>OY856186.1:71779208-72348208 GCA_963693315.1 Diogma glabrata | reverse complement strand
AAAATCAAGTTTGGATGCATCAACCTCTTACATTGGCTCATGGCTGGCGCTTTGTGAGTTTCGTATTTAGACATCCATTTTATTTTACAGCTTTTGTAGTCGATATGTAAAATTTGTTCTATAGATATGAATATTTTCTCGACCTATAGTTAAAACGCAATCCTGATAGATTTGAAATCAGCTAAGCATTTATAGCTTTTTATATACAGTTCGTTGGATGTAGAACATGAATCGGCTTGAAGTGGACAAAAAAAACAAACTGGTATTTTTCTGAAAGTGATTAAGTAAGTGTAACTTTGATGTAATTCTTTATTTAAGAAACATGAATCAGATTGAGTAAGGCTTAAAGTTGTGCCGATTTATCACTTATATCATACCACTTAAATCATACAAGCTTGTTTCTCTTTAGGTTATTATTCTTAACCCTTACAAACAGCTATTGTTGGCGATCTCATTATTTAGTTGTTTAGTTAACTTTTAAATGTAGAAGAAATAAAAATAACTGAACAAAGCTCCAATCAATCCTTACCCACTACAAGAAAGAACTCAACCGATCACAAATTAATAGTTGGAGAAAGCTCTGCGGCAAGACAGACAGTTTGCCGCCTGCAGTTTGATTCCTAAAACTACGTAGATCTGACGACGTAAATTGTCTGGATTTAATCTGCAGACTGATTGATACCTACACCACCAGCTCCAACGAATCTCTTTTGCAGAGACACTTTTACAGAAAAATTCACCGGGCTCTTCATCCGTGACGATCAAAATCTATAGATCCTAAAACTATGAGAGTTGAAGATCAACTACATCTAACAGAATATTCCTACCCAACTAAACAACGGGGCAATCAAATCGTTCGCACCGTTTTAATCTAAAAAATTACGATTACGCAAAACTGGGTAATCGTTAGGATATCTAGAGAATGTTCTCAAAGGATATTCTTTCTGTTGCTTTGGTTAATAGTTGCTGATGATCTTCTAAATAAACTGAAAAATTCTAACTACTGATGGCTTCGCCGTCAAAAATGCAGTCATGACGGGAGAAAAGCATAGTGGAAGGAAAGCATAAATCAACTGTCTGTTAACATATCTAGGCTTTGGACCCTGTGATTAATTTACGAAACAGGTGGAGGCTGTCTGTCCATCCGCAAAAAACTACTATTATCGTCCTTAGTAATAACTAATAAGGCTTTCTTCACCTGCAGAAACCTGTTTGGAAAAATCTGGGGATTAAGTTCCAAAATATTACGTTGGTTGCATCTAACTCTGATAAAACCCAAATTGTCATATACACAGTTTTGGTCTCATGGTAAAAAATAAACTAAATATCTGATATCAGACATTGCACTCAAAAAACACTTTATTGTCCAAAAAGAGACCGGGCGGTATTGAAAGCTACCTACCGTCAGTGGCAGTGTCTGGCACACGAACGGTTGCCGAACCGTGTTCAAGGTTTACGTGTTTATGCATAATAGAAGTCCTTATCCATGGCGGTTAGGTCGTATTCAGGCTTCTTGCCTGCATTTACACGGAGTCATGATAGCTTTTAAGTTTATGAAAAGAAACTTGTACTCCTAGAAATTAATAGTAAATGCAGAAAAAATTATCAAACTTTTCTGAACCACGAGCATTTTCAACCGATACGGTAACACTCTCAAGAAAACCAACCATTCTTATTTGAAGTTTTTGTTTTATCTAAACTAATACTAAAGTATGACAAAACATGTGGTAAGCAAATATTGGAGATGTGTTTGTAGATGCAATCTATTGATTAAATCAAAATCAATGTACAATTGAAATGTGTTCAAAAAGACGTTGACCCGTTAAATAAAAAATAAACTGAATTGACCTTAATCTTTTTTGTACAAATATGTAAAACATGACGAATTTGTTTCGTCATTTTTCGCTAATCCTCAAACAGTAAATTTATAGAAACAAGTAAGAATAAAATTAGATAACATAATGTCAATCTCTTGTTACTTTACGCAAATAACTTATTTAATAAGTTTAATAAAAATTAAAGAAAACAAAGTTTTTTTTATGATTTTACTGTTACTCTATATATATTTCAGCTTGTTAGGACATCATCTTCTGGAGTAAATTTACTCCAGAAGATGGCCTAACAAGCTGAAATATATATAGAGTAACAGTAAAATTATAAAAAATCTTTGTTTTTTTTAATTTTTATTAAACTTATTAAATAAGTTATTTGCGTAAAGTAACAAGAGATTGACATTATGTTATTTGAAAACTTACGCCAAGTGCCAACGGCAAACAGTGTTAATTATAATAATATTAGAATTTTAACGTTTTGCTTTGTTGCTGGCGATAAAGATTTTGTAAGGTTGAAAGTTAATTTATTTAAAAAAATTTATATATTCGCCCGGTTTTAAGATCAGCTTGTTGGATTATTAAAGAAAATTTTATTACCATAGTTGTGGTACCTGTAAGCTTGCAAAAATCGTGACCTGGTTTTCTTCGTTTTTGGACTAAAGCTTATGATCCAAGAAGAAATTAGAAAACTTTTCAGATAAAATTAGATAAGTCAACTAGTGCTAACTTTGCAGGGTTTGCTGCATTGTTGGTAAATTTTATGGCAATAATAGGTGAAACAGAAACGCACAGCACACAGAATGGAAATTTTGGTTTGGTGTATTTTTCGAACAACTTAATGCAACACTTGCGTTTTTTAACCTATGAGCTTTTGATTAGCATACATATAAGTATGCAAATTTGCACATGTTGCAATCTTTAGTAATAATATACAAACAAAATTATAATAAGAATCCATTACAATTACACTAAAAATGGTTTCACATACTCATAGCAACATAAAAATACAAACGACAATCAAAATAAAGCCATGGCATGTTTACACAAATTAAAAATAAATTAAAAAAATTATAAAATGTAAGTTGATTCGAAAGATATTTACGGAAAGAAACTACTTAAAAAATTAGTTTGAATTCTAATTCGACTATTTACTACCTTGTTAGTTTCAAAAACATTAGTATTAAGATTTACCTAAAGATTATAAACTAGATGTTAGATTTTGTCACAATACTAATAACGTAAATACCTATTGATGAGGGTTGTCGAAAATATATTTAAATCGTTTATCATTAGAGTCAATTAAGGATTAGTTGATAAGAGATTTCAATTCGATAAGCGTTTTCTTATCGAAGACATTAAACATTAAACCAAATTGTTCTTTTATTGGAAATATGATTAATTTCTATGAAATCGAGCATTTTTAATGAGATTTTTATTGGGTTCATCATTTCTCCTTTTTATTTGGTTCACTTTGAATCATTATTTCATCGCAACAGTTAACTAAAACAGTCAACTTTAAAAAAGGAGGACAGTAAACGAATATTCGTTTATTTCTTACTTTTACTCTATCGGGATCTTCTTACACAATACAACTGCCGTATCATCAGATGGCGAAGAAACACCTTTTACCTGCAATTCCATCTGCTCAGGTAAACAAAAATGGGCAACTGAAGAATTGATTTATCTTTGGGATAAAAAAGTTGGAATAAACAAAAATCAATTTATGGATGGAACTATACCTTGCAGTTATAGCTAAAGTAAGTTTTTCGGCGACCTTAGTCTGTTGACTACACCCTTGAATGACTTAGGTTTTTTTTTTAATAAATTGTGTTGTGTAGTAGGAATTACAATATGTGTCACAACAAAAAAACAAACAAAAAACAAAAAAAATTTACAAAACAATAAAAACTGATCCCTCCATGCGATCCCTCCAAGGTTACACAACTTAGGAATTCAAACCGCCACTTTATGTACTGATTGGATGTACCTATTGGGCTGAAACAATTGGTTGCTGTACTTCGACGTTTCCTATTCCCACTGATCTATTAACCAAATAAGAATCTCCTCTTGATCTACAATAATAGCTCATACCGACAAATAATTAATATCGCAACATGGGAAGTATTGTATTTGGGTCGATTGATATAATCGAAATCTTTATGATATTTTCACATTTCAACACCTGTTGAAGTGGGTTAGGAATTTTTAGCTGACATGAATGTGTATGTGTATTATTGTACGCAAGTAAACAATAATTAAACAATTTCTCACGAATGGATAACACGATTTAAATGAAAACTGCCGCAATTGATGTGACTTAGAGCGTCTTTTTTAACGAATCGGTTCATTTGTTTTTCAGCTGTTCTCGAAAAATCTAAAATTACGAGAATGAATAGTGCAATCTAGGTCATTGTCCGACAGTTTTAAACAATTGTTATTTCATTTATAGAGTCAGAAGAAAAATTTAAAATGTTATGTTAAAAATATAGTTTTTGTCTGCCTATTTGAGGAACTTGAAAGATAAACAGTTTGTATCAGTTTTTTATTTAGAAATACTGTAAGGGGCTTGTTGAATAGAAATCACAAGAAATATAGAATAAATGACTTCATCAAAATATGAAAGGTTCACCCCGGCTGACGTTAAAGCGACCCAGACTATAAAAACGAAATTTGTATGCACAAGCACCACTGGGCTGGGAAGGACGAACACGGGTTCATTCGCATTCTTGTCCAAAAATTCAAAAACGTTAAAAAAATGTATTTCATATATAAATTAGAAGGTTTGGTAACAAAACTTTTAGACCCTGGGCCCACGCCGATTTCATGTGATTATTACCACATATTTTATACTTCATGAGGCGCCTGTCCTTGACAAGCCCGAAAACTTTTGTTCTGCGACTTTGCTCAAATCGACCGCCTTTTCGTTCGGCAAGCTTTGAAAAATGCCGATTGCCCGCGATCTTGTAAATTTGCTACCACATTTTTTTTTTAACTGTGGTGGTTGGAAATTTGATTTAGAACACGAGGGTAACCCTGTCCGACCAAAATGTGTCTGCTATTGTCGAGTCCGACAACTGACATTTCGGTAGGTTTGGATTGTCGGACTCGACAATATCAGACAAATTTTTGACGGACAAGGTTACCCTCGTGTTCTAAATCAAATTTCCAACCC
Source organism: Diogma glabrata (assembly GCA_963693315.1). NCBI lineage: Eukaryota > Metazoa > Arthropoda > Insecta > Diptera > Cylindrotomidae > Diogma > Diogma glabrata. Next base: position 72,343,204 of record OY856186.1, on the reverse strand, counting down.
CCATAGTTAAAAATAAAATTTAGAAGATCCCGGTCAATCGGCCTTTTTCGGAGCTTGCCGAAAGAAAAAGCGGCCGATTTGAGTAATTTCGCAGAACAAAAGTTTTCGGGCTCGTCAAGGACAGGTGCCTCACGAAGTATAAAATGTATGGTAATCATCAAATGAAATCGGTGTGGGTCCAGGGATTATTAGAGTAAGAAAATACTGGAACTACAATGATGGTCACACCGTCACCGTTTTATTCAAGTCTTAAATGGGTCATATCATAGACGGATTTGAGTAATTAAGCATTGTGAGCCTAGATGTCCTCTAGACGAATGAAAAACTCGCGTAGTAAATGATATATTTTTTCTATGATAATAAAAATGATGGTACTTTATTAGTGAGGTGTTTAATGAGGTTATAAGTTTATGCTCGAGCAAATTTGTCAGAGAATAAAATTCATTAAACACAAAGCAATACACTACTTTTATCATTTGACAAAATACATGCATTAATTTGATTTCATTTCGAGTATAATTTTAAATCAGGGTATGAGGTTTAATTTTAAATTTTTTGTGAGTACATACTATGTTCATACTGTGTAATAAATTTCGTTATTCTGTTGCGCTGATTTAAAAATCATAGCGCAACATAGTTATGTTTTCTTTATTCGCGATTTTAAGAATGTATAGAATAATTAAACTTGCCAACCGTCCCATTTTGAACGGGACAGACCAGTTTTATAGTTATATAGCCCGTGTCCCGACGCAACTGTGAGTGTAACGCATTTTGTTCCGTTTTGGTAAAGTATGAATTTATGAGAACAAATGTTGCAGTCTTCTTTAAAAGTTTAACCGTTTACTTTAATCCAAATTATAATGCTTCAGTTTAACACTAAAAACTACAACATTTTATAATTTATCTACTGGTAATACCGTAATTTTATACCGTTTGCAACTTTTTTCTTATAAGAATTTTCAAATTTGGACTGGAATGCTGCAAATTTAATTATTATAAAATTGGCTAAAAAAACTGTATGTAGTTGATTTTGGCTAATAAATTGTCCGAATGGTAAAAGGAGGACCAAATAATTAGACAATTGAACCTTTGTTTGTGAAATGAAATACGCACAACGAAGATAAATTTTTATATCAGAAATCACATTACCATTGAATCATGAAAATCAAAAAAATTTTTAAGTATTAAGATAAACGTATTCACTGCGGCCGAACGATAACTGAGGTCATTATAGAGAATGATTGGGGTTGTATTTCCGATGCGCAAATATTTTATTTATCTCGTTTGTGTTTTTTCTTTTGTTGAAAAACTTTGCCTAAGGACCGAAGGTTTGAATCCCAGTCACGTTTACAGAATAAATAGAACATTTTGCTGATGAAAACGCTGCTTTTTCGCGAGCGAAAATTTCTTCTCGAGGCGCGTTAGAGTGAGACATTTTTCCGTATGTAAAATGTTTATATCTCGCGTAAGAAATGTGTAAATAGATAGAAACGATAGTAAATAGATAAACGATGTTTATTATAAATTATTAAAATATAAATCGACGACATTGCATTCAAAATGCGTTGTAAAATTACACGAAAATACCATAGCAACTACAATTTGTTATTTAGCGAAAATGATTTTACACTTGAGGAAAAAAACTATTTTCACAAGGGATTATTAACAAATATATTTCATCTGCTATCATATAGAAAAAAAATATGAAGGGGCTGAAATCTCAAGCTCTGAGATATCAAGACTTCGGTTTTGGTTAAGGATTTTGATATAGTTTTCGGCATAAAACTTTTATGAGGACATTGTGTTTAGTTTTGGGCAGCGATGTATATCAAACATAAAACTCTTTGTAGAAATACTAGTATTTTATCTCTGTTTAGAAATTTATTACAAAACTAACACGAAACATCAATTCGTCGAAAATTATAACAGATCATATATTAACATAATTTAGTGAAAAGATGATACACTCAGCAAACTACTCAAAAACCTCTGCATTTAGCGTTTCGAGAAAATATTACCAAATCACAAATTCATATTTCTTTCAAAATTCAAAAATATTGTAAAAATTAAATAAAATAAAATTATTTTCAAAATTCTAAAAATATTGCAAAAATTATTACAAAATCAAAGATTAAAACTTTGTTCAAAAATTCTAAAATATTGCAAAAATTATAACAGAATCGAAAATTGAAACCTTTTTCAATATTCCGAAAATATTCCAAAAATTAGAATAAAATCAAATATTTAAACTTTTTCTAAATTCTAATAATATTCCAAAAATTGTTAAAAAAATTCAAAATTTTTCCAAATTCTAAAAATATTGCAAAAATTATAACAATATCAAAAATTGAAAAATTTTCAAAATTCTAAATATTATAATAAAATCAAAAATTAAAATCAAAATTGAAACAAAACAAAATCAAAAATTGAAACTTTTTTCAAAATTCTAAAAATATATATACAAAATACACAAATTCAAAAATTCTAAAAATATTGCAAAAATTATAACAAAATCAAAAATTAAAACTTTTTCCAAAATTCTAAAAATCATTTTTTTTGACACACTTGACATAAATTTTTTGACAAACTTATAATGCAATAAAATTGTCAATAATAATAATTTCATTCCATACAAATAACTAATTTTATTATTTTCTAAAAAAATAAATGAAAATCATTCTTTTGACACACTTGACATTATTTTTTTGACAAACTTATAATGCCACAATTCTCTATAATAATAATAATAAAATCTATTGTCGTACAAATAATTAATTTCATTTTTTCCAAAAATTTGGAATAAAAAAAATAAATAAACCGAAGTAAAATCTTTTTTTTGACACACTTGACAACATTTTTTTGACAAACTTATAATGCAATAATCTAGATTTTAGTCTCACATACCAATCCCGACCATCAAGATTTCTCCAAATTCAATGTTCCTACTCGAAATCACCTAAAATGAACGTTTTTAAGCATAAAATATGCCAATTTCCTTGTTTTGACACACTTGACGATTTTTTCGACACACTTCCGGGACAGCTATCAAACACATCGTCTTTCCTGCTCTTACCATTGAGTATGCCTATTTTTAGAAACAAAATTTTTTGTAATCCTTCCAGTCGTTTTCTAGATTTGGCCGGTTGTGACGGACGGCCGGCAGACAGACATGCATTTTTTTTTGCTTTTTTAGAATCAGTAGGTCCTAAAACGTCGAGAAATGCCAAAAAAGTGGGGGTAAGAATTTCACTTTTGGCTCATAAATGTAATATTTAGGTTTTTTCAAAACCGAAGAAATATATTTTCGAAATTATGCCAAAATTTAGGGATTCAAATATTATAAGAAAAAGCTTTGTTAATTTAAAAGCTAATCTTAGCTTTTTCATTGTCCAAACGATTTTCAGTTAATACTTAAAAAAGGATAAAGCCAGTTTTTGGCTTTTTTACACACTTTTAAGACTAACTTAATCACTTACAAGAGATTTCAGTTTAATAGGACTTAAATTTTCCAAGAATATCAATTGTGAGAGTCGGATGGACACTATAATCACAAGGTTCTTGTTTTAATTTTTCAGAGGACGATACGATACGTACGATAAATAAACGCAACTGATTTTCAAATTTTACTGTTTGTTTTAATTAAAGAAAATCTCTAGTTCTTGTTTCGAAAGTCTATAATGCTTCATGGTTCCTTTATTTAGCGAAAGCGAAAATGATTTTCCACTAGAGAGAAAAAAAATTCTCTTTCACAGGGGATTAAAACTGTATGAAAATAGACTTTTCATATACTATCGTATTGAGATTTTGTAAGTGATTCGTTATATAAAGAAATTGAAGATTAACAGTTTAATAATACCTTTAAGAAATTTAACATTATCACAATGAAATGGATTTAATTCTTGAATTTAAATCAATTTGTCATGCACTACAAATCTGTAACAGTGAATTTTTACATACGTGTTGGTTAATGGTCTTCAAAACTAAAATACCGGTTTCATTGAGCAAAAAGCGAAAAAATCAAATACATTAATTCTAAAATAAAGTTAATTACATTTAAACAGAAATTATTCACATTGCCTTCAACTGTTTGATACATAAAACCGACAACTATGTATATATATTTGTTTATAAAAATAATCGTGAATGATAATCAGCGATACCGTTATCAACAGAATAGAATGGGCTTAGAATACTAATAATTATTTCATCACGAAGAATTCTATCCGCAATCAAATAACACATATGTGAACAAATAAAAACATGAAGAAATAAAAATCACGATTATAGTTTTAGAAAGATTTGAACACAATGTAGATCCGATTATCGAAGATTTAAGTTATTTATAGACCGATGAATCTCATATCATATGTGAAATTAAGACCCACGTCTTCTTCTTGAACTTGTATGTTTTCAATTAAAATTATGATAACATAATCAGTATAAAAAAACATTAATATTTTAAAATTTGACTGTTTGTCCACATCATCAAAAGTTTGACATAAAATTTAAACACGCGTCGGTTATTCTGAATTTTAAGAATCACAAATTAGCACCATCAATAAATTAACATATTTTTTTAATACTACAAACATCACTATATGAAGATAAAATATTGACGTGGTTATTTACACGACAACAAAGTATTTTGCATTATTATTTCTTTTCTTAAACAATAAATAAAAAAAAAAGACAATTATTGAAAACTAACCTTTAAAAATTATATTTTATTATAGATAAAATAATAATTAATATAAACTAAATTAAATAAAAATAATAATATCCACTACTGTATTAACAAAATAAACACATGTGCTTGCACTCGCAACCAATAAAAAACTGACTGAATAAACTCGGCGAACAATAATATTTATTATTATAAATGTATAAAGCGGAATGTGCTTTTCTTATATGACATGTCATGGCTATGATAGTATTTTTCTTATATGTTTATTTCTTGTGGTATAAAAAGAAATTTCAAGTAACGGTGATAGAATTTTCGTTGTTTTGTTTGGTTATTTTTCCCCACTCAGACGTTTGTATGTATCGAGAATTGTTTAATAGTAAAATACTGGAATTTATTTATATAAACAAAAGCATATGGAATATCTTGTGTCACATGAAGTGTTCGTCTTACGCATATTTTACTCATTACAAATTATGGAATATGGAGATAGGAATACCATCGGATTCGAAAATTTAGTTTAGTTAAAAACTCACTTTTTTCGCTATTCGTTTTATACTATATCGAGTTTTGTATACAATGGTTTTATGTCTGAATAGGTCACACTAATAAATTCTTTTATTTTATATTTTATTTTGTTCCATTTATGCTCCAATGCTCCATAAAGGATCGTAGTCTGCTCTTAGTGTCCCGTAGGCTACCTCTGACTGATTACAGACCCTGTCTTATTAGAAAATCTGTTTCATGTTCCCAATAATGGAACCATTTGTAAACGCCTCCATTTTTATTCCTCTATAAAGTATGCTGCAGTATTAGAGTCCGTTAGATAAACAAAGCACTTATAGTGTCACACATAAGACATTCAAAGCATTCACGTTTTTGAATTCTACCGGCTGCGGCAATGTTGTATGTACTTGGCTGTTTATCATTTTATATATTTTAAAAAATTTAAACACTAATGCTTTTAAATGATTTTGAATTTTATTTACACACGATAAAACCCCAAGTACAACACACTCCACTATACTAATAAATACTCCTGTAAACTTCGTTTGTCGCATTGCAGGTGGCCATTTCACTCTACTCCTATATTGTTCCATTTTGTTATCAATGTCATACTTTTTCTCCAGTACATCTCCTTTTACAACTCTTTTGAGCATACCTATCGTGATAAGTAGCATATACGTGTCGTGCTCAAATTTTTGACAAAACACTTGCAGGTCTTCCAGAGTACCTATATCTGCCACCGATGTAGCGTTTCTTAATTCCATCGTCATGCCTTCCCTTACGATCTCAATCATCTTCGTGTCCGAAAATGGTTGAGCCAGTCGTTTGTTAAGTGCGCTGACCTATACGATATTATCGTCCTTTGGCTTCTGATTTCTGTTTAGCAGTGCTCTGCCTTAAAGCTTAATATCGCGAAACAAACGATTGGATAGATAGAGATTCCTATACAAAAGTATCCTAATCCTACAAAAATTTATTATTTTAATTTCAATTTATTTAATATTTACTGTATATGCAATAGTTTGTTAGCAAAATTATGATTTAACAATATTTAATAATATTTATTTTTATCTGTTTAATTCAAAAAAAAATTATTTATTTAATTTATTTATTTATTTATTATATTGTTGAAGGAGGACCGGAAAAGAAGATCAAACTTGTGATCTCTCCCCAGAAACCATATGTAAGGCCTAGAGTGAATCATCCCTAACCTAAAAAAAATTAAACAATGAGAAAATAAAAAAAATTTTTAAAATAACATCGTTGCTGGAGGCAGACCACGAGTTCTAGCCCACAAATATGTCCTCTTCACAAACCTATCGTTGTAACGTGGTGTTGGATTGTCAATTAAAATTTTGAAGGGAGGTTGGTGTTGACCGTTGATATTAGATTACCACTTCACTCTAATGGAAGAGTGCTTACTGCTGGAGAATGGCAAATAACTGTCACTAGGTTTCACTACCCAGTTTCATCCTGCTTTACCAAAGGCTCCTCCGAGCGAAGTCGTAGCCAAACTTGGAAGGAAAACTAAAATGCAAAAATAAAAGGATGTAATTAATAAAAAGAAAACAACGACAACCTCCGAATGAGAAGAATGAGGGTGTGAAGCCGCTGCCTCCATTTGCTCGAAATCCCGAAATGCTTGGGGCGTGACTATCCTTTTAGCCCTTTTCCTTTCATCTTTCTTCTTCCTCTTCGCTAGAATCCGTTTGCGTTTCCTGGTCATCTTAGGTTCAGGTTCAGGAACCTCCTGTTCTTAAGAAGGCAGATCCTGAGCTTGATCCCTGATTACCAGCGAAATTTCAAGTCCTTTATTCCTGTTTGTTAGATAGATCAGGTTTATTTTAAATTGATGTGGAATGCATGGTTCCCTCTCGGTTGAAACGAGCCGATCTAACTCCCGTGTAGGACTGGTCAACGTGCTACGCTCTTCATCAGATCGGGCAATCACGCCTTCACCGGCGATGCGGTGTTAAGCACCTATGTTTGTTTCGGTGTTGCACAAACATTTATAAAAAATTCGTACAAGTGCGAATATAACTCGTTCGTCGAGGGTTCCGTGTATTATTCTATGAGAATAGTTCTGACCATGATCAAAAATAATTTGTTTTCGAAATTTCTACTCTCAACCCCTCCAAGTTCAATTTGAAATTATAACCCAAAAAATTACAGTTTTGATTTAGCAAGAATCCTACACGCGTGATTTTTTTTAAGTTTTTTCTTTTGTAATGTTCGTAGATGGGGATAGGGGGACAAAAAATTCACATTTTCGATTATAAGTCGAAAACTGTGCTTTCGATAATTACAAAAAAGCTGTTTTGCACTACAAAAAAAATCACCTTTCATATGTACTTAAAAAAAAGAATAACTTATTTCACTGCTATCTTGCCTTAGTATCCAAAATTATATTAACAGTGACTATACACACACTTTTACACCGAGTTTATACTGTTCTCTTCTAAAGCTGCATTAAAAAAATTCACAGTATCCATTCTTCTTTATTTTCAGTTACAAATGTCAGCTCACAAAAAATACAACTTTTAGTTTTTCTATTGTTTGTGTTTTTATTTAAATCAAAACACGGAAAAGCATAACTAACTTTTTAAATATTATTTTTAATTTAATTAATAAAAAAGTCAAACATAATCTGCACAATTTAACTCCTAGGCTAAAGAATATCTGATCTTTTCAAAAAGTAAATGTATGGTGTTTCTATTCGATCGGTAGTAAATTTCCATCCATCCCATCGTATCGGTTGTCTTTTGCATTAACACAAGAAAAACATAGCACAACTCACAAGATTACTCAACATTTCCATTATATTTTACCAAAACCAACAATTGCGACAAATTCAATTACTATCAATCACCCTGCAAAGCCGTTTTGATCTATCCATTATCTTTTGTTTCTTCATATTATTTAAATATATTTCGTTTCTTCTGTGTATGTTATATGTACATAGGAATGACATATGTTTTTCCCCGTTTTACTCGTCAATCGGTGTGTGCGGGCGGTCGAACTGTCGAGATTACTCACTGTCATAGTAATAGAATGCAAAGAGATTTTTTTGTGCGTACATCGTACACTTGGAATGCTTTGCCCGAATCAATAGTCTCGAGTGCTTTCAATCCACAAAGATTTAAAAAAAGCGTCCACCTATACCTCAAGACGCATGTTGTTGTGGGACCTACGTCTTAAAAGGTATCTATGTGTTGTTGTGACACATTTTGTAATTCCTACTACACAACACTTCTTATTAAAAAAAAAAATGTAATGATTGAAACATTTAAGTTATTCAATACAATAACACACATAATTGCGAATCGAATTTTGTTTTAAATTATGTACAACAAACTGAAGACATAAGATTTAATGTTGTTTCACCAATTTTTTTCTATCTAAATATCTTGACTAGCATTTTGTGCCGGCATGCCCTATTATGATCGGGATAGGATCAGGATGTAATAAGGTAAGGCAAGTAAAAAAACATACCTGATTTCACTAATAGATCTCGTCCTTTTTGTCGTATTCCGGTCCGAACTACGAAGATCTCTCTCATCCCGAGTAATAAATTTCGGATCAGGGCCGGATCAGATTGAACTGGAGCATGTTCTAATAAGTAATATGGTATTCTCATCCGGCTCTTATCAGAAATCATATATGATTTTTCAAATAAGTTATAGTTAGTAAACATATTTAGCGAATTTTCTATATACTTTAGTTATCTCAGGTGAAATACTATGATAATAGCGGCTGCGTTATTACCACATATATAGGTTAGTATAAAATTAGAATATTTTAAAAAAACGAATTTATATTGGACATTTTGCAAATAACATATTTACAAAAATTTGAAATTTTGTAATGTATGTATAGGAGTAAAAACTCTATTTGAACTGATCTGGTCCTGATTCGGATCTAGTAGTTGATAGTGGCGTTACTTGCCTGATCTGGCCCTACTCAAGGTGCCTGATCCGGTCTCATATCAGTGGTAGAGAAAGCCATATCCGGCCTAAATTTGAGCCCTTATATAATGCTATTCGGGATGTACTTTCATACTTTCCTCCTTTCACATTGTTGTCTCCAGAATGCTTGATCCCTACCTCGTTGTTGATCGTTATCTGTTGATAGTTTGAAAATCTTCATCTTCTAAATCATGAACTACGCCATTTTTCGATGGTTTTTTGTTCTAACTTTTAGCTCACTTTGCTTCGATTTTTCACATCGTTTTGGATGATGATGTCTCTAGATTTCATAGTTCTTTGGGTTGTTGTTGTTCTTCATTGACAACATATTCATATAGCTTACTTAATTTAGCAGTAGCGGCACCGCTGCACTATTAATATTAAAAATCTATCATATTTCTGTTATTTTTAATGTTTATGCTCCTGAGTCTTGTCGACCAGACCAGGCTTCAGATATTCAACATGGTTATTAGCAACAGTGGTATAATTACCATAGTGTACTATTGTAGTAGTGGTCTAACTCATTGTCGTCTACTTCTTGCTGTACTAAACCACATTTTTTAAATCATTTTAAACTGGCATCCAGTCCGTTAAACATTCCCAAGTCATGCAATCCTAGTGGTGCGACCTATACAACCTATTATATCAGGGCTATAAGAAAGAACCAGATTTGAAAGTTATATCGGGTTTTATACTGGTTCTTCAGGCCTAGATGCAGTCTTCTAGAACTTAGAGAGCATCATGAGCGCTCAAGTTGCGCAAGTTCCAATTCAGTTGTTTTGTCTTTATAGACAACTATTTTGCCGGCGGGAGATTTTTAACCTCAAGTCAGATACCGTCGCTCACCAACGTATTTTTTAGAAATGCCGAAACTGTTTTCGAGTAAGCTTGTCTCTTGTAATTTCATTCAAATTAAACCTGAAGTTGAATTACCAGAAATGTTTCGGACCACCCTATTCTCAAATTAAACACTTTAAAATAATTCTAAAAACACGCGTGTTTTTTTCTTCATCCATACTACTTGTATGCCAAGAATTCAATCAATCAGAAGTCTAAACTAAAATGTTTGATCTGTGAGGCACATCTTTAAAAAGTAAATATCTGTAGAGCATAAAAACGCTCAATTAAATTTTAGTTTGTTTTAGGGTAAAGCTGGAACTTTCATATTGTAGAAAAAAAATGTTCATCTACGACATTAGCGTCAACGTTAAAAAAATATTTCTTACTATTTTTAACAGAGTAAGCAAAAGTTTTACTGTGTATTTTTTTCGGTAGGCAGGGGCTATCAGTCAATAGTTAATCATAAGCTTGATTTATAGTTTTTTCGTATTAAAAATTTGTGAATTTAGTGGTGAAGTGGTGGGTGGTATTCCTGTAAAAGAACATACGTTTAGTCAGAACTTCCAATGAATATAGCACGTCAAGTACAACCAGTTCCTATAAAGTGACTTTAGTCTATAGGTCGAATGTATTTGAATACTTCCTTGATTTCGAGTTTTAGCTGCTTAGTGGGAATAGGCGCAACATTTTTGGGGAGGCGTCTTTATTGTATGAGTTTTACGTTGTTGAAAACATGCCCGGCTCTGTATGTTGGCTGTTATTACCTCCCATTATTTTTTATACCCAATTTTACAAGAAATAATGATAAGCTGCTGGATCTTAGAAATTGCGGGTGGCGGTGAGCGTTTTGCTTCCCTTAAAGTTGAACAGTTTTCATTTGGAATATGGTGGAGAACCTATGCTGAGGTTAGTTTTTGTTAATTTGTAATTTTTTTTTTACTTTTTCATCTACGGGTTGTCACCCTGTTATTGACATCTGAATTAACGTAAGCCACAAGAACATTCCATGGCTTGTTTCTTCTTATTGTTTGTAACCGGGGTGTGAGAAGCTCTCTAATTTCTTAATAGCATTCATACTAAAGGAGTTAATAACTTTACAGCGATCTTGCTTAAAACTATTTTTGCTGAAAAGAATAGAATAGAATGGAATGGAAGTAGAATTATTGCAAACGGACCACTTGTTCTATAAAGCTATCGTTGTTCACATGACTGAAAGATGAACATAACTTCTGCTGCAAACTTTATGACCAGATCACTACAAGCGGCAGGTAAATATGTTATTTCGGGAGTTGTCGTTACCTCAAAAGTGAATATAAAGAGACGAATCGAAAAATGAAATCAAAACGAAAAATGAATGCTAATTTTTGTACAAAAATTGTCATATCACTTTCAACTGTGAGTTGTGACTTTGATAATAATAAATAAAGAAAGAAGAGAAAAAGTAATTAGGTGACACGCTTGCGTGAATATTGAATGCCACGTTTGCTTCCCCTATATTTAACACTATTTTGTTTCTTTTAATTAATTTATATTTTTAAATATAGAGTGAACAGCATGATGAATGAATATAAAGTCGAAACATGAACAGTAAATTTTCTTATATACAGCTACTGTCCAAATATAGCTTTAAATGTTTTTAAAATTAAAAATAAAATCAACAGGTTGTTATCTGTGTATTGTGTTATCAAAATAATATGTGTGCTCTGTGAATGTTTGTGTTTTCACTTTTCTGGGCTTGTGTGTAATAACACGTGTTGTATGTTTCGTATTGTATTCGGCATAGATGATTTTAGAAATGCATTCACTTTAGAGAAACAAGGCAATAATTATCATTTTGCATGGATCATTAAAATTTTGTAACGGCTATATTCGTAGTAAGCAAGCACCAATGCTCGATTTTCAAAAAGTTAACTCGGAACATTTCGAAATATCGAGTCGAATTTGTTGACTATAATGTCGCGTTCTTTGGCAAAAAAAATCGATCTTAAATCACAAAATTTAACTGTCAGATCAAAAAAATTTGCTTAAAACGGTCTGTTTGTGTTCTTTGGCAAAAAAAAGATTGATTTTCTTTATCTAGAATCTAGATGTCTAACTTGCTTACTGTTGTCTAACTGGTTATCTATCAATTTTTACCCCATTCATCGTTTTATTTTTTGGAAAAATTGTTGATTTATATGGCGTGAAACTGATTGGACAAAATGGTGTTAGGTCATCAATATAACAATAAAATGTTTGTTTGCTCTATACCGATGGCTTTTTACTAAACTAAAAGAATTGGTTAGCATTCTGGCGTGTTAAAATGTATGCCCATCAGCTGCTTGTTTCAAACTTCAAACACTATTTGCCGATTTAGAGGAATAAAGAGTCATGCTTGCCAGGATTACAAAAAAATCTAACTCAAACGATTATAAGCAACCATGCAGTTTTATGACCAAAAAATCGATATGAAAAAGATCTTCTGGAATAGAAGTTATAGATTCAGATTTTGACTCTACATAACGCTTCCATAGCAGATGAAAAATGTGTTCTAGACAGAGTTGTGAAAACTTGACCAATTTTGATTTTCCTGAAACTTTGCATATAAGTAGTATGGACAAATTAAAAAATACAACTTATTATAAAATTTTTTTAAAGTGCATAGTTTGAGCATAGTGCCCCCTATGCAATAACAATAACAATAAATTAATTTTTTTTCAAACGACTATCATCTATCAAAAAAAAAAGTTTGATGAAATCGGTATAGCCGTTCTTGAGCAATTTAATTTCAAAGTTACATCGGATTGGCAGAATTTTCATTTTTCATGCGTGTTGGGGTGCCCCCTATGCTCAAACTATGCACTTTAAAAAATTTTTAAAATAAGTTGTATTTTTTAATTTGTCCATACTACTTATATGTCAAGTTTCAGGAAAATCAAAGATGGTCAAGTTCAAATTACGACTTTTTCACCTGCGTAGATCACGTTTTTCATCAGCATTAATAGAATCGCTGATTACTCTTTTTAATTTGCTGTCGTGATCAATGATTTATTTTATCGTTGGCAAATTGTTCAAATAAAGAAGCTATGCTTGAAAAGTCGTGACGCTCTAAGAAATGTTCAATTCATGAAAATTTTGACTCGTATGAGATTAGATATAAGTCCTTCCAAGTAGTTGTATTTTTGCTGTGATGGCTATTTATATTTCTTAGTCTGCAGAGAAACAAAGATTTGGTTGAAATGACCATCCTAAGAACGAGGCAAAGACACAAATGGCCCGTAACCATTTCATGAAGAGTACTTTTGCTGTTGAAGCACTACCTTTTAGAAACCAACCAGAAACTCTGAGTCTGATCTGAGCTAACCCAGGACAGAAGCAGATAAGGTGGAGAAACTTTTCCTCCTTCTCCTTGTCCGTGAAGTTGCAATAGTAGTCATGGGAGAAGAAAAATAATCAGTTGGCCAAATTGTTGCATTCCAGCACAGGCTACATTTGAGGTTATACATGTGGTGCCTATAACCTCCTTTTAGAGAAATAGTTTGCATGAAACAAGAGGTACTCCTTAACTTGTCATGCTTGGTGGCACAAGGCATGAATTCCCTAGTCAAGCAAGTTTGTCGGCCTTCAAGGCTGTTATACCCAAATGTCCTGGCACCCACACAAGGTGGAAGTTAAATTGATCAACTATTTCGTTAAGAGACGCCAGACAGTTTCTGGCCACTTTCGACGTGGTCCTTGATTATAGCCTAGCTTGGACTCTAGAACCTTAATTAAAGCCTTTCTGCGGCCACTTTGAAGGCTGCGAGATTCAAAGACATCGCAGTGATGAGGCGGCAACGAGAACGTTTTAAATTTATTTGCAGAGCAACATAGGCAGACACATCGCTGACATTAGGAATACTATTGGTCCTCTTTTGATAACAGCGATTCGCACCTGCTTAAAAGAGAACCGAGCAGATAATCAACGCAACTTAAACTTAAAGCATATGATATCGCCATTTCTCTACATTTTGAGTCATGTAGTCTTCTGTGTGGTTGGTGGTCACCATATAATACAATACCAATATTTATTGTATGGCATATTTGTTTAAAAATCCACTAAAGGTGGCTTACTAAACTAATATTTATTATTACACTCACCTCACCTTCAGTCTGTTTAAAAGTTCTCAACGTATTAAGATTTGTAAAAATACAAATGCCATGACGACATATCATCATATTTTGGTTCGTAAATTGCTCACTTACAATTCCAGCTCACTTACAATTCCAAAGCCCTTCATTATTATGGCAGTTTGCATGCAATCAATAATATTGTTATATGAATTGTTCGTCAATATTACAATGTTTTGTTGTTGTTTTGTTGGTAATGATTGTATGAAAAATAATAAAAAAATTGTACTAGTTTCCGTTATGTACATTGTGCATGCCTCATCTTCGTCGGTTTTCCTTGATAACTTTAATCCACAACAGTTTAAAGTCAACGTTCATAAATTTCTCAAAAAAGCTTAAGTTACGTTATATCCAAATTTTTAGTTAGGATAGTATCTTTGGATATTCTTTTTTTTTTTTTTTTTTAAGGCGTTCATGCTCCGTGTAGGAGCGTTGCCAGGTTAATCAGCTTTGAATATTCACCACGGTCATTCGCAACAGCGACATAATTACCATGGCAGCCGATTTTTTTAAGGTCGTTTATTACGTCAGTCTCCCATTGTAGTCGTGGTCTACCTCGCGGTCTACCACTCCCTGGGGTACTAACGTACATTTTTCTAATCATTCCAGACTGTGAATCGGCTCGAAGAACATGCCCAAACCAAGCAATCCTATTAGAACGGATACAACCTATTATATCAGGACCCTCAAGAAGGTCTCTGATCTCAAAGTTATACCGGGTTCTATACTCTCCATCGTCTGTCTTAAGTGGACCAAAAATGTAGCGTAGGATCTTACGCTCAAATACAGATAAATGCGATTCGTCATTTTGTGTAAGGGTCCACGTTTGTGACCCATACATCACAACCGGTCTAATCAATGTCTTGTATAACTTGAGCTTGGTGTTAGTTGATACATACGGTGATCCATGGAGAGGTTTAATTGAGTAGAAAGTTCGATTACCTGCAGCGATTCGAGCTTTTATATCTGTAAGTATGCTGTTGTTTGAGTCAAGCATTGATCCCAAATATTTAAAAGATTCAACTCCCTCAATTCGTTCATCGCCGCACATCAAATCTTTCTTCTCAGCCTCTCTTGAAACATTCATATGTTTGGTTTTATTGTAGTTAATTTGCAGACCAATTTTCCTAGCACCACTCTCAAGCGACTTGAAAGTCTCACTCATAACAGCTTCACTTCGGCCGAGGATGACAACATCATCAGCGTAAGCAATCATCTGTACTGAGTTTATTGACAAGATATTGTTATTAGTCGGTAGTTTCTTTTGACGGCACACATATTCCAAGGCTAGATTAAAAAGTATAGGAGAGATAGCATCACCTTGTCTTAAACCGGAGTCGACTTTAAAAAGCTTTGATATTTCGTTCTCTACTCGTACACAGCATTGAGAGTTCTGTACTGTCATTTTGCATAGTGATACCAGTTTACCAGGAATTCCCATTGACACCAGAGCAGACCATAGAGTCTCTCGTTCGAGAGAGTCGTAGGCCTGCCTGAAATCAATGAAAAGTTGGTGCACAGGTATGTTAAACTCTCGACACTTTTCCAAAATCATCCTTATCGAGAAAAGTGCATCGGTGGTACCTCGGCCCCGCCGGAAACCACACTGATATTCTCCAAACAGTTGTTCAGCAAAAGGATTGATTTTGGATAGCAAAATGTAGGAAAAGATCTTATATGCTGTGCAGAGGAGGGCGATTCCTCTGTAGTTTGCACATTGTAGGCGATTACCTTTTTTATGGATTGGTGTCAGCATAGCTGAGTTCCAGACCTGTGGCATGGTTTCAGTCCTCCAGATCATTTGAACAAGTTCAAACAATCTTAAGGATAGACCACCATGTACAATCATTTCAGATGTTATATCGTCGATACCAGGTGCTTTATTGCATTTTAATTTTGACAGCGCCGCATCGAATTCCTCTTTGGTGGGTTCGTCTACATGTACCTTTGACGCACGAATAAGCTTAGCTCGTCGCCCGACTTGTTGCTGGTCACTTAAGTTGAGAAGATTCTCAAAATAAGCGGCCCAAGTATCTAAAATATTTTTAAGGTCTACTTGTAGCTCCCCATCTTCGTTTTGAATAGCAGTCGATCTAGTTTGAGGGCCCTTCTTTAAGGTTTTAACCTGTTGAAAGAAGTTACGCGATTGATGTTCCTTATTGAAGCTTTCAATCTCCTCACACTGTCTCTTCCACCATTCTCTCTTCGTTCGTCTACATAGCTTTGTAACGGCTTGTCTTGCCAGTTTATAATTCTCCTTCGTGGACCTGGTGTTGCGTCCTTGTAGACACTTCAGATAGCAATCTCTTTTGTATTGAATAGCATCAAGGCATGCTTGATCCATCCATGGCTTCTGGGAGTGGTTCTGTGGTCGTCCAAGTATTCCCTCAGCAGCGCTTAAAACAGCATCTTTGAGCAAATACCATGACTTATCGACGTCTCCATTAATGGTTTCTGATTTCTCCAATGTTTCGGCAATATGGATTTGATATCTCTCTTCTGTTTCAGCATTCTTTAATGATGAGATGTTAAAACGATTCCGTTGATTGAATTTTGGAATGCCTGGATTTGGGAAGTGGAACCTTATCGTTGCACATACAAGGAAGTGGTCACTTCCAATGTATGCACCTCTAAAGGATCGCACATCCAGAACGCTCGAAGAGAAACGTGTTGTTACTAGAACGTGATCAATTTGATTTCGAGTATTTCCATTCGGTGAGACCCAAGTCTGCTTATGAATCGATCGATGCGGAAAGAACGTACTGGCAATTCTCAAATTATTTGATAATGCAAACTCAGTCATTCTCTCACCATTATCATTCGAATTCAAATGCAGGCTGTTGGGACCCACCACATTTCCATAAGAGATATCTCTTCCAACCTGTCCATTAAAGTCACCAAGAACCATAATGAAATCGCGTGTTGGTGTTTGTTTCATAACCTCTTCCAGTGCTATGTAGAAATTATCCTTCTCGTCGACGGTCTTAGCTTCAGTTGGTGCATGCACGGCAATAAGAGAAATATTGTTATATGTACCGCGTACACGTAGGTAGCAGATCCTCTCACTGACCGGGATGAATTTCATCACGGCTTCTTGTATGCGTGCACCAACAAGAAAGCCGGTTCCAAATTCTCTTCGAGAAGGATGACCACTACAGTATAGAGAGTGACTATCCAAATCTTGTTTTCCGATTATCGGCTGTCTAATTTCTTGTAGAGCAATAATATCCATCCTATACCTCTCAGCCTCTGTTTCTAGACTTATAAGAGCATCAGGAGCGCTCAGGCTGCGCACGTTCCACGTTCCGATTCGGTAGTCTGGTCCTTTTTCACGTCCAGGTAAAATTCTGTTGTTGTTTCCGGGTCTGTTTTTCTGTTTCTGATAACCAAATTTAACATATTAGTTTTTTTCCGGGGTTAGGGTGTTAACCTTAGGCCCAACCCAAATTGTCGTGAATGGGTCCGTTCTGCATATTAAGGTCACCAGAAACAACCTTTTTACACGTTTATATAGCGAGCCGCTTGATTCAAGACAGACGCCCGCTCCAAGCCGCCCCTGACATGGAGAGCAGACGCTTGAGTCGCATTGGTTGTAGAGCGCCAATTCGCCGTGATGTAGCGTCATTGACTAAGCAGTTTTCACTCTGCTTGTCTCCAATACACCAACCTAATTCTGTCAGCATTACCCAGGCAGCACGGCGTGGACGTCGAATTTCGGATTTCGCTACCCCTTTGGATATTCAGAGACGTTAATTTATAATTTATTGTAATCAACACAATCAACGTACTTTAAGTTTCTTAAAAAATTTCTTTTCTTTTAAAATTTCACTTAACAAATTCTGTGTTTACACATACATAAAAAAAATGTATATTCTGATCACCATCATTATTTCCTAGTATTTAATTACAATTCTAATTTATAATATTAAATATTTTTCTTAAATATAATTATAAGAAAATTTAATTACATAGAATGTGATCTAGTTTCAACACTTTAATTTTATTAAGAAGACAGAAGAGGGTATACTTAAATTCTAATATAATCAGAATAAAAAAATCACAAATGTTAGAGAAAAATGTCTTATGTCATTTGAAATTATTAGAATCTTTTTTAAAAATATTCGAAATATGATATCCATAACGAGATTAGATTGTTTATGGATGGTTGTGGACTGTGGTTCGTTAAAGTAGTTATAATATAATTATTTAAAATATATTTGAAGTATAATATAAATATTTTGACTGGAGAATTTTATTTAACATTTAGGCGATTTGAACTTTTAAGCTTTATTTAACAGTCGTGTGCTTAAAAACGTTGTGAAGTCATTAACACGTGTTTTGTGGTTTTCGCGTTGCTAAGTTCATTTAAGTTTAAAATATTGAAATTAAGACTGGAAAATTATGTCTGTCTCGGGATGTGAATGACTATTTTTGTGAAAAGTCCAAATTCCCTCAAAACATTCTTGAACTATTTTAGATTTGAAAGTAGAGCTCCCACAAGGATTTGAAGCTGTTAAATCACCTTCTAGAATGCCTTCAATTATTAGAGGTCTTGCAGATGCTGCAGACTTTTGATATTCTCATATATTGGTCCTAGGGCATTGTGGTGTAATTTGAAATGAAAAGACCGATCCTTTAACCAGGAACAGTTTAGATTCTCCATTGTGTGACACTAAACCCAGCAATAGACGTAAATGGTTATAACAATTTATTACAGACAACACTCTTTATTTTCATTTGACACAATGCTTTTCTACTACACAATGTAGGCACACCAAAAATTTTACTACAGATTTAAATCTTAAAAGTCAAAATGCAACGTTGATAGTAAATCTAAGTACATATTCTAAGGGCCTTTAATTAAAAATATTATTCTTAACTACCTTTAATCAAAAACTGGTCTTGTATTAAATTAAATCCTGTTGGTTGGCTAGTTTAAGCTACATCAAAAGCCAACGGTAGCATATCAAATTAGGATGGAGAGCAATCCCTGCTTCAATAAGGCTTTACTTCTGTAAATAATTCGATTAACCAACATTCGAAACCATGTTCAAGAAGAATTTGTATTTCAAAAATTTTTTCTGAATGCCATTTTGTCTTTGTTTGAGTTGCTGTGGGTTCGCTTATAAATCAATGTGAGATACCATTAAAAGCTGTGCTGGTTTCTTTTTTTTCAATTAGATTAAAAGTTTGAGGTATTTAAAATTTTTTGTTTCATAAGAATGAGGATACATATAAGTTTTCTTTGTATTACATTTTAGACATTCATTATAGCCTTATGTTGTTGACATATAGGGTCAATGTTGTGTTTTTATATTTCGTTTCTTCCTAAACACAAGCTTCTCCTTGTTTGGAGCAGGTTAGTTACCCTTTGATTAGTCTCTATATTAATTTTTATTTTATTTCATTTCTTTCCATTCATTTTGGAAATATTAGGTTCGGCAATTGAAAATGGCATATGATAAATAGAATATTATGCTACAATCATGTTATGATGGTTATTAATACACGAGCATTAACCGGGATACGAAACGAGCCGGAGGCGAGTTTCGTATGGTATATGCGAGTGTATTATACTACGTTCACATTGCCATGATTTTAAACAATATTTGATTTCAGCTCGATTATCAGCTTGTTTTGATTAATTTTTCCATACAAAACTAAAATCATGTCGAAAGTTGATTTAAATCAAATCCATTCTAAGTCACGCTAAGCACCCCTGAATATTTGATTTTCGAAAAAAAAATACAGCCCTACTTCAAAAGTGACATTTAATAAATCAAATATTTTGTTTTGAATTCAAATAAAAAGATGGCTATTGCAAAATTTCAATAAAATTTTGAATCATACAAAAAAATTTTTCTTTAGATGGAGGTTTGGACTCAAAAAAAAGTAAAAAAAAACAGACAAATCTATTTGGATATCTTTAACATAGCTGAAATTAAAATTTTTTTCACAGATTTGGAATATGTGCAAATAGATTTCAAACTTAATCATGTTAATGATAATGTGAACAGTTTTTTGAAATCTTTAATTTTGGGTGATTTCGAGCTTGATTTCATCGTAATATGAACGTAGTATTAATAACCATTACACGAAAGTGGCATACGCTAGTTTTTCTACACCCGGTAAATAACGAAGAACGAAAATTACAACGAAAATTTCAATTTTCAAATTTCAAAGTTCAATTTTTTTCCCATACGAAAATTTCAACAAACGTCAAATGCATAGCATGTTTGATTGAAAAACTATGGGTTTCTTTCTATTGAATAAAAATCTGTATCGTAATAAAATCTGTATCGAAATGAATATCATTATAAAACGGATTTTGGTCATATAAGTGTATTTTTATAGTACGGGTGTAGAAAAAAGGATTTTACGAACCATTTCTGTCAGGAAAAATGTTCGACTACTACAATTTTCGCTTGTCGGAAATTTAAAGTCAACGTTTTGTAATAAAAAGTAATTATGAAATGTGTAATAATTTTATAATGAACTCCATGATATAATAAAGTATATTAAAGCTAAGTTTACAGTTTACATTATGGTAGAATCTATAATATCGTTAATCTCTAATATTCGCCTTACTCTCAATTCGATAAATGCAGTTCCCAAATCTCTTCCTGGATTCGATCACTGATTCGTAAGCACAAACACCAGGTTTAATTGAGTATTCTACTCCCTAATTGAGTATTCTACTCCCAACAATATTCATATCTACAATATTCTTCCAACAGCTTCGAAAATCCAGGGGTTGATTGTAAAAATTTCCTGTTCACAGCATCCAAAATAATACACAAATTATTTCTACTTAATAACATTTAAAACTTTTACTTCGGTTTTAAAAAAAACCAAAATATTGAATTCATGAGCCAAAAGTGAAATTCTTACCTCCACTTTTTTGGGCATTTCTCGACGTTTTAGGACCTACTGATTCTAAAAAAGCAAAAAAAAATATTGCGACGCTGATGCATAGGCTGACTTCACCACAGCTCTGGAAACCAAACCAAACACTTTAAATAAAGGCTAACCAATGATATAGATTTCGCGGAGTTCTAATTATAATAATATTAAAGAACGCAGTTGTATCACAACAAATATAATTTCTGTTGTACGAGAAAAAGTAAAAAAAAATTTAACCGGAAGTGACAAACCGGAAGTTAGGATGCAGAACTGTTGTAAACCGCACTAAATGCTTATGTACCAAGTTTCATCCGATTCGATTATCAGGTACCGATGTTATTGAGCTTTAAAAAAAACAGGTGCTCGTGGGACTCCCACCACTTTGTTCAATATCGCTAAAAAAATAACCAGTTGCTTGCCATACATATTTGCATCTTTTTTCAAAGTATCATCAACATTCATTCACGAACGAATGTGGTATGTTCCCAACAGACATTGAAAAAATTGTGACACATTAAACAGGTATTCGGGAGTTCCCCACCACTTATCCCAATATTGTCCAAAAACTAATCAGTTCTTTGTCATTTAAGTCTCCATCTTTTTTCAAAGTGTCACCAAAATCAATTAATGAAAGAAGTCTGTATGCTCCCAACAAACTTTAAAACCAAAGTGTGAAAAGTCAGCAGATATATGGTAGACCCCCCGCCACTTTGATCAATGTGTTCCAAAAAATGATAATTATCTTCTCACACTAATTGGAACCTTTTTCATAGGTTTCGTCATAATCGCTTCATTATTGTAGGCTGTAGTGTGCATAAACACACTGAAAAAACTTCAAAAAATTACAAAAAAAATTTTTTTTACCGGAAGCGAAAAATCGGAAGTTGGAACGTAGAACTGTTGTGACTTCACCACAGCTCTGGAAACCAAACCAAACACTTTAAATAAAGGCTAACCAATGATATAGATTTCGCGGAGTTCTAATTATAATAATATTAAAGAACGCAGTTGTGTGATACAACAAATATAATTTCTGTTGTACGAGAAAAAGTAAAAAAAAATTTAACCGGAAGTGACAAACCGGAAGTTCGGATGCAGAACTGTTGTAAACCGCACTAAATGCTTATGAACCAAGTTTCATCCAATTCGATTATCAGGTACAGATGTTATTGAGCTTTAAAAAAAACGGGTGCTTAGGGGATTCCCCACCACTTTGTTCACTATCGCTCAAAAACTAATCAGTGCCTTGCCATATCTAGTTGCATCTTTTTCCAAAGTGTCATCAAAATTCATTCACGAACGAATGTGGTATGCTTCCAACAAACATTTAAAAATGGTGACACAATAAACAGGTGTTCGGGAGACTCCCTACCACTTATCCCAATATTGTCCAAAAACTAATCAGTTCTTTGTCATTTAAGTCTAAATCTTTTTCAAAGTTTCATTAAAATTGATTAATGAATGAAGTCTGTATGCTCCCAGCAAACTTTAAAAACAAAGTGTGAAAAGTCAGCAGTTGTATGGTAGACCCCCCGCCACTTTGATCAATGTGTTCCAAAAGATGATTATTATCTTCTCACACTAATTGGAACCTTTTTCATAAGTTTCATCATAATCATTTCATTATTGTAGTCTGTAGTGTGCATAAACAGTAAACACACTAAAAAAACTTCAAAAAATTACAAAAAAAAATTTTTTACCGGAAGAGAAACACCGGAAGTTGGGATGCAGAACTGTTGTGAGCCGCACTAAATGCTTATGTACCAAGTTTCATCCAACTTACTCCTAACAAACATAACATACAATAACAAACATAAAAAACATGGTGGAAAAAACAACCCGTTATATGGTGGACCCCCACCCAACCCTTTATCCATGTACTCCGAAAGCTGATGAAATCTTTCTTATGTTACTTGAATGCTTTTTCCAACGTTTCATGAAAATCGAACGGTAATTGTAGGCTACAGTAGGGATAATCACTTGAAAAAAACTTTTTAACCGGAAGTGACAAACCGGAAGCTGATATGCAGAAATATTGCAAACTGTACTGAAACCTTATATACCAAGTTTCCATGAGATCATAATCCGGGATTAGAAGTTATTTTAGATCTAAACTTAGAGGTTTTCGGGAGACCCCCCGCCATTTTGTCCAAATTTCAAATGAATCCAGATCTTCCATTTTCAAGTGAACTTGGATCATTTGCCAAAGTTAATGGTCCAAAACGCAAGTCCAAATGGAATCCAATGGAACACAACAAGACGGCTCAATGATCTAGACTACTCAGATGACATATGTCTACTTACACACACATACGGACATGCAGCAGAAAATACAGAATATATCAACCCTTGCACGTGAAGTTGGTCTCAACATTAATATCAGAAAAACAAAGGCTATGAGATTGAACACCAAAACGATAACACCAATTACCATCAACAATATACAAGTGGATGAAGTTGACAAATTTGTGTACCTTGGTTGTACTGTAGCAAAAACAGGCGGGACTGAAGAAGATATCAGTCAGCATATTAACAAAGCAGGAAATACGTTCAATATGCTTCACAAGATATGGAATGCATCCGTCCTGTCAAGAAAGACAAAGCTACGAACGTTCAATGCATGTGTCAAGTCAGTACTGCTGTATAGGTGTGAAACGTGGAAACATACAAGAAAGATCACAAATCAACTACAGGTGTTTGTGAACAAATGCCTGAGAAGACTGATCAAATGCTTCTGGCCGAACACCATCAGTAACCAGGAACTTCTACGGCAGACAGAGCAGTTAGACATTGAGACCGAGATAAAACAAAGGAAATGGAGATGGATAGGACATACACTGAAGATATAATAAGGATGTCCTTAAAGTCAATCCACAAGATAAAAGGAGAGTTGGAAGACCACCCATGGCATGGAAGAAAACGATGCTAGCTGAAGCAAAAGAAGTTGGCAAGACATGGGGTGAACTGAAAGCGATTGTCCCCAACAGAGTTAGATGGTCCAGTCTAGTAAACGCCCTATGCTCCTAAATGGAGATAAAGAAAAAAAATGGTCCAAAACAAAAGAAAAAACAAAATTTGGGGTATGTAAGATTTTTTTTTTCTCGATAGATTGCATTACTTCACACAATTTAAAATTTTGGTGAAGTAAAAAAAAAAATATATTCAAAAAAACTTGAAATATTTGAAAAAAAAAAATTTTTTTAAGAAACGCTTTTCTTTACTTCATTGTTATGCATACTGTAAAAAAAATTACTAAAAAGCAAAAAATAATTCCAAAACTCAAATAAATTTTCTAAAAACCTCTAAAAAATTCAAAAATAAAAATAATTCCAAAACTCGAATAGATTTTTCAAAAAATTCTGTAAAAAATTCAAAATCGAGAAAATTTGACACATTCGTTAAAGAAAAGCGTGGTCCGCTAATCCTACTCTCGAAACATTGACGGAATTGCGACTTTGAAATTTTCGTATTCATTTTTAATAGAATATACATCAATATGTGAACCTAATTAGAAATAAAAAATTCTAATATTTTTTTTTATTAGACAAGTCAAGGATATGTTTCCTTTCTGTAGTAAAAACAAAAAACATATACCCTTTGTTAACTGTTATTTCCAAGCCCTATTTTCAGATGTTCGGACGGACGGATTTATTTTTTTCTGCAGTAAACGATGTATTTACACGTGGTTAGTGCAAATTGATAATAAAATTAAAATTGATAAAAATGAACTTGTCCCCTTTCTGCAGTTAGCGATTCAATTATTTGGATGACATGAAATGTAGTTGAACACGAAATTGGACATGGAATTTGGTACTATCCAGATTCAACTCCTAGTAACTTATATAGGGACGGTTGGAAAATATCAAGTTCTTGCAGATTAAATGTCGTTTTTAAAAAAAAAATTGTAATTATTAGGGAGATGTTTCTCAAGTAATTTTTTGTGATTCTAGATTCCACGACTTCTGAATAACAGGAACAGTTGGAAAATAAGTTTGAATTTTTGATTATGTTATAATTTTTAAAAGTATTTTTGGAATTTACATCTTTTGAAATTACAATCTTTGATTTTGGATTAATTTTTGGAATATTTTTTTTGGAATTTTGATAATAGTTTATATTTTTGATTTTGTTATAATTTTTGCAATATTTTAAGAATTTCGGAAAAAGTTTCAATATTGTTATAGTTTTTGCAATATTTTTAGAATTTTGAAAAATTCTCAATCTTTGATTTTCTAATTCTTTTTGAAACATTTTTAGAATTTCGAAAAAAATTTAAATTTTTGATTTTATTATAATTTTTAAAATATTTTTGGAATTTTGAAAAAAATTTGAATTTTTGATTTTGTAATATAGTATTCTCTTGAATAATTTTTGGAATTTTGAATAAAGTTGGAATTTTTAATTTTACTATAATTTTTGAAATCTAAGTTTGAATTTTTGATTTTGTTATAATTTTTTGAAATCAATACAATCAGGCCCCTTTTTTGAAGAAAATTAAATTAATTATTTGTATTACATGAAAATTGAAATGTAATTGAACAGGAAATTGGTAGATAATGGATTTGTTTTTGAAAAGTTGAAATTGCTGAAAGCTAAATGGAAAGATTTTTTAGTTGGCTGAGTGTATCATCTTTTCACTAAGTTATGTTAATGTGATGTGTTATAATTTTCCGGCAACGTGTTCAGTTTTCGTGTTAGTTTTGTAATAAACTTCTAAACAAAGATAAAATACTTGTACTTTTATAAAGAATTTTGTTTAATTTCAACACATATATTGTGGAGTGCGCAACAAACGTTTATAATTTTTACCATTTTTTCGCGCGAGTACCGCATCTAATTATATGAGTCAACTAACACCAAACTAAAGTTATACAAGACTACTTATGAGAGATGATGGAGAGTACAGAACCTCATATAACTTTGAGATCAGAGTCTATTTTTAGGATGCTGATATAATAGGTTGTATGCATTCCAATAGAATTACTTGGTTTGGGCATGTTCTATGAGCCGATTCATAGTCTTGAATGATAAATAAAAATGGACCTCAGGAAATGGACTACCGCGAGCTAGACCACAACTACAATGGGGGACGGACGTAATGAATGACCTTCAAAAACCGGTTGCCAAGGAAATTATACCGCTGTTGCAAGTGAGCGTGGTGAATATTTGTAGTTTATTAGCTTGGCAGCGCTCCTACATGGAGTATGAATTCCACAAAAAATTTGGTTTTGTATTGTTTATGCTTACATTTTTGTGTTGACTATTCTTGATAAAATTGTATTTATGGCTTTCGGGCTAAATTTATCTTTTGTGATAAAATTAATTGAAATAAAAGTGACCTATAAAGGTTGACGTATAAATGCATCTTTTTATCTTTCGGCTGTTCGTTCCGGTTTGACATAATATTCAACGAAGTGAAGTTAGAAGAAAAAAAATTGACGTAAAATGTCGTGATATTTATTATGATATTGCACGACCGAACACTACCAATATCATAAAAAATATCACGAGATTTTACGTAAAATTTTTTTCTTGTAACTTCACTTGGTTAAATATTACGTCAAACCGGACCGAACAGTCAAAAGACAAAAAGATGGGTTTATACGTCAAACTTTATAGGTCACTTTTATTTAATTGAAATCATTAATTTTGATATCACAAAAGATAAATTTAGCCCGAAAGCCACAACACCAATTTTATCAAGAATTGTCAACACAAAAATGTAAGCATAAACAAAACAAAACCAAAAGCGTTAACAACCAAAATAAAATATTTTTACTGTCACCTGATTACTGTCACCTCATTCACCTAGGATTATTTTGCATTCGAATAAAAATTTCCGATAAAATTCGATCGTACCAGTGTTTCAACTACCATATTCGTATCTACTTTTCTAACCAACTGTATAAGCTATTATGAATTTAATGGTAAATTCTTTTTTTTTCATAATTCAAAAACCAAGTCTATTTTAAAAATATATCTTTAAAATGACAGTTTAAATTAAACATTCGCGTTGGTTAGATTATAATATACATAGTGTGATGAGTTTTAATAAAATTTGAATAAAAATTCGTCGGTTATTGTGTTTTTCAATCAAATCAACTATTTGTGCAGTGCTTTGTAATCAAAGATTTGTGTTATAGTTTTTAGCATAAATCAAAGCAGAATACAATATACATATTTGTTTATTATTAAAAAAATGTTATATGATATTTTGATTACATATTATTATTATATGCTTAATTTGCTTTGTCGTATGTACTAGTATGTATATGTGATGTGATAAAATTGTTTTGAATTTTAAACTACGTTAAAGTTATTATTTAACTGTTCTAAATGCTGCCCTTGTGCAGATTTTTGTGTTTATAGTTCACAAGAAAACAATTAAACTATTAATAAACTATTTACGGTTTTTAAATTATTTGAATTTTTTTTTATAGATAAACTAGCATGCATGACAAATTGCAAGGTATTTATAATAGTTTACTTACTTAATTAATTAACCTTATAGACGATGATACGAACTAGTATTTGGTAAACAACCTAAGTATTACTTAGAAAGAAAATTTTCAAAATCTTATTTTCACTTTTTTGCCGTTCTCGACGTTTTGAATCATAACGAGTCTAAATAAGCAAAATAAAAGAAGATCTGAGAGTCTGCTGTGCGGCCGTTTATATATAATGAATGCGCGAAAACTATGCTAGAGCGATCACAAAAAATTTAAAATTTGTGTGTTTGATGTGTATGCGATGATCCAAAAGTATGATCGACTCGATAAAGCTGAAACGGAAGCGTGTCAAAAATATTTAAGTATCGAAAAAAAGCTTTTATGCTTTTTGATTAAAAACATTCAGTTTGAATGATAATGCGTTGTAACTTTGGATGTAGGATCATGGTAATGGGTTGCTTCTGAATGCGAGGCCATGAGCTTGATCATCGAACTTTTTGCCAAAAAATCATTAAGTGTGTGTGCAATATTTGACAAACATATAATGGAAATATATTTGTTTACCATTATATGATTGTTTTATTGGGTTTCATTTAGTTTATTGCTTTTTATTTATTTTTTAACATATGAAGCAAGTAATTAAAATATTCAGAAAGAATAAATCAATTAATGAAAATTAATACTAAATACACTGGGCAAAAACAAACCGTAAATGTTAATGTTGAAGCAGTGTATGAATTCGGCGTCGTACACAAGAATTGTAGATTTTACAAAGCTTTTAGATCCTTTGTTATATAGGAACTAAGGAGTTCGTATATTAAATTAACACGGCTTTTAGTTAAATGAAATAAACTATAATTTTATTTAAACAATTTTTCTCTTACAATAATTGGTTGTATATGTTTACTCAAGCACAATTGATTTTGAATTAAAATTTAATTATAATTATAACATATTTTGCTCTGAACTTAATTTTAACAAAACCAAAAAAATAACATTATATTTTGATATTATAAAAAAAAGAAATAAAGAGACAACGTCACCTAATCCTGATTATTCGTTGTCATTTGAAATGGCACACCAATGACAAACTTCAATGTTTATTAAATTTTGATATACGACCGCTTCAATTCAATTTCATTCATCATTCTGCAGAAACAAAATAAGAAGGAGCTGAAATCTTACGGCTTTGAGATATCAAGACTTCGGTCTGGGTTAAGGATTTTGCTATAGTTTTCGGCAAAAAACTTTTATGAGGACATTGTTTTTAGTTTTGGGCAGCGATGTATATCAAACATAAACTCTTTGTTAAAGCACAAGTATTTGTTTATCTCTAATTATAAATTTATTTCAAAACAAACATGAAATATTAATACGTTGCCTCAAAATTATAACAGATCATAACTTAATATAACTTAATGAAAAGATGATATACACACAGCAAACTACTCAACAAGCTCTTTAGCGTTTCAAGAAAATATTACAAAATCAAAAATTCATATTTCTTTCAAAATTCCAAAAATATTCTAAAAATTAAAATAAAATCAAAAACTTAAACTTTTTTTTTAAACTTCTAAAAACATTCCAAAAATTATTACAAAATCAAAGATTGAAACTTTTTTCAAAATTCTAAAATTATTGCAAAAATTATAACAAAGTCAAAAATTGAAACTTTTTCCAATATTCTTAAAATATTGCAAAAATTATAACAAAATCGAAAATACAAATTTTTTTCAAAATTCCAAAAATTATAATAAAATCAATCATTTAAACTTTTTCAAAATTCTAAAAATATTCCGAAAATTCTTAAAAAATCAAAAATTGAAACTTTTTTCAAAAGTCTAAAATTATTGCAAAATATCTTAATTCATAAATTAAAAAATTCAAACTTTTTCCAATATTCTACAAATATTGCAAAAATTTTAACAAGATCAAAAATACAAACTTTTTTCAAAATGCCAAAAATATTCAAAAAATTATAATAAATTAAAAATTGAAACTTTTTCAAAATTCTAAAAATATTCCGAAAATTCTGACAAAATCAAAAATTGAAACATTTATCAAAATTCTAAAAATATTGCAAAAATTATAACAAAATCAAAAATACCAACTTTTTTCAAAATTCCAAAAATATTTTAAAAATTATAACAAAATCAAAAATTTCCCGGTCCAATTTCATGTTCGATAACATTTCATGTCAAACAAATAATTAATTTCATATTTTTTCAAAAAGCTGAGTAAATCTAGTTTTTGGTCTCACATACCAATCCCGACATTCAAGATTTCTCCAAATTCAATGTTCCTATTCGTAATCAGTTGAAATGAACGTTTTTAAGCACAAATTTGCAAATGTCCTTGTTTTGACACACTTGACGATTCTTTGACACACTTCTGTGACAGCTATCAAACACATCGTCCTTTCTGCTTTTACCATTGAGTATGCCTATTTTTAGAAACAAAAATTTTTGAAATCACTTCTGCTGTTTTCTTGATTTTGTCGGTTGTGACGGCCGGCCGGCAGACAGACATGCAATTTTTTTTTGATTTTTTAGAATCAGTAGGTCCTAAAACGTAGAGAAATTCAAAAAAAGGTGGGGTTAGAATTTCGCTTTTGGCTAGAGAATTGAATACTTAGGTCTTTCAGACCGAAGTAATAGGGAACACTAGGGTATGATAGGAAATGCTTGAATTTATTTGAATGTTTATGTGTTGCGTAGTAATTTTAATTGGGTCGCTACAAGCTTTGTACAGCGTATACTCACTAAATATCTGAGTCTACTCGCTTTGTCGAATGTACTAGTATGTATATGTGATGTGATAAAATTGTTTTGAATTTTAAACTACGTTAAAGTTATTATTTAACTGTTCTAAATGCTGCCCTTGTGCAGATTTTTGTGTTTATAGTTCACAAGAAAACAATTAAACTATTAATAAACTATTTACGGTTTTTAAATTATTTGAATTTTTTTTTATAGATAAACTAGCATGCATGACAAATTGCAAGGTATTTATAATAGTTTACTTACTTAATTAATTAACCTTATAGACGATGATACGAACTAGTATTTGGTAAACAACCTAAGTATTACTTAGAAAGAAAATTTTCAAAATCTTATTTTCACTTTTTTGCCGTTCTCGACGTTTTGAGTCATAACGAGTCTAAATAAGCAAAATAAAAGAAGATCTGAGAGTCTGCTGTGCGGCCGTTTATATATAATGAATGCGCGAAAACTATGCTAGAGCGATCACAAAAAATTTAAAATTTGTGTGTTTGATGTGTATGCGATGATCCAAAAGTATGATCGACTCGATAAAGCTGAAACGGAAGCGTGTCAAAAATATTTAAGTATCGAAAAAAAGCTTTTATGCTTTTTGATTAAAAACATTCAGTTTGAATGATAATGCGTTGTAACTTTGGATGTAGGATCATGGTAATGGGTTGCTTCTGAATGCGAGGCCATGAGCTTGATCATCGAACTTTTTGCCAAAAAATCATTAAGTGTGTGTGCAATATTTGACAAACATATAATGGAAATATATTTGTTTACCATTATATGATTGTTTTATTGGGTTTTATTTAGTTTATTGCTTTTTATTTATTTTTTAACATATGAAGCAAGTAATTAAAATATTCAGAAAGAATAGATCAATTAATGAAAATTAATACTAAATACACTGGGCAAAAACAAACCGTAAATGTTAATGTTGAAGCAGTGTATGAATTCGGCGTCGTACACAAGAATTGTAAATTTTGCAAAGCTTTTAGATCCTTTGTTATATAGGAACTAAGGAGTTCGTATATTAAATTAACACGGCTTTTAGTTAAATGAAATAAACTATAATTTTATTTAAACAATTTTTCTCTTACAATAATTGGTTGTATATGTTTACTCAAGCACAATTGATTTTGAATTAAAATTTAATTATAATTATAACATATTTTGCTCTGAACTTAATTTTAACAAAACCAAAAAAATAACATTATATTTTGATATTATAAAAAAAAGAAATAAAGAGACAACGTCACCTAATCCTGATTATTCGTTGTCATTTGAAATGGCACACCAATGACAAACTTCAATGTTTATTAAATTTTGATATACGACCGCTTCAATTCAATTTCATTCATCATTCTGCAGAAACAAAATAAGAAGGAGCTGAAATCTTACGGCTTTGAGATATCAAGACTTCGGTCTGGGTTAAGGATTTTGCTAGGACAAGGACATTGTTTTTAGTTTTGGGCAGCGATGTATATCAAACATAAACTCTTTGTTAAAGCACAAGTATTTGTTTATCTCTAATGAGAAATTTATTTCAAAACAAACACGAAATATTAATACGTTGCCTCAAAATTATAACAGATCATAACTTAATATAACTTAATGAAAAGATGATACACACAGCAAACTACTCAACAAGCTCTTTAGCGTTTCAAGAAAATATTACAAAATCAAAAATTCATATTTCTTTCAAAATTCCAAAAATATTCTAAAAATTAAAATAAAATCAAAAACTTAAACTTTTTTTTTAAACTTCTAAAAACATTCCAAAAATTATTACAAAATCAAAGATTGAAAATTTTTCAAAATTCTTAAATTATTGCAAAAATTATAACAAAGTCAAAAATTGAAACTTTTTCTAATATTCTTAAAATATTGCAAAAATTATAACAAAATCAAAAATACAAATTTTTTTCAAAATTCCAAAAATTATAATAAAATCAATCATTTAAACTTTTTCAAATTTCTAAAAATATTCCGAAAATTCTTAAAAAATCAAAAATTGAAACTTTTTTCAAAAGTCTAAAATTATTGCAAAATATCTTAATTCATAAATTCAAAAATTCAAACTTTTTCCAATATTCTACAAATATTGCAAAATTTTAACAATATAAAAAATACAAACTTTTTTCAAAATGCCAAAAATACTCAAAAAATTATAATAAAATCAAAAATTGAAACTTTTTCAAAATTCTAAAAATATTCCGAAAATTCTGACAAAATCAAAAATTGAAACATTTATCAAAATTCTAAAAATATTGCAAAAATTATAACAAAATCAAATATACAAACTTTTTTCAAAATTCCAAAAATATTTTAAAAATTGTAACAAAATCAAAAATTTCCCTGTCCCATTTCATGTTCGATAACATTTCATGTCAAACAAATAATTAATTTCATATTTTTTGAAAAAGTTGAGTAAATCCAGTTTATGGTCTCACATACCAATCCCGACCAAATTTCTCCAAATTCAGTGTTCCTATTCGTAATCACTTGAAATGAAAGTTTTTAAGCATAAATATGCAAATGTCCTTGTTTTGACACACTTGACGATTCTTTGCAATTTTTTTTGATTTTTTAGAATCAGTAGGTCCGAAAACGTCGAGAAATGCCAAAAAAGGTGGGGTTAGAATTTCACTTTTGGCTAGAGAATTGAATACTTAGGTCTTTCAGACCGAAGTAATAGGGAACACTAGGATATGATAGGAAATGCTTCAAGCATTTGTACAGCGTATACTCACTAAATATCTGAGTCTACTCGCTTATTTAATTGACACAAGAAGCCTGATACACAGCGAAGAGATTTTGTTGAATTAATAAATGAACTTTATGTTAGTTAGTTATCAAAATTACCACATTTAAGGTTCAGAGAACCCACATGTAACTATCCAAAAACAGTTTAACTCCTAACGAGCACCTTGTTCAGTAATCGATAAAGATTCTGGAAGGAATTATGCTTATTAAGCGAGGTACTACTGTATATAAATACAGAGATAATGTAACTATCAAAATGTCATGATAGCAAATCTGTTATATTCAATTATCTCTTTTCTCCATTTTGATTTGTTTTCCAATGTACTGCCACAACCTTTTTTATTAAATTATAAATTAAAATCAGTTCTAAATTTAAAATATCAAAAATATTAAATGTTTTCTTCAAAGCTGTGCTAATTTTTATAAAATGAATGCAATAATTACGAGAGTAATTTTAACTTAATGAGCAATATTTTCTAAAGACATCAAGAAATATTTAACTTATGTAATTAATTACAAAGTGTATTATGAAAACTTGTTGACATTTTTTTCATTATGGATAAATTTATTTTTTCTCATGAAATTTTAAAAACTATTTTTGATTATAAAAAAACCAAAATATCATTTTTTTATCTTTCCTTTTTTCACAAAACAATGTGAAAATCAATGTGTGTCAAAAAATGATTTCATTTATTTTTTTCTTTGTTATAGTTTTTGAAATATTTTTGGAATTTTGAAAAAAAGTTTGTTTTTTTGATTTTGTAATAATTTTTGCAATATTTTTAGAATTTTGAAAAACTTTGAATTTTTGATTTTATTATAATTTTTGGAATTTTGAAAAAAGTTTCAATTTTTGCAATATATTTAGAATTTTGGAAAAAATTTAAATTTTTGATTTTATTTAATTTTTACAATATTTTTAGAATTTCGAAAGAAATATGGATTTGTGATTTTGTAATATTTTCTCGCTAAATATACGTAATATGTAATATTTTCTCGCTAAATAAATATACATCGCTGACCAAAACTAAAAACAATGTCCTCATAAAAGTTTTTTGCCGAAAACTATATCAAAATCCTTAACCCAGACCGAAATCTTGATTTCTCAGAGCTTGAGATTTCAGCCCCTACATATTTTGTCATTTACTTTCCTCACAATTAGTATTTAGCGAAGTTAAATAATATTCCGAAAAAATTTGTAAAGAATTTGCGAACTGTGACCCCATATTTTCAAAATGTTGTAATTATTGTTCAATAATTAAAACTCGTTGTTCTCTCGTATAGTGCTCCATTTTTACTAACACTGCCCATATCAAATCTTGGGTGAAATTTGGTACATGTCTTGGTTGAAATGTAATGTTACGATAAAGTATGAAATTTTTAATTTTTAAAATAATTAAACATAAACTAAACAAATTAAGTAAGTAATACACACTCAGCCAGATTTAATCATATCAATAAATAAAATGCAATATTTATTTTCAATTAATTCAAAATCAACACACATTGACATAAAGGAATAATAATATGATTATACATATAATATTTAATTAAAGTTTTGAAAAAGAATTAATCCAACATGTAATCGTTATTTGTAATCAAATCACTAATATGGACGCATGAATAAGTAGTTTTAGTTCGATTATTTATGGTCCAGCGAATAAGTTGAATGGTTCGATCGTAATCCAATTTATATAAATCAAACGATATTGCAAACTATTTATATAAAATTAAAAATAATTTTTTAGTTGAAATCTTCAATAGAGAGAAAATGTTACTTGTTGATACTCGACGGAAAACCAAATTTTGGAGGGACCTATTCCTCAGCCTACGGCAATGAATCATTCTAATCAAATGCTAACAAATTTAAAATAAAAAGTCGAAGATTCAAATAAAGGATTTGCTCGTTCCAGACTTTTACGGGCTAGTTTTATTTTTGTTATAAATATATCATTAATTCTCAACATTCTTATCCAATATATTATATTTATAAATGCTATTCATAAATAAATTTTAAAATGTCGTAAAATTTAATTTACTCTTTCAATGTAAAAATCTGACAAGTGCATTAATTTTTCATTTATGTGTTTTTATTTACACTATTTTTTTTTTATAGAAGGGTTAGACGGTTCGTATTCATTCAACGGCTCATCTGGTTTTTTTTCATTACCTAAGATATTTTATGTTGATCTAAACAAATTTATTTAAATATTTTTGTCACAAATCCTTAGAAATAATGTATTTACTTAAAATTGAAATAGAAAAAATGCGTTTTTGAATTAGAAAATGACATTGATATGGATTTTGTTTTACTATGCGTGTGAAAAACTTGTAGTATTAAAACAATAAAGGGTTGGTAAACTATAAAGTGTTTAGCTAAAGCGTAGATTTATTGGGTTCCTATGTTCGTTCGTTCAATAACCTCCTACCAGAACTGGTGCTGGGATACTGAAATTCTACGTCCACGCTGTGCTACCTGGGTAACGCTAACAGAATTAGGTTGGTGTAGTTGAGAGGGGCAGAGTAATTACTGCTTACACTCGATGATTCTGCACCATGGCGAGTCATTGGCGCCATAAAACCAATGCAACTCAAGCGTCTGTTCTCCATGTTAGGGGCGGCTTGGAGCGGGTGTCTGTCTTGGATCAAGTGGCTCGCTATATATATGTGTAAAAAGTGTTTGTTTTCCATGTTAGGAGCGGCTTGGAGCGGGCGTCTGTCTTTGATCAAGCGGCTCGCTATATAAACGTGTAAAAAGGTTGTTTCTGATGAAGATGCAAAACGAATCCATTCACGAAAATTTTGGTTGGGCGACCATCAGAAATGGAAATAATAAACTTACAACAAGTGAACGTGATGTTGCTAGCAGTGGGGCGATTCCACTTTCAGAGACCTACTGAACAGGACGAATGAAGTTCATCCTATTCGAGCAATTGCTCCATCAAGTAAGGAGATTTTTGTCCCTTCCCAGTAATAGAAGAAGTGGAAGCAGCCATTAAAAAACTGAAAATGTCAAATCACCAGGTATCGATGGAATTCCTGCAGAACTATTGAAAAATGGAGGAGCAGCTCTGGTCTCACGTATATAAAATATGATTCTTGAAATCTGGGACCAAGAAGAACTACCTGCTGCATGGAAAACAACTCTCATTGTTCCGCTACATAAGAAAGGTGACCGTCTAAAGTGCGCAAATTATCGTGACATCGCACTGTTGAACACTACATATAAAATACTAGCTAATGTTGTACTTGCTCGACTCATCCCGTTCGCCGAATTTATCATCGGTGACTGTCAGTGTGGTTTTCGTCCCAACCGCTCAACCACAGATCAATTTTTGATTATTTTGAATTTTTTTTTTGAATGAAACTAAGACTTTATCACTTTAATATTTTATTTTATTTTTCCAAACATATATTCGATCTCTAGGAGATCTTCTTCAGGGAAGAAGTTTCTATAAACTAAACAAAATGACCAAAATGTACTTAACAGGCAAATTTTTTTATGCAAAACAGAATGTTTAGGTTTACTAATTAACAAACAAAACAAAATATTTGATGGTATTAGAGGTGGTTATGGGCGTTAAAAAATAAAAAATAAAAATGAAAAACTAAATTAAAATACGGATTTCCCAAATGTTAATAAAAAAGAAATTAAAATGAAATACAATAAAAGTTTTATAATGTAAACAAAGAACTGTAAATTGGTCCTCTGTAAGGAGGCTTTCTTCTTATTGTTGTTGAATATGGTATGATTCAATGATTTCCTGTTGTCTCTTACTTCTTGAATTAATTTTAAGTTGGTGGTATCTATTGTGTGGTTTGTATCCAATATATGTTTTGCTACTGCTGATTTGTCGAGGTTTAGTTTTATGTTGGTATGTTCCTTAAATCTCGTGATTATTTTCCTTTGTGTTGATCCTATTTATTTTTGGCTACAGTTTTGGCAGTTAATTTGATAAACTCCATTTTTATCGTTTGTTGGTATTTTGTCTTTATTGTTGGTGAGAAAAGAGGATAGTTTGAAATCTGGTTCTGCGGTACTAATTCGATATTATGACGGTTGAAGGTGTTTTTAAGTTTTGTAGAGATGCCCGGGTAAAAACTGATTTTTTCTCGTTTTTTGTTGTTGTTGTTTAATGGTTGTAACGACGTAATATCAGCAATTCTCTTTTTCCTTTTACAAGATCGAATTAGCCTATCTATTTCCTGAGGAGAATAACCATTTATCTGAGCTATTCTCTTGATATTTATTTCTTCTTTTTTGAAATTTTCTGTAGAAAGTGGAATATTGACTAATCTGTGCGTCATACTTCGGAAGGCTGCTATTTTATGTTGCCACGGGTGGTTCGAGTTGGCTGGTATAAAGCGATCTGTAGTGGTGGCTTTTCTAAAGATGTCGACTTCTATTCCATTTTCTTTCCTGTATAACATTAAGTCGAGAAATGGTAATTTTCCATCGACTTCTTCTTCATGCGTAAATTTTATTGTGGGGTGTACGTTGTTGATGTGTTTCAGAACGTTTCTTAGTTGATATTTTTTCATTATAACTAAGATGTCATCTACGTATCTACCCCAAAAACTAAATTTAAATACTTTGTTTACGTTCACTTCTAGATCTGCCATTATCACTTTGTTTATAATAATTATTATATAAATCAAATTAAATTAGCTTACGTTATTACATCAATGTTATCTCCCTAGCCATGTTTGTTTTGTGACAGATCTTTGTTGTAACCATATACATAATTCTTTGGTTGGATGTCTTACACAACCATTAATATCAACACCAAAATTTCTTATTCCAAATAAACATGTCTCCGATCTCTCCATTTTCAATAGAGAATTTCCACTAGTTGTTTTTACTTAGTAGCATTCGTCACACCATCCTTTCAGTGTTACAAATGCTCCACCATTTCTAAATTCTCGTAATATTTTATCAATAGTTTCTGATCTTTCATTATAATCTCTAAATGCTGGACTAAGCTCAATAATTCCTTGAGTGACATTCTCATTTTCACGAAAACAAGATATTTCTGAATGTCTAAATAGTTGTTTAAGTACATTTGGTCGAACTAACCCCAATTGCTGACCATCAACAATGAATGGACGACATTCTTTATTATTGAAACCCGTTAAATAGAAACAATTAAATTTTTGTGCTAACTTTAAAAATATTAACATGTTTATTTCAGTTGAAGCCATTTTTTTCCAACGATTTTAAACCAATCAATTTCTTTACAACATCATCGCACTTATTTATGAAAATAATTTAACAAAAATAAGGAAAACAATCATAATTTTTTTTATAACATTATTATTTTTTTGCACAAAATTTTTGATTTTTATTTATATTTTATTTTCACCAAACACTAAAACAATCATTTTAATAAATTAAATTTAAACAAAACTTATTCCTAAATTAAATTTATTTATAATAACAACAATGTTGTTATTAAATTTGCAAAATTATACTAATGGAATTAATTAGAAAATTTCTCATTTTTATATTATAATTTTTTTATATGTATAGCTGCATTTTCGTACACAACCAGATTATCCGCTTCTGTTTCCCTTTCCAACAATTTCTACAATTTCTCCAACGTATAAAAAAAACATTAAATCATACATGTTTATTGTTGAAATTGAGTGACGCAACTAAATCTCAACAGTAGCATACAAAAATGTTGCGACCTTTAAGAAAATTAATGAAATTATAATTGAAAATAAAAACTATCATTTTTAGAGCAAAAGAGCAATAGTCCTGCCGTTACAACTTCAGCGACAAAAGGTGACAAAGAGTTTTCAATGGATGTGCCAGACGTTTGTGAATAAATTTTTCCATTGAATTGAAAATAACTATTGTTCATACACATTGTGACTGCTTCTATATAGGTGTTCAGTTTATTGGTTTCAATTTTATTTGAGATCAACCAAGTTTTTATTAAGTTTATTGCTTTATCTACAGGAACACTCGGAAAAAGGGCACTGACATCCAAAGAAACTAAGATTTCATTTTCTTTTGGTCGGACATTTGTTAATTTGTTGATTAAATCTGTTGAATTTTTTATTGCTAATGTTGAAAACGGCTGTAAGTTTTTGAATTCGTCTACGAGCCATTTTGAAATTCTTTCTGTGGGTGAGTTGTTGTTTGATACTATTGGCCGCATAGCTTTTCCAGTTTTGTGTAACTTCGGAAGTGCATACATTCTTGGTAGTGTCGGGTTCGATACTAACAACTTCCACCTCAAAAAATCTTGGTTGAAATTTTCAGCAATCATTTTTCTCAGCTTTGTGGCTTTTAATTGTAGTTGGTTTATTGGATTTGTGTTTTGAAGTTTATATGGACCATCAGCAAGAAGATTTTCAACTCTTGTGTTGTAATCGTTTTTGTCAAGAATAGCTAAGCTGTTCCCTTTATCAGCTTTTGTATAAATACAATCTTTTTCTTTGAGGGCTTTATGGTTTTTGTTGTTTTTATAATCTCTTCTTTTTTGATGTTCTGGTTGTTGTTGAAGTTGCTTATAATATTCTTTGACTCAAAGCGAGCGATGTTGCGTTCTTCTGTGAGTAAATGTTTAACGGCAAATTCTAAGTCTGATACAAGGTTGATTATCGAGATGTGTGGACTAGGTGGTGCGAAATTTAAACCTGCATTTAGCAGTTCTAATTCTTCTGTTGTAAATGTTTGTGTTGATAAATTTTGAACATATCCTTCAAAAAAATTCAAAATAATCAAATTTAAATTACACTTTAACTAGCTGAAAAGTAAAAATTATAATTCACTGATCAATGTTTTACATTAAGGATGATTTTGGAAAAATGTTGGGAGTACAACATCAGCATTCAACAGCTCTACGTTGATTTCAGGCAAGCATATGATAGCATCATCCGTGACAACCTTTGGTCCGCACTCATATTCCTTGGAATCCCAAAGAAACTTGTTTCTCTGTGCAAACTCACAACGGGATCAAATTGTAGAAAAGTAATCGAAGGGTTAGTTTCTGATCCTTTCGATATAACATCAGCTGTTCGACAAGGTGATGCACTCGCGCCCGTACTATTTAATTTGACGCTGGAGTACGCGATAAGAAAAAGCCGAATTAAGGCACAAAACTGCATATATAACAAATCTAGTCAAGTTCTTGGCTACGCAGATGATATTGTGCTTCTCGGACGTAGAACAAGCGATATTAAGGATAGTCTCTCTCAATTTGAAAGAAATTCTAAACGACTTGGATTATGCATCAACACCGGCAAAACTAAAGTGTTAACGACATCTAGGAACATACCTCCCGGAAATCTGGATACTGGCGATTATGAAGTGGAACGCGTGGAAAACTTCAAATACCTCGGGTCTGTAATAACTTCGCCAAATGACATGCAGACATCAAATGACATGCATATCAAAGCCCGTGTCTTTGCCGCATACAGAGTTTTCTACGCATACTCACAACTTCTGCGATCAAAACATCTTTCGCGGTCGTGTAAACTCACACTTTACAAAGCATTAATCCGACCTGTGCTTACATTTGGGAGTGAAAGCTGGACACTGACTTCCTCCGATTGTAGAATTTTATCAACATTCGAGAGGAAGGTCATACGAACAATTTATGGTCCATGCAAAGTTGCTGAAAATCAGTATAGAATCCGAATGAATCATGAAATCAGACAGCTTCTTGGAGGCTGCGATGTAATCGGATTCATTAAATCCAACCGGATCAGATGGTTTGGTCACGTAGAAAGGGCTCCATTAGATAGAATGATAAAAAAGCGTCCCAACAACAACCAGCTGGTGTTCGTCGGAGAGGAAGGCCTAGACAA
The DNA here is from genome assembly GCA_963693315.1 of Diogma glabrata. NCBI lineage: Eukaryota > Metazoa > Arthropoda > Insecta > Diptera > Cylindrotomidae > Diogma > Diogma glabrata. Next base: position 72,302,355 of record OY856186.1, on the reverse strand, counting down.
CGCTGGCATGATGACATCATCCAAGACCTTCGTGATATAGGATGTCAAAACTGGAGTCAACTGGTCATGGAACGAGACGATTGGAAGCTGATTGCACAGACGGCACAATCCCTCCATGGGATATACACGCCAGAGAGATAGAGGAACTGGTGCTTACCAAAAAGTGCTAATACACCTTTTCATTGGCATTCGCCTTTATTTGCGGTCCAGATTGGAATTCGAGTAATAATGATGGTAGATAACCTGAGTTTGCATTATCAATTAATTTAAGAATTGTTAGTACTTCTTTTCTGCACCGATTGACTTATAATCAGACGTACCGTTCTAGTCAAAAGGAAAAACTGAAAATTTGATATGCGTGCTAGTACCAGCACGTTTCTTTTCGAGAATTCTGGATGTGGAATCCAGAATTAGATGGGCATACATTGGCAGTAACCACTTTATTGTATGTGCTGTGCCAGACATTCAATAATTTTACCAACGTTTATGTTCGGACACACCACTTCCAAAACCCAGAATTGACCAAACTTGTCTAAACGCTGTCCAGTACAAAAGAGATTGCAATTTTACATGTCTACAATAACGAAACACCAGGTCTACAACGGAGAACTATAAACTGGCAAAACAAACCGTTTAAACATTACAGAAGGGATATCAAACCAGATTACTATACCAGTTTGTTATCATTATTAGAATTGATAAGTGAAAGTTTCATCGAATAACAGTCTACTCGTAAGCTTGCATTGAACGATGCAGTAATACAATCGATGAATCCATTATATCGTATTTCGACGGCAAACCTGTATGCTCAAGAGAGTCTGCTAACATTGACTTAGAATCGTTACAGATTACAAATCTCCATTCAAAGACACGACGTTGCGATGTTAGCAGATATGTCTGAATTTGTGTCAATAAGAAACCGAAAATAGATGCGGATGTTTAAGGTTATCTTCACATTGCGCTCACGATGTTTGAGAACTGCTCGAACAGATCACTCGAAACTGCCGTATATATTCCGAATTTCATTGTCATTAAAGCGATTTGAGTCTGCATGTCTATCTTTCAGCAAGCAGTCGAATTCGTAGAGAAGAGGCACCAGGCACTGAAAAACCATGTGATTGGTTGTACCGCGTTTCCAAGATTTTTAACTTCCTTTCCTATTGCTAAGTATGACACTATGGAGGACACTATTTATTCACCATTTCACGATTTCAGCCAAACGAGCGAGTATGGCATTTCTGCATATCGCATACTTATGTAGAATTTAAAAGGTGGTTATTGATGATATCATCAAGTTTGTTAAAGGTCTTGTTGTGTCTTAAAAACACTTAAAGCACTTGAAACCAAAGCTCCATACATTTTTTAGATAGGGTTTTTTTCGAAGCGCAACATGATTAATGGAACTATTTTTATCGGATGAAGATTGTTTATCATCATTGTTTATTTTGCCGTAGAGTAGAGATGGCAATAAATTTATTGTTAGAAAAAAAACACAAAACAGAAAAGAAAATCAAAAGGTAAACTTACAAATTTAATGCACGATGCAGCAAAAAAATAATAGTAACGGATTGACACAACCAAAACTTTCAAAAATGTACTCACCAGTTGTAACTGCTGAATTAATTGTTAATTGTGTTGTTGCTCCTGTTGTTGAGATCACGTTGGGGTCACCAATTTGTGGATGTAATGAGTATGTGTACCACCATAAATAACTTCCAATCCGTATTTGTTCATACTTTATTTTTCAATTCGGTTGAAATGTGAATAAATATTAGAGATAATAATTGATAGCTTTTTAAATCCTTTATATATATCCTAAATCCTAATCCTTTATATATATCCTTTAGTATATATCCTAAAATTTTTGAAACAAAAAAAATTATAAGCATTTATTAATTTTTAAATATACTAATTTTAATTAACTGTTCTTCTATATATATAATTTATTTTGCAGAGCAATGTCGAACAAATAATTATAGGTGCGCTCGATTTGACTGAAACAACTGAAAAAAAAACAATTGCATACAATTTTTTAGTTACTTCAGTCAAACCGAACACGGCGTGTGTTTTTTAAGTGACGAAAACTTCTATCTTTTTGGTTTTCTATTTTCCTTTCCTTTACTTTTACCTCACGAAAAATCGTGTCCAGTTGGTATGGTAACTTTCTTTATAATACTCAACTGGGATTATCCAAGTGATTTAAATTTTGACTACTTGCCCTACATACCATTGAATGTTGTAAGACAATTTTGAATTTAATCGATGATAAATAACAGACAAACAGACAGATGGTCAGAAACCACAGTGTCACCAAGTTGTTATTTTGTTATAATAAAAACGAACTCTAAAAATAAAAACATTACTAATATTTATTTATTTATTTTTCTTTCCAGATAAACAAATGATAACCACATTATCAGGTAAAATAGAAATGGAGACGAGCTATGTTCCTGAATTAAAATATTTTGAAACCACATTTCCTTTGCCACCGATACAGTTGTAAGTATAACAGAAATATGAAATCTTAGTTTGAAACATCATTTTCCGTAAATCATTACCCAACCAATTTTCTATTGACATTTGACATAAAGCGTTCTTAGAATAAGGATCATGTAGGGTGAGGTGATCAATATGTGTATTTTTGTATCAGGAACTATGTATAATTCCAATTTGTTTCTGTAACTGCAAGAAAATAATATTTCATGAACTTTATTGTAGTTTGGACTCTAACCAGAAAATAATCGATTTTGTTGTCAAAATTCAAATCAAAAGAATTTCTTTTAGCAGTTTAGACTCCAACCAAAAAGTATCGATCAATACTTTTTAGTTGGAGTCTAAACTAAAAATAATTTGATGAAATATTATTTTCTTGTAGTTACAGAAACAAAATTAGTTATAGTAGTTATATCTAAGTTCATAACCACTTATTTCAAGCCAAGTACACTACAACCGTGCCCTGACTTGATATAAATATTTTTTGTATTTGATAACGGTTTAAACTTACATAAATGCTGTTTGTCTGAATAATCTGTTTTTGAATGCTGATGCTAGACTGAGGTCTTAGGTCTTATATATGTGATGTAGTTGTTACGTAAATTTGATATAAAACTGACACTCGTCATGACTCTAACCCGGGTGGTTATTTTGTAGGGTTATCTCACTAGGTCAGATAAAAAGTGAGATAAAATATTTGTCTTTGATCGATTATATCAGATAAAAGAAATCATTTAAACATAATTTTTATCTCACTATTTATCTCACCTAGTGAGATAACACTACAAAATAACCATCCAGGTATCATTTATATGATGCTTTCATGACATCACACTGATCTTAAATTTGACTTTGATATGATGTCATAATTTGGACTTAAATATGACCTTATTATGATTTTGTTAAATTTCACTAGAGGTAAATCTATTTAAATTGTATATAGTTTGAAAATTTTTGCGTATAGTTAGTTATTCCTAGCAGGCTATAGTATGGTGGGTAAGTAGTGAACAATAATTATGACTGACGGGTAAGTGTATTTTTATTATATTTTGTTTTTTTAAGTAAAAAGGGGTCACAAAAACATTTCGTAAAAAGGGGTCACAAACATACGTCACAAAAAATTTTTTATATTACTATGATATCAACCTTATATCATAACAACGTCACGAATATCTCTACAGACATCACATTTATGTCATAGTTATGTCATTATTGTTATGTCATGTTCTTACGTAAATAAGTGTGAAATAATGACATACATATGACTTATATATGACCCAGATCCTACATAAGATGTGACTTAGCGTGATGTAATTTTGATGTCACAATGACGTAAATGAGTTTTCTGGGTTGTGAATTTAACGAGATAGTATTTTTATAAAAAACGGTAGTATAGAAATTAATAAGGCTTTTGGTATCTTGACCCAATAAATCCATAAAATAACATATTTATGAAGATATTTTGTAGTTTACATTTTCACAAATTTGAAAATGTTCAACTTTAATCCTTTTTAATTTTTTTTTCAAACATATTTCGATTAAAGTAAAACTGATAAAAATATTAATAATAAAACTGAAAATATTAACCTAACAAGAAGTTAGACAGAGATTGGCCCTGGTTAAACGTATATGCAGATTGCAGTGTTATTTAGAAATACATATAAATACAGAGCACAACAATTATTAAAAAATTTAATTAAACCATTTGTAGGTTAAAATGTTTTTTTGTTTTAATTGACCCATTCAAAAATTGTTCTAAATTGTTCTAATTGACAAACACACGTACACCATTCAATTTTACTCGATCCTCTACTCAAACCTTAAATCTGAAAGACATTCGCGTGACCGAATCGAAAGAGAAAGCGGATATTTTGGGTTTTATTTTCGCAGAAAACTCAAACATGGTTGAACCTCCCCATTCTCCTACACTCATTTCCCCAGTTGAAACAAAAATGAAACCAATTATTTTTTGTTGCAATATTGTACGGAAAATGCTTCTTTCTATCAATATCAACAAATCCGCTGGCCCCGACGGCATTCCACCGCTCGTTCTTAAAAACATTCCTAGACAACTAACCCCAATTTTTGGAAGACAACCAATATCAAAAAGAGGCAGTAAGATAGACCGTAACAATTACAGACCAATTGCAATTCTGTCGGTTTTGGCTAAAATATTTGAAAAATATGTTAACTACAATCTAATTATAGAATATTTGGAGATGTCACGAATTATTGATAATAAACATTAGGGTTTTCGTAGAAGCCATGCAACAGGTGATCTGTTAGCCTACATATCCCATCTTTGGAACAAATTTCGTATTTCACTTGATATTTCTAAAGCATTTGATAAAGTGTGGCATAGAAACCTCATAGCTAAATTAAAATCTTATGGCATAGACCATCTTACTGTCTCATGGATTCATAGTTTTATTACAGGTCGCCAATTTCATGTTAACTTAGATGGTATTACATCCAATATTTTCACAACCAATTCTTGTGTTCTCTAAGGCTCTGCACTCTCATCAACCTTGTTTCTTCTATTCATTAATGATTTGCCACATCGCATCCAATTCATAGTTTTGCTGATGATAGCACATTGCATGCATCACATGCATCTCCAAAATTTCGATCTCGTACTGCAGTCTAATAGAGAGCTGCTAATTGAGTCTATCAACAAAAATCTGGATCGTTTAATGGAATGGGGTGATCGTGATCTTGTTTCGTTTAATCCAACCAAAATCAAACTATGCCGTCTTTCACGAATAGAGCAACATAAAAGCTTCCCTATGTTACACGGTGATTCACTTCGTGAATCGGATTGAACTTTTATCACAAATCAATAAAAATGATACTACGGGATAGCGTTTGTCCCCACACGAAGCTTGAAAATTGGGAATCTCTTAAGTTTTATAAAATTATTCTATCATCAAAAAAACCAAGTTAAAACACACAAAAAAACTAAATTCCAATACTAATATAAAATAAAGAAAAATACCTTAAATTAAACTGTTGATTGATGAACTCCATTCACTTCCAGTATGATTTCCTATTTCCAAAGTTTAATTTCCAAAACTCAGCAGCCTCTGATTTTGTTATACGAAATTGATCACCAGCAAAAAAATCCATTTGGAAATATAGCTTTTAATTCACTTCACATATGTGCAAAACAACCAGACTTAATTTTGTTAAATTCCTTTTCTCATTAAATTATTTGTAAATATATTAAAATGTTCATTTGTGTGTAATATATGCATTTGATCCTCGCATTTAGAATAAATCAAACGTAATCTTTAATATGTATCAATTTATTATTTTATTTTTAATTCCAGACACTTATAATTAAAAAACACACTATTCAAACTTTCATAAAACATTTTTGTGTTTAAATATAACATTACAAAAATTTGTTTTTGATATAATTATCAATGAACTTATTCTTTTCTAAACATGATTGCATGAACAAACTTTGACTAGATGTCATCTTTTGAACAATCAAAACCGGAATGATTTACATTAAAATGTTTTCTGATTTAAAGTTAAAAACTGAATGAATCTCAAAAATGTGATTTTTGATTTTGACCTCCTCCAATCAAAAAATCAAATCGTGTAATCCTAAAAATTCAACAAAGATTAGCAACGACATCTGTTCGTTAGAATTGGAAATGAAATTGAGTACGTTCGTTTGCTTTTTATAGTATAATCGAAATTTAACTAGCAGTTAAGTATTAGAAAATTTTAAAATTATTATTAATGTAAAAATGAACGGAAACTAATGAAATACATTTTTATTGAATTGAAAACGAAGATGAATTTGATTTTATTATTGTTTTGCGATTATTGCGAACGTTACACCATGAATTCAAGGTAAAAACCAAGATTTTTACTCTTGAAATCACAAAAACGTCGCCATCCCCTCCATGACAGAAAACCACCGAACTACTTCCACCTATTAAACTGTATCTGGGATCGAGATACCCACAGTTTCTGGCGTCAAGGCAGATGACCGGTTCCAACACTCATGAAGTCCTTAAGAACTTCACTGAGTATTGAGACCGACCATCCATCCGAACGTCAGCACCATGGACACCCCGATACAACCAGTAAGTATGACCTGAAGATGTGAACCCCAGAGACGACAATCAGCCAGAGGAACAACCCTACCTAACGAAAAGACATCATTCCCTGATGTCTTTCGCGTGATGGACTCCAAGATTCTTACCGCTCATATCTGTGCACTCGTAGAGTACATTTCCAATCTTAGTCTTAATCATTGCAGGTAAGAACTTTGGAGCCAATTTTGCCGAGAACTTTTTGGTAGCGTCACTCAAATGATGTTGCCGTACAAACACCCGTTGTTGTGGTTGAAAAGTCCGTAGTTTAGATCGCAGGTTGTACTGATGTTGCGATTTTTTGAAAGCTGCTTTTAAATTTTGTTGAACCCGGTTCCTGAGCAGAGTCAATTGATCAGAGCGTTCTATTTCCTCACCAGCATCTTCACCAAGCTTGTGTAGTGATCTCAACAAATGGTAAGTATTTCCATCCGAGATTGGATGTTGACCAAATAATAAATAGTACGGTGAGTACTTGGTAGCAGAATGTACTGCAGCCCGCAGTGCATATGCGATTTCACCAATTTGTGAGTCCCACTTGGTATGTTGACCTTTAATGAACGCTCGAATTGCTGCTAGAACTGACCTATTGACCCGCTCTGACGCGTTGCTTTGAGGACTATAGACACCGGTCCTAATGTGTTTAATGCCGAAATCTGACAAAAGATTTTGAAAGTTCCTACTAGTGAACTGTTTGCCATTGTCACTGTGCAGAAACTCTGGTACCCCATCACTTCATTCCTTAGAAAAGCATTCACCTTCGGTGAAGTTGCGTTTCTAAGTGGTTTCAGTAGTACAAACTTCGTAGCATGATCCAGAACTATCAATAACACCGTATTCCCAAGTGTAGAACGAGGGTACGGTCCCAAAAAATCTATATAGACTCTCTGCCATGGACGTGCTGTTTCGAATTCATATTGCATCGGAGGACGCAATATCTGATTCGTGGCTTTTGTTTGTTTACATGTGTCGCAGGACACAACATAGTTGTATACCTGTGACGCCATGCCCGGCCAATAATAAAGACGTCGAAGTAATTCTAAAGTCTTTTTAACACCTCCATGAGCAGCAGTACTATCATCATGATGTTTCTGAATCATGTTGGAAGTCATCGGTTTTGGTACCCAGAGTTTCCACACAGGAACATCGTTGGGTATTGCATCAGGTCTTGGCTCAATACGTATGTATAGCTTATCATCCACGACTTTAACAGATGGAAAGTCCTTGGGTGATGATTGAACTTTAGCTATCATATCCGTATATTCCTTATGCCGATAACCTTCATTGTCGATTTTGATGTCGTTAATGTGATGTGTTAATGCTTCCGTCAATTCCTCGTGTGTATCGTCATAAAGACGAGATAGAGCATCAGGGACTATATTTTGGGTACCTTTTTGGTGGACAATGGTAAAATCCATATGTTGGAGTTTTAGGCTCCACCTAGCCAGACGACCACTCAAGTCCTTCTGTGACATAAGCCACTTCAGACTTGAGTGATCAGTCACAATTGTAAATCGGTGACCTTCAACATAGCCCCTGAATTTCTTCACACTCAGAATTGCCGCAAGACATTCAAGCTCAGAAACCGAATAATTTCTCTGAGCTCTATTTAATTTCTTCGACATGAAGGCTATCGGACACTCTTGTCCGTCCTCGTCGATCTGATACAGTACACTACCTATCCCTGTCAGACTCGCATCGCATCTAATAAAGAACTCTTTATTATAATCAGGGTTAATTAATACTGGTGCTGTAGTCAGCAATCGTTTTAAATTTTCGAAAGCAGCTTGCGCTTCCAATGTCCATTTCAATTTTCCAGAACTTTTCTTTAATAAGTCCGTAATCGGTGATAGCACGCTTGCATAATTTGGTATGAAACGTTGGTACCAACCAGCCATTCCCAATAGTCTACGTATTTGTTTTACTGTAGATGGAGCTGGATACTCTGCTACAGCTCTTACTTTGTCAGGGTCTGTTCGAAGACCATCTTCCCCAACCAAAAATCCCAAGTATTTCACCTCTCTCAGAACAAATTTACTTTTCTTGAGGTTTATTGTTAACCCAGCCGCTCTTAACAATGAAGAGACTTTGGACAGCAATTCCATATGTTCCTGGAACGTGGAAGAGACTACCAATAGATCATCTAAATAAACAAAGACATTTTCGTGATATTGATGTGGTATCACTTTGTGCATTAGCCGACACATTGTCTGGGGAGCATTGCACAATCCAAAGGGCATAACCCGGAATTGATACAATGGACGACCAGGCACTGTGAAGGCTGTCTTGTCTCTAGATGCTTCTGCCAGAGGAATCTGCCAGAAAGCATCTTTGAGATCAATACTTGAAATGTACTTTGTGCTATTTAGACGACCTAGTAAGCCATCAATCAAGGGAAGTGGGTAAGCGTCCTTTTTAGTTAGTGAATTGACACGACGGCTATCAATACATAATCTGTTTTTACCAGATTCTTTTTGTACCAAAACCACTGGCGAGCACCAAGAACTGTTACTCTCTTCGATCACGCCCATTTGAAGCATTCGGTCAAGTTCGGCATAGACCTTTAGTTGAACAGCCGGCGATGTAGGATAATGCCTCTGTTTAACAGGTGCATTATCACCAACATCGATGACATGTTCAACCAAAGAAGTCTTTCCGAGTCCAGACACTTCAAATGACGGGAAAGAATCCTTGATCATATCCAGTTCATGTTGCTGATCAGTGGTGAGGTTATGTGTATTAAAAGTTTGTAGCTCTGTGCGAGTCAGTTCACTAACAAAAGAAGGAACAATACCAAATTTCTCCCAGAAATCTATGCCCAGGTAGAGCTCTTCTCGTAACCCAGGGACTATATGGAACCGCATTGGTTTAGTGGAGCCATTCACAGTTATTGGAATTTCTATGTAACCCAAAATTTTATTTGCAGTACCATCCGCCGTACGAATACACGAAGTGTATTTACGGTAGGTTGTACCTGCTGCTTCCAATAATTCCAAGGAATTTCTTCCAAGTATTGTGATTGACGCTCCACTATCCAATAGTCCTGAAATATGTTTGTCCAAAATCTTAATTGTCAATCGCGGCCGAGGATCCTTTGTTTCTGAAAGGATAGATGAAACACAAGCTTTGCGAAATAATTTCCTCATCCTCCAATATCTGATGTTACGTTCCAGACGTCTAAAACACGTTCAATGTAATGATGGGAAATTAAATGTATTCGATGATTTTATTTGGGTTTCGTTGGTGGTTGCCGATCGTCCTCCGTCGCTACATCTCTCGTCGCCTTTTTCGTGCTGTTGTTCGGGCTGTTTTGAATCCATCGTTTCAATATATCCATCTCGATCTAGTTCCACATCCACCTCATAATCATCCACCTGCTGTAGCTTGCTAATTCTTAAATTTGATGTTCTGGTCGGAACTGGTGTGGACCACAACCGTTCAAACTTCTGACATAAAGTCCGAAGTTCATCAATTGAATGTATTGTTGCAGCTAGAGTAGCGTTTTGGAGCTCCACACTCAGTCCCTCCCGAGCAATTTCTAGCATTTCACGGTCAGCAAATGGACGTGCTAAACGACGATTTAACGAACCAATCTCCACCAGATACTCGTACACGCTCTCCTTTGACTTTTGTTTGCGGTTCAGAAGAACTCGCAAGATCGCCTTATCATCAGTGAGCGTACCGAAGGTTTGTAGGAGTCCCTCCCTTAACACTGGATAGGTCACCACCTCATATTCATGAGTTAAATTCAGATAGTATCTGTCGGCAGCTCCCTTGAGATACCGTGGAACGATAGACCTAAGGTCGTCCCAATTCACACGGTCCCTCCTGGCAGCCGCCTCCACTCTGTGAACAAACTCATGAACATCAGGAGAGTGACCATCTCCTGTGAAGGTTGGAACCCAATTTGAGTCATAACGACCAAATTGTTCCCATGAACCCCTCGGTACTCCACTGGTGCTAACGCTGGAGCCGCGTCACGCCATACCTGAGGAGGTTGGTTGTATGGTGGTGGTGCTGTTAGTGGAGCTTGTGGATATAATGGTGGTGGTTGTACCTGTGGTACTGATGGATAATTTAATGATAATTGCGGTTGTACTAATGCTGGACTATTGTGTATGTGTTCAGCTTGGAGTGATGGACCCAATTGTGGTATTGCAAAGTCCTCTGCCCAATTGTTCCCCCTGAAGTTCACACCCCGAACCAGACATTCGATCTGTAGTTCGGTGGGTTCCAAACCACAGAACGGATGGTCAACGTCCAGTTGGTTTGACACTTTGATGGTAAAACCCGAAAAATTATGAACTCGCTGACAACAACACTAAAACCAATTCCCAACAACAAATGTAGTTAGTACGATGGAAAAATGAAAACAATGAAAAACGCAAAACGAAAAAAAACAACGAACGCCCCAAAAAAAAATTTTGTAAAAACAAACTTGTAAAAGAACAAAAAAACCGCTGTCGCCGCTAATCTTTACTTCATCTTTCACAAAAATTCCTAAAATATTGTATGTGTAAAAATTTAATTTATTTATTTAATTTCAGATATACTGAAATACATATATATACCTAAAATTAGTTATTGACGATAGCACCCCTAAGAATATTTATTTATTTTAAAAGAAAATTGAAAAATAAAAATATTTAGAAGAATGTTTATTTATTGGATGCACCGTCCTAACTTTGAAATATTGATTTATTTTTTTTAAAAAAATAAAAAATATTTATTTATATCTTGATGTATTGTGTAATTAAAAAAAATTATTTATTTAGTTACCTAAAACTATTTAAATTACGAAAAAATTATTTATTTACCTAAAATTATTTTAATTAACGAAAATTTAATTTATTTAATAAAAATTTTATTTATTTAATTTTTGAAAAATTTGTTTGATTTATTTTATTTTTATTTAATAATATAAGAGATTCCCAAAATCAAGATTCGTCTGGAGACAATTTAAAAAGTAAGTATGGCTACAATATCCATATTGTTTAAATTTAAAATATCGCGTTCGCGAGCCCACTCCAACAATGCATGTGAAAACTGACTAGAAAAGCCCCTAACGACCAGATTCTACAGAACAGATTCTCCCCAATCTAATAAAACAATCACAACTGTCACGATTAGACACTAGGTCCATTTCTACTGACCCAGTTGTGCTTGTTTAATCTACAAATAAATTACACCTAAACCTAATGCGAAAGTTGAGGAACGCTCCCGAGCACCAGACTTCAAATCCTAAACTCTATGAAAAATTGTTTTATTGTAAAAGCTAAGTGGAAAAGTGGAAAAGTTTTTTGAATTTGTTTGAGGTGAAGCCTCTGATCCTGAAAGCAAAGTACAATTGGTTCTTCTCTTCATTACACCGAAGAAGCCTCTGAGCAAGGAATGGTACTACTGGTTTGCACCTAAGTACAAACACAGCAACACCACTCCTCGTCCCTGAGAACCTCCTCGCCGAACGAAGAGAAGAAACCAATGTTCTTCGATCGCATAACCCCGGTGGCCATAGGCGATCTAAGAACGACATTAATGTTAAGGGGATAAGCCCCATGGATGGCTTGTTAGGCCTACCGCTGAGAAAGAGATTTATTAAACCTAGTACACGAAAAAAAAATTCCAAAAACTATTTAGAAAAAAAAATATGTACAATGAAAATATGTACAATGAAAATATGTACAATATTATTCCAAAAAAAAAAATATATGTACAATGAAAATATGTACAATGAAAATATGTACAATGAAAATTTCATTGGAACTATATACAAAAAAATTATTTACAAAAATATTTACAAATATGTACAATATGTACAAAAACAAATTCGAATGACAGCACAAAAAAAACAATCTCCAAAAAAAAATTGCTGTCCCAAAACGGTTTTTTTTTCAAACAAGCAAAAGTTCGAAAATACGAAAATATTCCAATTTAAACCAATAGGTTATCAAAATAAAATATATTACTTATATTTAATATATTAATATGTACCAGTATGCAAAAAAAACCAAACCGGTTTATCAAAAATATGAATATTTTACATATAAATATATATATCCAAAAAGGGAATATATAAAAACACCAAACTGTTTTACAAAAAATTTGCACCCAAAATTATATAAATTATTACGCCAAAATTTTGCGCGCTAAAAATTCACAACAACAACAAAAAAATTTAATTTATTTACCGTAATTACGGTATTTTAAAAAAGAATATCTAAAACCTGAACTGGTTTTATTTTTCCAAAAAAAAATTAAAAAAAATATACCGGTTGGCAACACCCAAACCGGTTGACAACGCCCTATATAAAAAAATATCCCTACAAAGCCCCAGGTCTTTGTTTCGGAACGCCAACTGTTACACGGTGATTCACTTCGTGAATCGGATTGAACTTTTATCACAAATCAATAAAAATGATACTACGGGATAGCGTTTGTCCCCACACGAAGCTTGAAAATTGGGAATCTCTTAAGTTTTATAAAATTATTCTATCATCAAAAAAACCAAGTTAAAACACACAAAAAAACTAAATTCCAATACTAATATAAAATAAAGAAAAATACCTTAAATTAAACTGTTGATTGATGAACTCCATTCACTTCCAGTATGATTTCCTATTTCCAAAGTTTAATTTCCAAAACTCAGCAGCCTCTGATTTTGTTATACGAAATTGATCACCAGCAAAAAAATCCATTTGGAAATATAGCTTTTAATTCACTTCACATATGTGCAAAACAACCAGACTTAATTTTGTTAAATTCCTTTTCTCATTAAATTATTTGTAAATATATTAAAATGTTCATTTGTGTGTAATATATGCATTTGATCCTCACATTTAGAATAAATCAAACGTAATCTTTAATATGTATCAATTTATTATTTTATTTTTAATTCCAGACACTTATAATTAAAAAACACACTATTCAAACTTTCATAAAACATTTTTGTGTTTAAATATAACATTACAAAAATTTGTTTTTGATATAATTATCAATGAACTTATTCTTTTCTAAACATGATTGCATGAACAAACTTTGACTAGATGTCATCTTTTGAACAATCAAAACCGGAATGATTTACATTAAAATGTTTTCTGATTTAAAGTTAAAAACTGAATGAATCTCAAAAATGTGATTTTTGATTTTGACCTCCTCCAATCAAAAAATCAAATCGTGTAATCCTAAAAATTCAACAAAGATTAGCAACGACATCTGTTCGTTAGAATTGGAAATGAAATTGAGTACGTTCGTTTGCTTTTTATAGTATAATCGAAATTTAACTAGCAGTTAAGTATTAGAAAATTTTAAAATTATTATTAATGTAAAAATGAACGGAAACTAATGAAATACATTTTTATTGAATTGAAAACGAAGATGAATTTGGTTTTATTATTGTTTTGCGATTATTGCGAACGTTACACCTATTAAGATAAACCAAGAAGAATTACGTGAGGTTGAATCAGTGAGACTTCTTGGCGTGGATATTGAAAATAACCTGAAATGGAATAAACATGTGTTCAACCTCGCTAAATCTGCAATGTAAAAATTAGGATTCTTGAGTCGATGTAAAAAGTATTTCAGTCCCGATCAAATTTTGCTGATCTTTTTAGTCCTTTACTCGTCCATGTATGGAATATTGCTGTCATGTTCGGCGAAGCGCTTTTCAGTCAACAATAAAATGTCTAGACTCTGTACAGAGAAAAGCAATACGGATGATTGGTAATACCAAACTAACGGATCAGCTCAATTCACTCCAGCACAGAAGAAATGTGGCTGAATTTTCAATCTACTCTAAATATAACTTTAGCGAATTCTCCTCTCAGGAAATTCAAAATATTCTTCCATCGTGTGCGCAGTATAATCGACAAACAAGAACTTCCATGTTATCCTATCCATTTGTTTTCCAAATACCTCGTTGTAGAACTGTATCCTTCCAGGACGCCTATTTTAATAGAGTAGCCAAATTGTGGAACTCAGTGCCCTCCTCTGTATTTCCTGATGAATTTGTCCCTCAGACATTTAAAGAAAATGTCCATCGTCATTTAAAAAAATTAGTATAGTTCTCCCCATATCCTCATTCCTTCCGTTTCCTCATCTCCTACCTTTATACTTGACATGGTATCTTCAGATATTCAAAGAGACTGAATAATGAATATTTCATATTTAGTGTGCTAAATATGTCTAACTAATTAATAAAAAAATAAAAATAACAGGAAGTCACCAGGCAATAAAACCTAAATTCTCGTCCAATGCAACACGACTGGTAGATAACAGAAATGAAATTGGTGATACCGAGCCAAAGGACGAACACAAACAGGATATATGCATGCAACACGTAGAACAAGGAACTTTAATACAGGCACAAGAAAAATATGGTAAACCATTAAATGGTTTTTTAACCGGCTTAAGTGTCCCGTTTAATTGTCAGAAGATGATGCCATGTAGCTTACTGAACATGAAGTCAGCCAAACAGTTAAATCAACGAAAACCTTCAAAAATTTGGGACCAAATGGTTGATCGATGGATTTCCTTACTTGCGACACCGTCAGCTACAATAAACTGCTACTAAGTCTTCACAATTCAACGCTTCTGCCTATTCTTAAGAGATGGTTCTTGGATTATATTCATGCCCACCAAACACAACGAAATAAAAATATTCATCTATGCTAATGTATGCACTCTGCTATCAACTTATACTAAGGTGAAAATTGGAATGAATACCATATTATACAACCAGTTAACAGTGAAAAAGCTTAAGAATCACCTTTATTCCGTGATCAAAACTTTCCTAGTAAAACGACACAATGACCTGCTGGCTCACAAAAACCTACTTAGTTACCACAAAAATGATGATTCAAAAAATTGCTCAACACTCCTCTATATCAGAGATGCATTTGAAGCTGTTTAAACAGGTCATTTAACGTAGACAAAAAGGCACTCATACCACATAAAGACTCATACCACTATACAACGAAACATATAAAAGCAACCCTAAGGGAGCTACACGAAAAAGCTGAAGCGGATACATTAGGGGCAATAAGAAATATAGTCCTATAGCGACAATCCACCACTGGTGCTTACGAGGACGGCAAAATTCCATTTTGAGTTAGGAAGGTGCAGTTTACTTACTACTTAGTACTTAAGAACAAAATTGACAACAGCATCATCAATGTTTGCAATTTATATTTGTAATAATGAACCACAGGAGTCAGGACACAAGGCATCTTTTCAAATACCAGAATACCACACAAATTTAATTGTAACATCAACTAAAAATGTAGTGTGCTTATATACATTAAATACTTGAATTTATGATTAACCGTTGTCGAAGATTTTTCTTGGTTATAATTTTAGGAGAAGCTATTACAATAAAAGTACAGCAACAATATTTTTGCCCACAGTGACAAATTAAAAGTTGAAATGCAGGCTTATTGTGAACCGTGCAAAAACTTTATACGTATACCGATTTGTATAAAAAATCGATAGTCGTAGTTTAAATTTATTGAAATTTTCAATAAACTTTTTAATTAAAGGGTCCAGATGTTTGCCGGGAGTCCGTCAAATTATTACAAATTTCGTTTAGAATATAATAAAAAAATATTGCGACGCTGATGCTTAATAGGCCAATAGAATAACGGAAAAAGATATGGCTTACGTGTTGTTGTCGGTAACAGGTCAGAAATTTTTTTAATCTCTGGAGTAGGGTATTCACATAATGGACATGCCGAGTCCACTCGCCCGGCACCTGGGGACTGGAGTTATACAACTAACTGTGCTGGAAATTTCTTTTTGCTTCCTTGTAAGCGATATAACTCGTAAATGGTGCACTTTAGGATGCTGGTGCTGTGGAACTTTTCTGTTCCTTAAGTGTTTTTCTATAACTTAAAATAAAAAAATAAACAAAAATAATTTGTTTTGTTGCAAATTTTTGCGAAAAAGTGTCTAAAAACCGATATTTTTCAATTGAATTTATTTGTTTGCAAATAATTTTTATAACATAATTGAGCCCTTTCTCTTGTAGCTGAAACCTTTACGAAAAAAGTAAGCTTCAGAACGTTTCATTCGGCCTGATAGTTTTTGCACAATTCAATTTTGCACTTAATGCCCCTAAAAAAGTTGTTAACTTTGGGCAGGCCGCAAGGTCTGAGTTTTCATCCGATCGCAATCTGCTTGACGGGAATTGAAAGGGTGTAGTGTCAGCTTTAAATAGCATTTATGTTGCCTATACCCATATTCAATATTAACAACAATTACAGTTGTTTGCAAAACCCGCGAAAATTCCTTAGTTGCAAAATTAAATTTCTCAACGAATTTTCCACTTAACGAGATGCGGTTTTAAAATTTGCAAATTCCTTAGAAAACCAAAGATTTAAAAAGAAACCTCTCTAACATGATTTGGACCGAGTTATGGCCCAGTTTGTTTTTGAAACCACGATTGTGACATTGATTTTGTATGCCATATATCGACAGGAACCGAGAATTTCCCTCCAAAATGATACTGTTGTGCTCACAAGATGCTGGGTCTGTGCTACCCAACACGCGATTAGTTACTCTGACTCCTGCTTATAACGTACTCTATGAAAAAATAAAATGTACTGTATAGTATACGTAAAACGTACGTAGTGACACGATGTATAATTGAGTATTATTGTAATGACAAATAAATTTAATGAAAAAGTAATAAACTACTTATGTGTAATCATGTCCCAAATCATGTTAGAGAGGTCTATTTTTTAAAATCTGAGGTTTTCTAAGCACTTTGCAAATTTTAAAAACGCATCTCGTTAAGTTGAAAATCCGTTGAGAAATTTAATTTTGCAACTAAGGAATTTTCGCGGGTTTTTCAAACCACTGTAATTGTTAATATTGAATATGAGTATAGGCAACATAAATGCTATTTAAAGCTGACACTACACCCTTTCAATTCCCATCAAGCAGGTTGCGATCGGATGAAAACTCAGACCTTGCGGCCTGCCCAAAGTTAACAACTTATTTAGGGGCATTAAGTGCAAAATTGAATTGTGCAAAAACTATCAGGCCGAATGAAACGTTCTGAAGCTTACTTTTTTCGTGAAGGTTTCAGCTACAAGAGAAAGGGCTCAATTATGTTATAAAAATTATTTGCAAACAAATAAATTCAATTGAAAAATATCGTTTTTTAGACATTTTTTCGCATTTTTTCACAAAAATTTGCAACAAAACAAATTATTTTTGTTTATTTTTTTATTTTAAGTTATAGAAAAACATTTAAGAAACAGAAAAGTTCCACAGCACCAGCATCCTAAAGTGCACCATTTACGAGTTATATCGCTTACAAGGAAGCAAAAAACAATTTCCAGCACACTTTGTTGCATAACTCCAGTCCCCAGGTGCCGGGTGAGTGGACTCGGCATGTGCATTATGTGAGTACCCTACCCCAGAGATTAAAAATATTTCTGACCTGTTACCGACAACAACACGTACAATCCGTAATTCTATTGGTCTATAACTTCACAACAGCTCTGCAAACAAAACATTCTGGATATATAGTGAGCTAATATCCATTAGGTACAATTAACGGCAAATTGATGTAATATTAAACATTAAAAAAAGCTGTAGTAGTGTAGTATCCCATGCCAACAAATATAAATTCTGTTGTACGGATAGAAAAACTAAAAAACATTTTTACCGGAAGTGACAAATCAAAAGTTGGAATGCAGAACCGTTACAAATCACACTCTAAGCATACATACCAAGTTTAATAAAAATCAATTATCAGAAACTGATGTTATTGAAGTTTCAAAAAAAACAGGTGCTTGGGAGGCCCTCCACCACTTGTCCCAATATCGTTAAAAACTAAACAGCTCTTTGTCATTTAAATCTCAATAGTTTTACAAAGTGTTATCAAAATTGATTAATGAACGAAGTCTGTATGCTCCCAACAAACTTTAAAAACCAAGTGTGAAAAGTCAGCAGATAGCCACCTCTTTGATCAATGTGTTCCAAAAGTTGATTATTATCTTCTCACACTAATTTAAACCTGTTTTCATCAGTTCCATTATAATGACTTCATTATTCTAGACTGCAGTGTGAATAAAAACACTGAAAAAGCAAAGAATTGCAAGACAAATTTTTTGCCGGAAGTGAAAAACAGGAAGCTGTGTATAGATGTTATTGAGTTTTCAAAAAGGGGGGCTCTTACAAATTTGTTCAATATCGCTCAACAACTAATCAGCGCCTTGTCATACATATTTGCATCTTATTTTTTAAAGTGTTTCAAGTTTTTAAAGTGTTTTAAAGTTTTTAAAAGTTTTTTTTAAAGTGAAACATAAAAACGGTAGTGAAAAAAATCACTTGTTGTATGGTGGACCCCCCAACCTTTTGTTCAATATGAGCCAAAAGCTCCTCATACTGATTGAAACCTTTAACCAACGTTTCATTAAAATCGATTTGAAACTATCGATTTGGAAGTGACAAACGCTTGGTATGCAGAAGTATAGGAAACAGCACTAAAACCTTATATACCAATTCTCAATAAAACTGAAAGCCAGGATTAGAAGTTATTGGAGATTTAAACTTACAGGTATGTTCGTGAGACGGCCGCCATCTTGTCCAATTTTGAAATTTACCCATAGCTTTCATTTTCAAATAAAACTGGACTACATACCAAAGTTTCTTGAAGACTGCGTTTTTGTAAATAAAAATTCATTTATTATAGATAATATAACAAATATAAATTATTATCAAAAAGTTGGTAGGTTACATATTAATACAATGAAATATTTGGTGGGTCGCAAGTACAAAAAGGTTAAGAAGCACTGTTTCATTTCACAACGACAAGAATGGTCAAATTTTTCCATCCAAACACTTATTACGTCATAAATTTATGTTTTGGCCTTACAATCAAATCGAAGTTTAATATTGTAGTTTTATCGATAATTTTGAACTACTATAAAAGTGTACCGCCGCTCCATCTTCAAATGATTAATCGAACTACAAATATATCGTTTTAGTACTAAATCAACTCTTTTTGTTTTTGTTATTCATTCTCTTTGGTAATTTTGACATTCGAA
Source organism: Diogma glabrata (assembly GCA_963693315.1). NCBI lineage: Eukaryota > Metazoa > Arthropoda > Insecta > Diptera > Cylindrotomidae > Diogma > Diogma glabrata. The sequence goes on along the minus strand of OY856186.1, from coordinate 72,282,701 downwards.
TTGGAACTAAAAATTGAGAGATTCCAAATTTTTTGAAAGAAAACAATTTTTTTTCTACGATTCTTCATTGTAGTATTTTCATTCAAAGTGAAAAAGTTATAAGAGTGAAAAAATCTTGTTTTTGAAATAATTGTTTAATTAAAATCATATAAAAGGTAAGTTAATTTTTATATATGTATTTTTAAGTGCTTTAACATTAAATTTGTGTAATTTGTATAAAAAATCATCCATTAATTACGTATATTCTTGCACATATGTATTTTTCATATAAAAACTAAACTGGTTATTACCATAATAAAAATGACAATCAAAAGTGTTGACATTTTTATATTTAATGCTCTGCGGTTACTACAGATTACAATATTATCCGTGTAATTAGTATAATTTCATTAGAATAAAACGTAGAATCCATAACCCACATATCATCCATTTTTCTTCATCCTCGATATCGATTATTGATTTTCGAAAAAGTTTAAAAAGGGTCATTGGAAATTTTGTATATGTGTGTGTAAAAGTAATTCCTCATTAAAAACATTACGTCTATCTAACCAAATAAATGTAAACTCTGTAATTTTAACAATATAATAAATTAAATACTTAAAATTATGCATAATTGTCCTTTTAATTTTTGTTTGCACTAATAATTTGGACGTTACATAATTCACTATTTTCATTGTTGCACAGAATTACATAGGTTTTACTGTAGTTGTTGTTTTGTTGTGTTCGATAATACGTATTTAAAAAAAGAATGCATTGGGCGGGTAATTATAGCCATAACACCGTTTCGTTTTGATATTGTTGATATTGCGGAGAAAAACAAATTGTTAAAAAATTATACGATTTATGGTAATCTGATGGTTAACGACAATATTATCTTTTGTACGTGGAGCCGGTTCGAGTCGAATCTAATATGTAGAAATATAGAAGCTGCAAATTGGTTTGTGGATGCTGAGTCAGTAACGCAGACAAAACAAGTTTATTAGGTTGCCTTTATTAGGACACCTTTTCATGTTTTAAGTTTAGTTTATCAGGTAAAATTGGTTAATAAAATGTTGAGTAACGACTGTTATCCCACCGGAGTTAAAATGTATAATTATTTACCGCAGTTTGCTAATTTTGCTGAGCGTTAGTTTTAGTTTTTACAAAAAAACTCTTTTTACTGCCGGCCAATAATTTTTTATCGTTGTTGTTTGACTACTATTCTAATTGTTTGTCATTTTTTGAGGTCAAGAATCCCGATCTCTATTTTCGTGCCAAAAACTTCTTTTTCATATATGACCAAATTTTTATTGGAAAGTCAATTTTTCTCACTCCACAATATTAATACACAAAAATACCCGAATTAAACCGCTTATTTAGTTGCTGTCGTGTGTGCGTTCATTCGTTCAATGTTTTGTTAAACCGATCATATTCCTTAAAATCGACGAGCTCTTCTGCATTTTTTCTAAAATAATACTGAACGAATAAACGGACACACGACTGGAACTGAAAAAGCGGTTTTAGTAAATATTTAATCCTAACAAACAACTTTTTATTTTGTTTTATTATATCCCCTTTCCTATCGAGTGCTGAAGGAATTGATTGTACGCAATTGGTCTAATATTCAGAAAATCATTCAAAATAGAGCCAAAACAACAAAAACAGCAATTCTTTGAAAATATCACGATATTTTACGTCAAACTTTTTTTCTACTAACTTCATTTAAATATTACAACGTTGAACAGGGCCCAAACAGCCAAAATATAAACAATTAGATTTATGCGTCAAATTTTATCACAAAAGATAGATTTATCCCCAAAACAAATTTTATCAAGAATATTATAGTTATCACAAAAATGTAAGCATATACAAAACAAAACAAGATAGCGTAACCAACCAAAATAAAATTGTTTTATTGACACCTAAATTCAAAGCGTTTTGACATTTAACAATTAATTCAGTAAATTATTTGTGATATAACATCACTCCGATGGAAAATCTCCCATCAAGAATAATATAAGAACTGAATCTAAAAAATTATGGTGCAAATTATGAAACGTTTTGCAATCCATACAATTTTCGACCGATCTAGTTTCGAACCAATGAGAAAATTTTAAACTTTAAAAAAGTTTATTATTCTCATCAGGACTAGGTAGCCGACTAGATAAACTACCAAAAAATGTCAAAGCTAATTAATATAAACCAAAAATTAGGTTACATTTCTATCGAAGTATAAAAAAACAAAAAATTTACATTTACATTTCGGTCGAAAATTGTATGGATTGCAAAAAGTTTCATAATTTGCAACATAATTTTTTAGATTCAGTTCTTATATTATTCTTGATGGGAGATTTTCCATCGGAGTGATGTTATATCTCAAATAATTTACTGAATTAATTGTTGATTATGTGTCAATAGACACAAGTGAAGACTATTCATCTTCTTCTCGCCGATACGAGCTTGTTATTCAATACTAGTATGTCTAGACTCTAGAGTATAACAAAACAGTGATCACTAGAGAAACTAATTGACTAAACCTGAAGCTATTAAATATATGTTTATGTAAATTTTTTGTTTTTTATACTTCGCTAGATTCGCTAAATGTAACCTAATTTTAGGTTTATATTAGCTTTGACATTTTTTGGTAGTTTATAAAGTCGGCTAGCCCTGATGAGAATGATAAACTTTTTTAAAGTTTAAAATTTTCTAATTGGTTCGACACTAGATCGGTCGAAAATTGTATGGATTGCAAAAAGTTTCATAATTTGCACCATAATTTTTTAGATTCAGTTCTTATATTGACATTTAAAACCAGGAAAAATCTTAGTTTTTTCATGATAAATGAAAGTGCGTTCAATACTTTTTGTATCACATTGTCTCAACCGAACCCTAGGAATAGCGACATCGAAAATTTAGACACAAACAAATATGTACCGATTCAATGTTTTGTTATTTTTAACTTTTGACCAAAACTCCCAATATTCATAGCCAGCTTGATTGACGCCATATGCAAAATTATTGAATCAATTCCAATTGCATTAACATCTGTAGAAAAGGTAAATTGACTTTTACACCTTTCGTCGAAATTGTTGTGATGGTCCTTGGTCGGAACTGCGTTCCGAGTACTTCTGGGGCGTAGACTCGTCCATCTTGAAAAACCAAGTAATCGTTATCAAAGTACGAGACTGAATGAAGCTGTTTCAGATAAAATAAGAACGGACAATGGTATGCCACAAGGCTCAGTGTTGGGAGCATCGCTGTTTATATTGTATATTAATGACATTGGATTATGTGTATCGAATGTGGAAATAAGGATGTTTGAGAAGCGATTGTTGTTAATGTGTTGGCACTTGGCGGTACCAAATGCATTTGAAAATATTGAAAACACAAATTTTGTTTCAATTTGAACACATGTCAGTAACCGTGGCAATCATAAAATATTTTATGTGTTCTTACAAAATTTTAACAAAAAAACAGGTATCAATATCAAAGTAGTTGGCATTAAAGCACTAAAAGACGAAACTGCTAGTTCTATACTTGAATTTTTATCTTCTATTTTAGTAAAACATGATATATCTTCAGTAAAACTTCATCATGCAGTCATCATGCAAAATTCAAAGGAAAAAGAGATTCAAGGAAAATTAAAAAAATTCAAAAGAAATGCGACACTTTACTGCCGTCGTAAAAAACTGTAAAAGAAATGGCGTTACTTTACTGCCGCACGCAACAATCGGAAAATAAGACGTTACTTTACAGTTTACAGCCACTTTGATTATACGTCAAAAAAGTAAGACTTTAACCTTCTCCCTAGCAGTAAAATCAAATAAAATCAAAGCAGCTGTAAAGTAACGTCATATTTTCCATTTTCACGGCGGCAGTAAAGTAACGCCAGTTTTTTTCCATTTTTTTAGGACGGCAGCAAAGTGTCGCATTTCATTTGCATTTTTTTACGGTGGCAGTAAAGTAACATTATATTTTGCATGATGATTGCGTTTATTTTAAAGAATAAAACTCAATAAATGAACACAGCCTTCATTTTTTGTTGTTGTTTTGACATATTCATATTAATAAAAAATTTAAAGGTTTGTCGAAAAAATAGCATATTTAATTTGGAGCGAAAGTTACTTTTTGTGTTTCGTCTCTAATTGTCGGTCTCTTAAAGGACGGCTGCCTAACTATCGACTTAATACAAAAAGGAATACTTTAGCTCCTAATTAAATAATATACTATTACACTAGTGGAAAAATTCCATTTTTACAAAAATAGAATTAAGCCTACATGCAAGTAGACTTTTTATATACTTTTGTAGATTTTTTTTTCATTGAGCAAGCCTACTTAGATAGTAAATGCAATTTCTTTAAAAAAAAATGTTTTCTCAGCTGGGAAATACAGTAAACCTTTTTTGATGAGTTTTAAATGTTGCGGTCAAACCCCTCTCTTCTATGTAATGCTCGATCTGGTCCTCTTACTTGCAATATCGGTTTTTTTACCCAAAACCCTCGAATGTTGTATAAGCCTGATTGTTTTTTTAGCACAGAAAAAATCGTGAACCTATAGCGCCATTTTGAATACAAAACTCCATAAATTTTTTTTAAAAAATATTATCAATAACCAGTAGTCCTTTTGTTTTGCATATGGCAGGGTCATTGTTTTTTGCATATTTTTTTTTTTTAATAAAATGTGTTGTGTAGTAGGAGTTACAATATGTGTCACAATAACACATAAAAACATACGTTCAAAGGTGTTGATGGACGTAAATCTTTCTTTTTTTGTTTTTTTATATTTTTTGTTAATGGATAACTAAACAAAAAATGTATAACTAAACAAAAAATCCTATCACTGACAAAATATGACATAGGCTAATATTATATGATAGAATAGAGAAAATAAAAGTAAATTAAAAAAATAAAAAGTAAATAGCAAATTTTTACAAAAATTTGCCGAAACAAAACAAAAATGTAGTTGCCAATAATCCAGCCGGTTGCATATTCCTTGAGCCTATGACTTTCTTGAAGATTAAAGCCCACACATAGTTATATGAAGGCTCGTTTCCTCAAAGAAGCAATAGCGTCTCATCATCAAGGATTATTTCACAGCTAAGATTGAGGGTGCTACCGTTGACTGAATACAGTTCATCCGCCACCACGCCTAAGATGTCACCTTGGCTAGTGATATCTCACTGCTATTGCCAGTGGTATGTGATATCTCACGTTAACTCGTAGTCACACTAGATCAAAAATAAAAAAAAATTTCAAAACAACAAAAACTCCCATCCCTCCATGCGGAAATGGTGCCGAATTTATACCGAGGTTTTTGTATGACCACAAACCGAAAATAACAAAATATGGAAGTGGTTGAACTGATGCGAATCTATTTATTCCTTCACTTTATTCAATTCAAATAGTCATGCATCTGTGTAGCTCAATGTACATTCAGTATGAACTGAATATTACCATTGGATCAAGCAAATTCCGGAATGCAATTCAGTTTAAGTGAAACATTCAGTAATTCACTCGATTGGAAAGCGCCTTATATATATCTGTTCTGTTGACCTTTTTTTGGTCTAAGCTTTCTTTTCTCCCCTGCAACGCTGCGATTTTTAGGTTTTTGATTTTTTTTTCATTGCTTAACAAAAAGTGAATTAATTGTATGTGTCTACTATAAAAAATTAATTCCGTTTTTTTCTTCAATGGTAATATTTTAAATAAATTTTGTTGTTGTTGTAGCAATGGGTGTGGTGCTAATCCTCCGACTCCATGACATGTCTAAATTTTAAATTCAGGCAATCTGCTTCTGCCCTTAGGTGATACCACAAATCTTCCCTCGTCTGGGCGGTTGAGTTATCAGAACCCCTTAGGAGCCCTTAGATAGATACTTGTCAACAAATTTAGGGTCAAGTTTATTCATGTAGTTGTTTAAGATGCGTGACCAACCGAATCTTTGTAGCGTCAGAATGTATCTGGTACTGGGAGTTAATTGGCCCCCTTCCGCTGTGATTTGTAATCGATTTATTTCGTAATTCCCTATAGGGTCTTCAACAACTTTGGTGTGGAGTGTTTTTAAGTTAAGTTTTATACGTAAGCTCGCCGATGTTGCCGGTGATTTGGCTATCACTGACATCATGCAGAAAGCACATCGCAGTTCTCCCTATACCTCTTGGTGGTGCAATCTTCGATAAGGTGTTAGTGCAAGAATGTTGTTCTTGTGATAGGCCCATAGATATTTTGAATTCTGTGTAGAGCGGCGGGTGTACTATGTGCTGTCCTGGAGCCAAGCTGGTGTTACACCAAATTGAAATTTGGTTAATTGAAATTGAAATTTCAATTTCCTGAAATCGAAATTTCTTTGATCTAGTCAGACGAGGGAGCAGAATTGCGAATCAGTTTTGCGACCGATGACAGAATGGAGATCGGTCTGTAAGATTGTCATTTTTCTGGTTGCCCAGGATACAACAAGCTGGCCGAACGTGATCAATGTGCTCGATATTGATGACTCTCTGTCGAATAAAAAGGTGACCTAAACATGCAATCAAATAACGTTATAATTAGTAAGAAAAGCCGTTGGTACGCTTTATGCACTGTTGAAATTTTTCGTTTTTAGATTAAACATTTTCATATGCTGGGCATATAGCAAAAAAACACCAAAGCGCTGGTAAATCCGAAAAATGCTTCCAAATTTTTCAAAGATTGCAAGAACCAACTTTATAAAATAACAGTTCCTCACTCTAGAGTCTGTTGAAGGCGTTTTAAATCTAAAGTAGGAAGGAGTGGAGGAGGAGCATTCTGAATCTTTGTTGTGTGTGTTTGGCCTACTCTAATGTCAAAGTTAAAATCTTTGACTTTCTCCCGAATTACACGGGAGAAAGTCAAAGATTTTAATTCTCCCGAATTACACAAATACACGTTTTTATTATTTTAATATCAGAAAACCCAATAAAATTACAAATAAATGATATAAAATATAAATATTTTTTTGTAACACATGCGTAAAAAATATTCAATTTTGTACTAAAATAGAATAACAGAAAAAACTACTTTTCCACACATATAACCACAAAATATTTTGTAAGCCTGGACCATAACGCCGCCTGCATGTGAAATTTGTAGTTAAATCTATATCTATCTATATATAATATTTTTATAGCACTAAAATATAAAAATAATAATTTAAATAACTTACCATATAGTAAACACAACTTAAACACATTGCATCATTTGAATTGCAAGAAAAAACAATTTATTTGGGTTTTCAAAGTTTACAATTTTGGCAGCTCTTATTGGATTCCTATGTTTTTTTATAAAACCGGTAGTTGGATTCTTATGTTTATTTTTTACCGGTAGTTGGATTTTTATAATTTACAACTATTACAACGAAGATGGCGCACTTTAATTATTTAAATATTTCAAATTTATAACTTTGTTAAATAAATGATTAAATTAACAATTAAATAAATATTTATAAATTTTATGCATTTGTTACAAAAAATAGTGTGTATTACTAGTGCGAATGAGTTTTCCAAACGCGAGTTATTACCGGGCAAACTAACTCTTGTTTGGAAAACGCATTCGCAGTAGTATAATACAATCTACTATTGTTAATCCATTCGCTAATAAGCCCTCTAACAATAAGAAAAACAAATGAAAGATGTTTTTGTAATAATGTATCAATTTTTGTGTAGAATTAAAGCTAATTTAAAAATAACAACATATGTACATCGACCAATGAATTGATATGATACGAAAATATTCAATAACTATAAAAAGAATAATTTGAAAAATAAATAAAAATTTTAAGTATTCACTGGAAACGAACTAAAAATATATTTGTTTATACCAAACCTTTTGCGTTCCAAATGCTGTCTACGCCATTTTTAATAAAAAATAAAATTGGGTGAAGTAATCAACATAAAAGGATGCTAACAAAATTTGTGTGCAAATAGGCTTCGATACCACTCAATCTAGAAGACAACAAAATTTTCGTTCTCGCAAGCTGTACGTAAACGTCGAGAACCAGGGACAATGGGGTTGAACGATTCAGACCAAAGGGTTAAGTAATTTGAACAATCAACACACCAACTCGACCATAACATTGATTTTTACTGCTTTCCTGATTTAGTTCTTCTGATGGTATCATATTTTCTATGTAGACTACTCTACTGTAGAGTCTTTTTAGACAGCTTTAGATGAGTTTCGGCGGTGGTGGTTTGTGAACCAATTCTTTGCATGGGTTGTTGTGCTTATTACAGCTAAGAAAGTAAATATTGGCTAGGAAGCAGATCGTTGCGTGGTTTCACTGGTAGAATTTTTGATATCTACGTATCGATGGTCTTTGTGTGCCATTAAGTGACAGTCAGAGTTTCGAAATAATTTAAGCACTAAAAATATATGCGTTAGCGAAATACTTTAAGCACTAAAAATGTATGCGTTACACTTTTGTTCCTTTTATCTGTTTTTCCCGTATAGATTAAGCTAGACAACATTGAAAATATGTAACAGGAAAATGACGTCACTCTTTTGTTTGTTTTATTTACGTGAGTAATGTGAAAATGGTAATTTTGATGGATTCCAAAAAAGTTTGAAATGGTAAAATGGAAAATCAATGAGTTTTGTTATGATTGTGATTTATTTTTATTAATTTGTCAATGTATTGGAACAACAAATGTGTGGGTGTTTACCTACCATTTACCTAGGCGTAGACATAAAGACTTTTGTCTCGTTTTGAAAATTGTGGTTACGCTTGTTAATTTATATCGAGTAAGTTTTAAATGAGTTGTGCAAATTTAGGTTTCACTGTACCTATATGTGTAAACTGTAAAGATACATATATATTTTCTTCTAGTTAAAATATTTAAATGTAACACAATCATTTAATTCATTTTGTTAGACAACAATAAAATATGTTTAAAACAAAACACAAAGCGGATGTCTTTTTCCTTTCTTTACTATTGTTTTTATTTAATTAACATTATTAAGTTTTATAAACATTTGATTCATGACGAATCACTTATTTTATTAATTTGATAACCACGTTTTTTTCATTTACAAATTCAAATATTATCAGTTCTATTTCTATATAAGATCGATAGGAAAACAAATGCAATCTTTAAAACATGCAGAAGTTCAATTTATTGAATATAAATACGCAAGGAAAATATTAGGTCAGGCTGGTATGACTCAGAATTTTTAAATATTCAAATATTCTACCATCCAAAGATTAACTGTCGTTGTTTGCCTGATTTTTTAAAAAATATATCAAATGCAAATCTCATCACATTTATTTTTCGAAATAAACGTTATTGCTATTCTATATAAGTTAGAATTAAAGGTTTGTATAATTTGTGTTCCTGGCTATCATGTGCCTCCTCGTTTGGAACTTCAAATAAAAATTATCTTTAAATGGTTTTTCATGCACCAGGGTGTGCTACATAATGTGCTCCTCGCTAAATAATGTTCCAAACATAATTTACTATTACTTCATAATGTTAGTACAACTCTATTTGACTTTCATTAGGTTAACATTTGATTAAACCCCAATCCTTAATTAATAAATGATTTATCTTATTAACGCAAAGACGCCGCAGAGGGAGAGATTTTCATTTAAAGCAACTTTCTAAAATAAAAGCTTTTGTGTGCAAACTCTAACAATGTTAATTAGGGAAATATGTAATGTCTCGCTAACGCGCAAATGCTTATTCCCCAACAACAATATGGGGAATAAGTTAGCCTTATTATTTTTAAATAAATTTGACATTTTTTTGAATACCACTTAAATTGTGCAGTGTGCTTTGGTGTGCAGTAATTATACTTCTCTAAGAAAATAATTTAATTGCCAAGTTTTTTTCTCGATATAGTCACAAAAGAATATCGAATTTTAGATTGATAGTATCTTGATTTTAGTGCTATTTATTGAAACATTAGAAAAAAAACGATTCTATTAGAATCGTAACAATTGTTTGTTGTGTATAATAATTTTTATAATTTTTTTTAAACGTTTTGCATAAATATGACTGAATCTCCAGTTTATAAAAAAAAGCGTCAACAGAAAAATCCATAATAGATTCATTCACAAACTCAAATGAATCTCGCTCGCGATGATTAAAAAATATCTGAATACGATTATTTCTAGTTAATATTTCTAATTTATTTTTAATTTATTTCTAGTTTTATCGTATAGAAAAAGTATGAATAATTAATTACTTTATGAATGATAATATTTAATCGTATGAATTTATAACTCTTTAAACTTTCATATACTGGTAGAATATTATTTTGTGCTACTGTATTCTATTTATTACACTTTGTGGTTTCATTTTTACTGCTTTAGGCCTTTATTGGTGTCGCCTTATGTTTTGCAATTTCTACTTTACTGTGCTATTCGACTTTGCCCTATGAAGCGTGTTTGAACTCAATTCAAACGTTTTTATTCCCATATATTCAGCTCTACAATGGAATTTCTGTAAGAACTGCTTTCAGTTTTAAAACCATTTCGATTTCATTTTCCATTAAATTATACTGATATAAAATTGTAAACCTTCTCGGCGAATACGTTTAATTTATGTTTTAATTAATCATAAGTACATATATTATTAAAAATTCTACTGCGTCTCCGTCATCTTCTCTAACTTAGAAATTTTTTAGCGTGACTTCAATTTTTGCTAAAAATATAATAACGACAAAAACGCATTATTGGCAAAGTGGAGAAGAAGAGGATGTCGTGCACAAACGTTTATCTAAAGCTAACAATAACATTTCTGTTAAAATTATTTGAAGTATATCCAGTCCTGACTGGTATCGTGACGTAAATTCTAGTTTCTTGGAAGTCGGAAAAGTAAGATTAATTGGCGCAGTTTTAAAATTTCTAATCTTGGTTACTTTCGTTTTTAAAAACTTTAAAACCAATACGGAAACTGTGGCCCTTTCTTGACAATTACCAGCAAAGAAGTAGCTAAATTAGATTTATACAAATAGTAATGGTTAATTGGAGCATTTGTCAGGATCGCACCATAGACAATTTTGAATTAAACTACTTTAATAATAGAAATTCTTAGTGTTTTAAAGCAAATTCATGTCGTATAGCTACAAAACAGCTAATTGATGGCAAAACCTTAAGAGTTTTTATAAATCCTTTCCATGGAAATTTATTTTTTACAGGACAAGATTCTAATAGGGCTACTGTGATTTTTTCTGATGTGAGTGGCTTTTTGTGATGTTTATTCAAAATAGTTTCAATGTTCCGAGAACTAAGTTGTGGTTCTCCAAAAAAATTATAAAAGTTAAGAGAAATGCTTTCGGATTTATATTAAAACAACCCAATGCGTGACTTTAATAGAGTATAAAAACGGAATATGTGTCTGTTATCGATAGACTTCAAAAAAAAATTTATCTAAAAAATCAGCGAATTTCATTCGTTGAGCACTCAGCCTTTAAGATTGTTAAATCGGTTCAAAATTTTTTCACGCAATCTTCACTACCAACTTTAACTCATAGAGATGTTCCCGTAATAGATGTTCTCATAATAATAGATCTAAGATAAAAGGCCAACCGGCTTGGAAGGTTCTTTCTAAAAATCAACGTTAGTTCTACCTAATTTCCAGCCTAAGTCCAATTCCACAGGTTCCATCCAAAACGGTGCGTATTATTTTTCGCAAAAATATCATACGAATGATGCTTTTGCCATTAAGCACTAATAAATTTTCTGAACTGGATAGCATCTCTTCCATTATATTTCTAGAGAGCTAGCACCAATTCTCACAAAAATCGTTTATTTGTCAATTGTCGTATAAGGAAGGTATATTGCTCGGGTGCATCCTGTGTTAAAGATTGGTAAAATTTTTTGTCGAAATTGTAGCTAAAGTGTTTGAAAAAAATGTTTACTAATTTACCAATCTTTAACACAGGATGCACCCGAGCAATATACCTTCCTTATACGACAATTGACAAATAAAAGATTTTTGTGAGAATTGGTGCTAGCTCTCTAGAAATATAATGGAAGAGATGCTATCCAGTTCAGAAAATTTATTAGTGCTTAATATATTAATATTAGGACTTACTTGGAATCTTCAAACATTTTTAATGGAAAGCAAGACGGTTTCTGGAAAAAAAACGATTTACGGGATATTTCCGTTCCTATGTTCTACATGTCTGGAATAAACCGCTGGACAGTCATGGATAAACGTTGGGAAAGTACTTTATATATCAAAGACATAAAATTGTTTCTAATCGTTACCTTGAAAACTAGATTCCGTCCAACAACAAGCCATTAAATTGATTTGTAGCGTAAATCTGACCAACTAGCTTGATTCATTATAACATAGAAGAAATGGTGCCTCATATCGTTTTATCTTAATTACTACAACTCAATAATAATACATGTTGAATTTCGAATATTGTAATGTTCTGCATAAAACTACAATAAATCTAATAAAAAATGAAACTGTCATTGCTACAGAAAATTCTCCTCTACGATTTTACTCATGACTTTGAAAACCCAAGGATGCTCCTTCTAAATCACGTTTTAATTTTTTAAATATTACAACAAAATATTTTTAACAACAAATAGTTAATTTATTATATCGTTTAATATTTTTAAATGTTAGAAAAGTTGAAACGGTTTCGATGACCCTAATGGATAAGCATTTAAATTTAAACCCGCCGAAAACAAAATGATGGAAATCTGTTATCTGTTTGTAGAAACATGATGACATTATTTGAATTTTAGTAACAATAATAATTTTTTAAATAACTACGATCAGGTAATCAAAATAGACATCGTGTCTCCTATGAAATTGTGAATACGTAAAAATATACATAGAGAAAATATATTTAAATTAAAAATGTATTGGATAAAATCTTATTCAAAAATTTGATATAATATTATGAAATGTCAAATTCAGTATAATAATAAAACGTAGGTTTCTTGATAAAAGAAATAAGAGTTTTAGTTCTGACGTTTCACATTGAAATAGTTGAACGATTTCACAATAAAGTGCGTCATTTGTATATTCTTAATTTTTTACCGATTATTCTGAGTAAAACGTAATAATTTGTATCATTACCATGCCATGCCATGATACAAATAATGATCACTAATATCGTGTAGTTAGTAGTATATTTTAATCCAATGTGAGAAGTTGCTATATATTATACGAATGCGTTAGCAGTATGACTCATTCAATGTTTGATTTACTAATCTGTTTCTATTGTTATTGTTGTTTATCGTCTGTCATATAAATAAATATAAACAATATAATTAAAGATTTTGGTAAATGGAATATATTTTTGGAGGTTTCAATCATTTATCGACATTTGATAAAATTGACAACTTAATAAAATTACGAAACGTTTTCTTTATCGTGTTATAAAATGATAATCATATTTTAGTGATAACCAGATTTAACGATAAAAATAAAGTCGCAGTATATTATTTCGTTGAGAATTGCGCGGATTTAAATGTTTGTTTGGTTAGATTAACCAAAGAAATTGAATATTTAAATAACAGAACTGTAAACTATCTGTACAGAACTTTAAATATAGTACGTTTATCACTTAGTCCAATCAAACATTAAAAACAGAAAGTGAATACTATCAGCATTTCTCAATATTACATAATTTTTAATATCTTTAATGTAACTGTAATGTGTATTTACTTGACTGATGTTGACGTACGGTACAAATAACAATAATTTCGATTTTAAACATATTAATATCAACTGACAGTGATATTGACAAAACGATTATAGTGTATTTATATTTTGTCACTTCAATTATATGTTATATCAATTAAAAAATAATATTTTTATTGAAAAATAATAGATTTATTCACAAAAGTATTTTTTTACACGATATCGAAAAAAAGTTTATGAAAAGTCTAAAAATCTTTATACCTTTCAAATTTTTCTCAAGGTGACAAATACTAAAATATCAAACTATATGTGGAAGTCTACCGTAGATGATTTCATCTCATCAGAACTTTTTATATCACTATCATAAAAACTTTAAGGAATTTAACGCGACGAATCATAGCTATATCAAGTTTGTCGTAAAGTAAATTTTTCTCTACATTGCTTGCGTCAATTTCAACACTTTATTCCTTTAAATATACGCTTGCTGTTTATCAAAACGTTAATTGTACCACTCTTTACATATTGTGATGTTCTGTTTTACAATTCTGACTTTGATTCTAAAAGATCGCTCCAAATCGCATTAAAAATAATAGATTTATTCACAAAAGTATTTTTTTACACCATATCGAAAAAAAGTTTATGAAAAGTCTAAAAATCTTTATACCTTTCAAATTTTTCTCAAGGTGACAAATACTAAAATATCAAACTATATGTGGAAGTCTACCGTAGATGATTTCATCTCATCAGAACTTTTTATATCACTATCATAAAAACTTTAAGGAATTTAACGCGACGAATCATAGCTATATCAAGTTTGTCGTAAAGTAAATTTTTCTCTACATTGCTTGCGTCAATTTCAACACTTTATTCCTTTAAATATACGCTTGCTGTTTATTAAAACGTTAATTTAATTTTAATATTGTGATGTTCTGTTTTACAATTCTGACTTTGATTCTAAAAGATCGCTCCAAATCGCATTTAACAATTGTACACGTTATGTATATAAACTTAAACGATATGATCATGTCTCAAATTATGCTTCCCATATACTCGGTTGCTCTTTCTTCTCATATTTACAGTACCGTATGTGTTGTTTTTTATTTAAAATTTTGCATGTTCAGCATCCGTCTTATTTATCTTCCTTATTACAGTTCGGTTCTTCCATGCGAACACGTAGACTTCAGTCTCTTAGTAGCAGATACTCTTGTAAACAATTCTCATACTCTATTTTCGTTCATGGTATTAAAATCTATAATAATCTTCCTGATCATACTAAATACTCAAATACTCTTGGCATATTTAAAAGAAAGTGTTTTAGTTACTTTGTCGAATTTATTTAAATATATAAGTTTTTTTTATTGTTATGAATTTCAATATTTTATGTTAGTATTAAGTAGTTATTATATTTCATTCTAAGCATTTTATTAAGCATTTATTATATTTCTTCTAAATTATCGATATCCGGTCATAGATCTAGCCTGAACCAGAACTGAACGCATATTATAGTGTTGATATTTCACCACCATTTTAATAATTAAGAACAGATTTACATTTATTAGTAATACTACTATCTATTCCAAGTAACAACACCATTCGACTTATGTCCACTATTTTGGTACTTTTTAGCTGCATGTGATGGTACTTGCAAATGTGAATGGTGCATCAAAAAAAAATTAAAATATTTGGCTTATATATAGAATTTAATATTATTTTCCATACTTCTTTTTTTTTTTAATATTATAAAAAATAATTTTTTAATATCTATATACCGATATGAAACGAGGAAAATAAAAAAAAATATGGAGGGGCTGAAATCTCACAGCTCTGAGATATCAAGACTTCGGTCTGGGCTAAGGATTTGGATATAGTTTTCGGAAAAAAACTTTTATGAGGATATGGTTTTTAGTTTTGGGCAGCGATGTATATCAAACATAACTTTTTGTTAAAGTACATATATTTTTTATCTCTGTTTAGATATGTATTACAAAACTAACACGAAACATCAATAAGTTGTTGGAAAATTATAACAGATCATATATTAACATAATTAAGGGAAAAGATTATACAATCAGCAAACTACTCAAAAACCTCTCCATTTAGCGTTTCGAGAAAATATTTCAATATCACAAATTTATATTTTTTTCAAAATTCCAAAAATATTGTAAAATAAAAAATTCAAACTTTTTACAAACAAAATTCTAAAAATATTTCAAAAATTATTACAAAATCACAGATTAAAACTTTTTTCAAAAATTCTAAAAATATTGCAAAAATTATAACAAAATCAAAAATTGTAACTTTTTCCAAAATTATGAAAATTATAATAAAATCAAAAAATTAAAATTTTTCAAAACTCCAAAAATATTCCAGAAAATTCTTACAAAATCAAAATTGAAAATTCTTACAAAATCAAAATTGAAACTTTTTTCAAAATTCTAAAAATATGTATATATAAAATTCAAAAATTCTATTTTTTTCAAAATTTTAAAAATATTCCAAAAATTAGAATAAAATCAAATATTTAAACTTTTTCTAAATTCTAATAATATTCCAAAAATTCTTAAAAATTCAAAAATTGAAATTTTTTTCAAAATTCTAAAAATATATATAAAATTAAAAATTCTAAAAATATTCCAAAAATTGGGGTAAAATCAAATATTTAAACTTTTTCTAAATTCTAATAATATTCCAAAAATTCTTAAAAATTCAAAAATTGAAACTTTTTTCAAAATTCTAAAAATATATATAAAATTAAAAATTCTAAAAATATTCCAAAAATTGGGGTAAAATCAAATATGCAAACTTTTTCTAAATTCTAATAATATTCCAAAAATTCTTAAAAATTCAAAAATTCAAACTTTTTCCAAAACTCTAAAAATATTGCAAAAATTATAACAATATCAAAAATTGAAACTTTTTCCAAAATTATAAAAATTATAATAAAATCAAAAATTTAAAATTTTTCAAAATTCTAAAAATATTCCAAAAACTATAACAAATTCAAAAATGTCCATGTCCAATTTTCATTTTCAATTACATTTTCAGCAAACTATTCAAAAACCTTTAATTTAGTGATTCGAGAAAATATTACAAAATCACAAATTCATATTTCTTTCAAAATTCCAAAATGTTGTAAAAATTATAATAAAATCAAACTTTTTTCAAAATTCCAAAAATTCTTACAAAATCAAATATTAAAACTTTTTCCAAAATTCTAAAAATATTGCAAAAATTATTACAAAATCAAATATACAAATTTTTTTCAAAATTCCAAAAATATTTCAAAAACTATAACAAATTAAAAAATTTCCATGTCCAATTTCATTTTCAATTAAATTTACGTCATAAAAACAGCTGCATATTTTTTTCCAAAAAATAGGCTAAAAAAATAAATGAAATCATTTTTTGACACCCTTGACATTATTTTTTTGACAAACCATAATTCTCAATAATAATAATAATATTTCATTTCAAACAAAATTTTAATTTAATTTTTCCCTAAAAATTGGGTAAAAAATAAATAAAAATCATTCTTTTGACACACTTGACAACATTTTTTTGACAAACTTATAATGCAATAATCTAGATTTTGGTATCACATACCAATCCCGACCATCCAGATTTTTCCAAATTCAATGTTCCTACTCGTAATCACTTAAAATGAAAGTTTTTTAAGCAAAAAATATGCAAATTTCCTTGTTTTGACACACTTGACGATTTTTTTAACACACTTCCGGTACAGTTATCGAACACATCGTCCTTTCGGCTCTTCCTATTGAGTAAACCTATTATTAGAAAAAAACAATTTTCAAATCCGTCCAGTGGTTTTCTAGATTTCGCCGGTTGTGACGGCCGGCCGGCAGACAGAAACATTTTTTTTGCTTGTTTAGAATCAGTAGGTCCTAAAACGTCGAGAAATGCCAAAAAAGTGGAAGTACGAATTTCACTTTGAGCTCATTAATGTAATACTTAGGTCTTTTCACTAATAATTTTCTTTCGTACATAATTTTAGATAAAATCATTTAAAATCAATTTCATATTACCAAAGCGATTTAACAAAACGTTAATAAGTTGTCAAATTAATTAACATTTAATAATGTAAATAATATATAAAAAATTGGAACAAATGTGACAGCAATGGTTTATGATTAGAAGTTGGCTGCCTACGACGTTACGACTTATATACTGAATCCTCATTAGGTTAATTTGTGAGTCTTTAAGATGGCTATTTGTGGTCGGATACTGACTTGTAGGTCGCAAAATGACACTGTTTCGTGGTCGACCACATAAGTTCGTGTTACTTGGGATATCTTATGTAAAATTTACCAACTTTTACAACTGTGCTTGCACTTAAACATTTGCTTAATAAAAATATCACAAAAAATTTCACATGATAATTAAGAAAAGTTTCATGAAATTAACTTTTTCACTACCTCTTTTTTAAGGATTTTGATTTAATAAAAAATTGAATCATTTTGGCGGGAGCTGAAATTCGAAGCGAGTGTAAACCCCATGTCTACACAAGAAAATGAGGTTAAAAATAAATTAAATTGTTTTCATTTGTTTAAGAGGACTGTGATGTAAGGCATATACAAAATTAAATTGTTTTACCGAGTCAAAAAGAATATCGTATAAATGAGTCAGTAGTCAGTACACAACACCACAAGCTTTTTTGTATAGTTTTGAATGTGGACATTTATCCCATGTTTCTTCCTCTTACTTCCGAACTGAATGAACAGACCGATTAAACACAAAAATTGCTCTGAAAAAAAATTGGTAAATTTTGGGATAAAAATATGTCTGATACTCAATCATGAAATGATCAAGAAGTGAAAAGAGGTAAGTAAAGGTACTTTTCAACCCAGTGGGGAGTCAGTTGAAAGAGCACTTAATGTAATGAGAATTATAGCAAAGAGTCAATTGCTCATAGGTCTTTGTTTTGAACAGCCTGGAGTGAGAATAGATAAAATAAACTTTTTACCCAGTCGAGTGGAAGGAATGTCATTTGAAAGAGCATTTAATAATTGTTTATGTATTAAGGGCAGTAATGGTCTGTTACCGATTGAGGCAATATATTTAGAGATTGAGATGAAGTCGAGATAAAAACGCATGGGATCTTGATTAAACTTTAGTATACGATTGCTTTCTTTATTAGAAATGAAATTGGCTTCAAAATTGGACGAAATGGCGGGAAGGGTATCCTAAACACCCGTTTATTTGAATTTTGAATTACGTACATCTAGTTCTGGCTTTCAATCTTATTGAGACTTGGGATATAAGGATTTAGCAATGTTTCCAATATTTCGACATGCCAACTTACGGTTTGTCACTTCCTGTTAAAAAATTTTTTTTAATTTTTTTCAGGGGTTTATCCCTACTATAGCCTACATTTACTTATCGATTTTTATGAAACTTTGGTAAAAGATTTCAATCATTATTATTATTATATGAGAAAGATTTTACTAGCTGTTGGGTTTACTTTGGACAAAAGGTTGGAAGTTCACAATACAACGGGTGATTTTTTCCAATAGGTTTTTGGTTGGGATCATACTATACTATACTACTCACTGCTATTGTCAGTGGTCTATGAAATTTCGCGCCAGCTCATAGGCTAATAGCAGGGACTGGAGAACGCGGGGTTGTCACACCCTTATATCAAAAATAAAAAAAAAACGAGAATTACAAATGAACAAAAACTGATCCCTTAATACGTTCCAAATTATTTTTATTTTATTATTTCCTAATCCTTACGACCTTACTAATCATTACTGTAATTACAACCGAAATCCGTCCATTTGCAGTTGACGTTTTACTTTACAAAAGAAAGAGATTCAATGTTTTCATTAAAATTTGGGCGAAATCTTCTATAAATAAAAATGTTTTTATTTGTATTATATGGGGTTTTCTCAATCCAAAAGTTACAACAAAACTTCGATTTGTCTAAGATTGCGACGTTTTGGAACGTAGATATAGAATATCTGCTTTAACAATTGCAAAGTTTTTAAACAAAAGACAAAAACAAAAAACACAAAATACATAAAATGACCAAAGACCAGAGTTAAGTTCTTAAGGAATTTAGTCAAACTTATGTCAAAACAGGGAAAAGTGGTTTGATTGTGAGAGAAAATCGTGAGATTGTGAGAGAAATGAGAAAATCTATGTTGCTACTATAGTGATAAAAATGGTGTTTTCTTATTAAAATCTAAAAAAATCAATGCAAACACAGACGATATTTTAAACTTTTACTTTTTTATTATTTACTTAGTATCATGACCTCAATTGAACTGATATTCCTGATAAAATTATTGTTATCTATTATATTATCTATAAAAATGCGTAATTTCTGTTGTTTTGATTATTTTCTTTATTGGAACGAAATTTACTGTTTGTATTTCTCAAAACCTGCAAATGTATTGGTTTAGAGAAATTTGGTTAGAGTTCTAGACTAAAAAAATGTTTTCCTAAAAATAAACTGCTTTTATGTGACCACTATTCAATTCAAATCTTCTAAACTATTGTTACAATATCCCGTGTAAGAAAACGCTTATGGACCAAGCCTGGGTCAAGCTCGTGCCACAGCTTTTGGGGTTTCAGCCAGGCGTAACATTTTCAAATGGTCCAAGCTTGGACCAAGCCTGGACTGATATCCTAGGACCAAGTCTGGCAAATAAGACTTGGGCCTGGTCTTCCAAACCAATTTTTCCCCAGACCTCCTTTAAATGTGTAGAAAAAGGTTGTGGAAAGACTAACATATACAAATTTAAAGATAAACATAATAAGACATAAGATAATAAACATAAGATAAACATGTTTACATGCATTA
Source organism: Diogma glabrata (assembly GCA_963693315.1). Lineage (NCBI taxonomy): Eukaryota > Metazoa > Arthropoda > Insecta > Diptera > Cylindrotomidae > Diogma > Diogma glabrata. The sequence continues at coordinate 72,262,278 of OY856186.1, read as the reverse complement.
ACCTGGTGAATAACACGTAACGTAGTAAATCTGAATCTTGGCTCAGTCTAGGCATTTACAACTGGCCCAGACTGAAACCAAGGATAACTAACCAAGGCTTGGCTCGCAAATACTGATCCAATATTGGTTTGTTGTTTAATAAAGACAGTTCCTACCCGGGATAGAATGACTATTGATTAAGGGACATTCGCAAAACAAGTATGTAGTTTTGCTGGTCAGCTTGCTTTAACAAGTTTATTTCACACAAAAAATTCTTTTTTTTATAGTTTTAAAAGGATCGACTGCATTATTGAATTCTTTTATCCAAAAAATCTGTTCTTACGAATTCCAAGAAAATCTTTTTCATTCACAATTATTTTGTGTTTTAAAATTGAAACAAATATTTTATTTAAATGTAGTTTACGTGTTTCCAGAACTAATGTTTTTTAGGTTTTGTGTGTTGTTATGCACATTGATTTTTTTTTTTAATAAAATGTGTTGTGTAGTAGATTAACAATATGTTTCACAACAACACATATAACCTTTTGAGGCCAAGGTACCACAAGAACATACGTTCTAACTTCTAAGTTGTTGATGGACGCAAGTTTTTTGTTGTTTTTTAAGAATGGATTACTAACCAATTAAGTCTTTCACATATTAAAGTAGGCATGAGCCAATATTTCATGATATGATAAAGTAAATGGGACGCACTAACTTCCTCAATAATTAAAGCCCAGATATTGAATGCTGATTTCTTCGAGCAAGCTTGTTATATCTCACTGCTATTGTTAGTGGTATGTGATATATCATGTTAACTCGTATGTCAGTAGCAGGAACTGGAGTACGCGGGGTTGTAACACCCGTAGATTAAAAATAAAATAAATTTGCAAATCAAACAGACAGCATCAAGAAAACAGGCTGTTTTAAAATTAATACTGTAAAGTGTTGCTGACAAAATTAAAAGATTCTGTACGAACAGTAGCAATATGATGTTATTCTCTTTTTAACACTAGGGAAAAGACTTTCAAATTTTTACAAATACCAAAAACAATCGAAATAATGATTTTCAGTTTAGCTAAAAAAATTGTAGGATTTTCTGTCACCTTGCAGATTGAAAATAACCAGATTAAATTAATAATAATAATCTCACCTGTTTCTTTCTGGAATGGTGACAATCGTTCTCGTTACTAAAATATTATTTGACATCTAGTAGTTGACGGAATTTCGTATCATACATATAAACTTAATTATAAAGGTTATGAGGAATTGACGTTATCTAATGTTTATAGCATGTAATTAGGTATTACCTTATTTTTAGTCGGTGGTGATTTGTTTTATTTGGATTTTTTAACCTATATTAATTTACAAAGTCATTCTGCTTACTAGAGTTTATTGTGTTTGAATTGTGGTTTGGAAGAATAAAATATTGCTTTATTGAAAAATAAAATTTATCGAATTTGCTTACATAAAAAATGTATGAATGTATCACATTATATTTTCATTGTACAACTAGACCGTGCAGTTACCTACTTTACTTGCGGCAATGACTTTTAGTATTAATATACACATCATTTGAGCAATACAAAGCAACTATTATATTTTAATAATGTATACAAATGTTTTAATAATCTACAATATATAAAACATTAGCTAGCACATCCCTACAAAATAAGTAGTTCGTACCATACTAATATGGATAACTAGGTTTAATTATGACTGTTATTTGTAGATTAAATTTATGTAATAGCAAATGTTACTAATACGCATGTTGATATTTAATTATTGTTTGCTTTTAAATTTTTATAAACTAGTGCTTTAGATATACAAGTACCACACAATATAGTAGATAAACCTATTTCTGGCTTGAAGATATAAAAATTAAAAATTATGGTATTAATTTTGTAAATGCAATTTTAAATTTAATAATTCAAATAATAATTAAAAAAAAAATAATTCAAGATGTAGAAGTTCGCCCCTTGATTAGATGATAATCGATTGCTGAACTCGTTGGTTACGGGTGTACAACATTCGAAAATATTTACCAGCATTCCTGTCGCTATTACATGGTTATACATACATAAATAATAAATAAAAAATGGCGAATAATGTACAAAAAAGTAATAAATTGAATTACGGAGTTTCTTTGGATGTTTTTGCTTTTGATTTTTGATTTTAAAATAGAGTAGGATTCCTACATTCCTTTCAAATTATATTTTCGTTGAAATCAAAATAAATAAAAGTTCCTTATTGAGTAGAATTTAATCATCTAAAAATTGTAACGGTGTTATGTAATCTAACATTTTAATAATCTATTATAATAATTCAACAGTTACAATAAAACTCCACCCGTTTGTCGAAAATTTTAACCTTTTAGAATGTAAATATCGGCTTTCTTTCATAACAATTTTAAAGAAAATTAAAAGCAGAAAACAACACCAAATGATATGGTGGAGATAATCTTTATAAAATAACTTGTCAAAATATAATCAGATTAAGTAAAACTTGATTACAATCAAAAATGTTAAAATCTCTGATAAATGTGCGGAGTTTTGTTGTAAGTTTGGAATTGATCAAATCCCTAATTTAACTCAGCATGCTCAGTGTGCATTTTTATAGTTTACAACAGTTTGATTGTTTTGTTTTTGTTTGATTTAAAAGTATGTAAATCATTTTTTGTTATTTTAAAGCTTGTTATCGAAATTGTATGTGGTTATGGGCTCGAAAGTACGTATAAATGTGTTACCATACTACTTCCAATCAAGTTAGGACTGTTAGTTTAAAGCTAAATGTTGATTTACTGGGTCTAAATTTCCAAAAGTTAATTTATGCTTTTAAAAACAATAATGCCCCATACTGTTTTTATTCGAGAGTAAAGCAATAAAAAGGGGTTTTTGAAAAAAAAAATAAAAAAAGATGTTTTCAAGGGTTCTGATCTTAAAACGTATGTATACAAAACATAAGAATCATTTAGTACCACCAAATTCAAAGGGTTCAAGATCGCGACTAGTCTAGATTGGTTAATTTTATTATGACCTTAGGTTGCTTCTATGAAATTACGTTTATGAAATTTTTAATTATATTTGAATATAAAATTTAACTTTTCAAATTACTTTACGTAACACGCTCTCTCTCTCTCTCCCAGGGTCTTTGAAGTTCTTCACATCTGGTATTTACATTTCCGAAAGGTATATTCTTAACCGTAAAATATTTGGTAACATCTACTTTTCTAGTGTGTGGTAAGGGACAATATTTTCTCACATGAGAACGCAACTATTAGAATTTGGGAACTTGATTTTTATTAATTACCCAATTTTGAAAATGGGATCGTTGTACTGCTAGCGGCACATCGCATTTATTTTTAAGTTCGATGTTTTTTTATTTCTGATGGCTATGTACCTTGGCTGAAAATTAGTCGAATTACGACCCGTTGCGTAGCGCTGCTTTAAGGTTTGTAATGGCTTTTCTGCCGCTCAGATAATCTATTTAAGAGATTTTGATTTTTATGTCAACCATTTTTTCTCAGTTTTTGATGTTTTAAATAATTTGACCGTAATTGTTATGGAACCATATGAACTGAGACGCTAAGTAATGTTATGGTCGTTTTATTTGTGCCTTTTCCAGTTGAACCATGGTGTAGGTACATAAACATTGACAATGTCCTGAATTCTGGCTTATGTAACATGTAACCCAATAAAAAGTGTTCCAACGGCAAGGGGGGCTAATTATCATTAGTATTTCTAGAAACCAAAATTACATTTAAATTGGCACGCAAATAAACTGTGTTGGTTTTCAATTCCTGGGCATAAACAATCATAGTTTTAAAATATTATTAGTGCTCGTAATATACTGTAATAAAAACACCTGTGCGTATTTTCAACTAAGTATGGATGCGTCCGAATCACAATCCTCTTATATTTTTACTTCCATAAATACAGCAATATTGTTTGTTAATATATGCATTCAAGTTAAAAGCACTTCGTCCATGAAAATTTATCCCACTATTCCCACCTTACAAATACCAAGAATGACATAGAAATAGAAATACCTGACAACTCATCAAATCACAAACCATTGGACTTCTTTTATTATTTGGGAACCGAATGATTTCTTGTCTACGATAACTTTATATAGTAGGAGATCCACTCAAACATCTTAGATCGTAAAGAACAAAAGTAACAGTTAATTTGTACAGCTCCAACCGGCTGGTACCATATCCCGTTCAACTCTCCTGTTTAATTCTCTATTATAAAAATATTTGCAAAGAAGTCGAGCAAAGTGTTATAATTTAGGACAAATATATGAAAATGAATAAATATTCTATCAAGAACATGGATTATCTATTATTATCTGTTATAAAATTCGTACACCACATACTTCCGCTTCAATCACTTCATACTTTATCATCTAGATTTTTTTTAACTTATTATTGTTTCAACAAATTAATATAGTTTTATAATTTTAGAATATTAAATTACTTTTATTTTATTTTTATTTTATGTATTTTATTTTTATTATTATTTCCACAACATTGTTTTGACATCGAATTGAAACATATCAATTGACATTGTTGAAAAATTCGTTTATGATAAATGAAAATTATAAAAGATGCCTCAATCTGAAGGGGGTTATTTTTCTCTGGATCATGGTCCAGAATCGGTGTATAATTCAACAACAGAACCAACGAGTCCACATTCTGTGATGGAATCCGTTAAACGGGTTATTGGTCAAGTAATGGGAAATCCAAAAGACACATCATTATTGGCAGGAATCAGTGTTCAACCAACAATCACATCCTCAAGGTATGTTGTACTAAAATTAAATGTATTAACGACAATATATGCTTTTTATGTTTTTTTTATATTATTTAAAAATTTATACAAATTTTATGAGCTTATAAAATTACTATTGATTTTTTCATAATTAGTTACAAACTGAAAATAATTGCTAATTTAATTGTCATATGAAACTCGTAAATTCGTAAAAAAAGTAAATCTGATTTATTATATTTTACCATGTGTCGCCTGTAAGCGAAATAGCTTCGATTTGAAATTAATTTATATTATATCGATAAACTTTTTGAAATATGACTCTGTAGATATATGTATAGTGGTATGAAATCATTTGATTAAAAAAACACTTTATCCTTAAAAATATCCTTTTCATATAACATACAAGCTGGAAAGAATTGTGAGAGAAAAGGCGATGAAAAAAACATGTTCATATCTATTTCTTAAATTTGTTACCAACAGAATTAATTTACTGCTTGACTTGATATTTAATCATTAGATTACTTTCCAATCTATTGAACAGTAACCATCAGTTAACTTGAACAGGAGCAATTACTTTTTATTATTTAGAATTCGTTATCACAAAACAAAGCGATGGTAATATTTTTTAGAGTAGGTAAGCTAAATCTTTTTTTATTAATTTAATTGAAAAGAGAACTAACGAAATATGTATAACTAAAGTTATTTCTTGTTTCGTATAATTCGTTTGTAGAGTCACAACGTTAGTACCCTTTTGTTGAAATTTTTTTTGGTGAATTTTATAATTTTAATTTAAGAAAAAATGGACAAAAAATTAAGCAAAGGTTGTACAATTGGTCCAGTAATGGTGCATTACTGGCACCAGTATTGCAGTAATGACCGAGAACTGTCAACCACGACTGGACCATTAACATAATTTTACTGGGTGCCAACTTCTTAGAGTAAATGGCTGTCATTCAATGGCTAGAGAATAAAGACAGCAATGGCCCATATAAAGGTGTACAGCTGCCGCAGTAACGGACGTTACCAGACATTGACCGAAAAAGAAACAGTTTATCGGGTTATTTCTATCAACCGTAGATTGGTCAATTTATGGTTACAGTAATACCCAATAACAATAGCCAAATGATGTTAAACATTAACAAGCCATTGCTTGGCCATTTAAATTAAACTGTACTAATTATTTACTATAAACCGCAGATCCGCTAATTGTTTGTTCTAGTAGTGGCCCAATAACAATAGCCAAGTCCTATGAATCAATAATGGGCCAGTGATTGGCCGTATTTCAGAGTTCGGCAAATCCTTTTTGGTTGGGTTTTGTTAACCTTTTCATCTGGTGCAGCTTAACTCTAGGTTTATTTATCAGAAAAGCAGACTTCTAAGACCATTGGAGTAGTTAGAAGAAGGAAAAAACATGTGGATCTGTGAGAACAAAAAGCGAAAAGTTCTTTAATTTTTCACTGATAGTTATGAACGGTTAAACAACTCCTTCCATGGCTCTTTCTGTACCAATACTGCCCGTGAACAAAACTGTTAATCGAACAAATTCATCAATCTCCTTTTTAGTTTCGCGTCAAATGGCCGTTTATAGAGTAGGTGACACTAAGACTAAGATAGGTCATAGGTGGTCTTAATCCTATATATGGAAGATCGCTCACTCAGAGTTCCTGCAACATTAAAGATTCATCGATATCGAAAAAGTCGACTTCTATCATTAAGTCATGTGAATCAACAGAAATGAAATGGTCGAGCTAGTCAATATCGAGTCGATAATCAGATCGATCCGAAAAGGAATTCTTATCAATGAAATTTAAACTGGTATAGCTAACATCTGAATTCCATGTAATACACATTCTGAAATGATTGTACTAGATAGTCTCGAACGTCAAAATGACGTGGATACCTGGAAAAGTTATATTTAGTTGTGCAAGGTAAAACAATGAAATTTTCAATGTTTATCTTATATAAGCAATGATCAGGTGATTTGCAACGAAGAAAATGCGAACAATTATTTGATCTGTTTATTTCCGTACGATACGACAACGTCACAATTTGACTAAATCAAACAAAAATGTATATATAATTGTTGGATAGGAAGATAAATCACATCATGTAAGGCACAAAACTTCAATTTCAAAAGGAGAGTGTAACTCTTCTACAGGACTTGGGTGTTACCTGTTTTGTAATTCTTTATTCGAAAGACGAGTTCGGAGCTGGAAAGTTCTTATCTATCTATCTAAATATCTATGAGCGAACATAGGTACATTGATTATTTAGTAGAAGCGATTCCAACGATTGCTGGCAGCCTCGTTAGCGGATTGTGTGCACGGTAAAATCATGTGACTGTAGGGGCAAGGAGTATGTAAGGGAGAGCATGGGCTCTGTAAGTAAAGTTACAAAGCTTTTTAAAGGGCGAAATCAAATACCAAAGTAAAGCTCTTGAACCATGCCGGCACATAATAGATTGTATCCTAGCTAACTTTCGAACAGAGTAGAGAAAAGTTATTACGACGGATCTACAAACAAATGGCTCACGCATCTACAGATAGATGGCTCTCTTATAATGGTGTACAAACGGTCTTAATTTGGCCATTAAAAATTATCATGTATGCTTATACAAAAAAGATTTGGCTTAAAATTTAAAATATTTTAAAGTTTTGTAATCTATTTCAATTATTTCCGCATCATTTGAGGTAAACCACTAAAATTAAATGAATAAAACTAAAGAATTCAAATGTGAATTTCGAAGTGGTACATTTTCCAACCTGTCGCAGAAAACCTTAAGCGTCGTAAAAGCAACAAATTATGTCGCGTATTCTTGCTATGGAGCGCTGTCCCTGAAGCCTTCTTCAATGTCCGGTTCGTTCAGTCGGTAGAACATGAGACTCTTAATATGAGAGTTGTGGTTTCGGACTCCACATTCGATACCAAAAGTAAAACGTGGAACGACTACAGAACAATTGGAAGTTAAGGTAACACTGGTAATGGCTTCAAAAGAATGGATATGGATTTTTCAAATTCTTACTTGATTAGTTTAGCATGGCTATAATTATCTAAATCATTAACTAAATTTTATGACGCAAAGCTGTTCTGAATTGAACACTGCTCAACGAAATCGACAATTTTGCTTTCCTCAAGAGACCGGCAGATTTTGTTTTTTTTGCTGTGTTTTCCTTAAAAGATGCTGCCATGCCTTTGAGGATATACTCTGAATTTTCATTTCCCTTGTTTCAATTAAAGTGTTAGGACAATATTATTTGATAAAGCTTTGGCTCTCATATGTCATAGGAACATAGAATATCTCACATAATTCTAACCTCTGCCATTTATAAAGTATTCGGCTGGCATGTCAGAGCGTTCCAGGATGAGGAGAGATTGAGATTGTATGTTATTGGATTATTGGTGATTGGCGGTAAATCCAGTAGTACCATTCTGCCCAAATGTTCCTTCAGGTCCTGAGTCCTCTGCCAGGATGGAATGGTGTCCTAGATACTAAAAATAACCAGGCAGACATATTTGTGCAACTTTATTTTTTTGTTATCTCTATCATTTGATACTATTCTGTAGAAGTGCCATAAACAAAAGTACTACATCTGGCGCCCATTTTAATTATTTAGTTCCGAGCCAATAAGAAAATTTTAATTTTTAAATGGTTTATCATTTCTCATCAGAGCTAACCGACTAGATAAACCAAAAGTCGGCTCTGCCAATAAAATTATTAAATTCTTGAGATTTTAAAAATAGGTTTCTTAGCTCGGGATTATATAGGGAAAGCATAAAGCACTAAGCAGTCTTTATTCCAAGTTATGGTCAACATGATACTTAGTGGTATCAAAGGTTATTATGAAGTATCGTATTCCATGCTTAACATGTGGATTTGTTACATATAAAAGTTAATTCAGCAAGTATGAAGTAATCTAGTAAATAAATATCAAGTCAGTTGAATAAATGTTGACCCCGATGTGAATTATTTAATAGAATCTGTTGTTCATCATTCAACTGCTGTAGTTTGCTTTTCTGGCTAGTGGCTAGTAATTAGTAGCAGCAACGCATTTTTATTAAAAAGATAACCGATGCAAATCGAATAAATGCTTCAAGAATGTCTTTTGCATTCCACTGACAGTCCTTTAGTGATAAATTACACGTCAATGATTCATGTAAAAGGTTAAATTGTATAAGAAGTTCACGTAAAACTAAACTCGTAAAGCTATAAATTTACTGTAAGCTATATCTATAGATTTACTATTTCCTACTAGATGGCATTTCTCGAAAATTTAATATTATCTTGCGTTAGTGGCCATGGATATTTTTATTTTGTAGCTCTCCGGTAGCTCATTTTTTTTTATTCTTTAACTTTTTTTGTTTTTTTTTAAGTGTCCTACTATTTTGTAATGAAAATTAACATTAAAATAACTTTCAACATCATATTTCATTAAAATTTAACTAAAAAAAAATCAAAGATTTAAGTAAACCAATCGTCAAGCATAACTATCCAGATGGGTTGTGGTAAAGGTTAGATATTTTTTTATGTTGTAAATTTTTATATACGTTTATTCAAAATGTTGCATGTGCGCGCATGATCCTTTTTATGCTATAAATTAACATGCCGCCGCCGCCTTTTTCCTATTTCCATTTTATCAGCTTTTTCTGAATGTTTGCACAGTTTTGTTTTGTTCTTGTTTATGGTGTGGTTGATTTATTGTAACTGTTAAACAAAAAATAATAACAATTGATAATTGGAAGATTCAGTGTTTTCTTCATACTTAATAGTTTCTTGTGAATTTTGATTTAAAACTATCAGTTGCGTTTTAACAAAAAGCGTTCTAATTTAGGTAAAAATAAAATTTAATTGTAAATAAAAGAAACTTTCTAAAAAACTTATTACGTAAGGTTATGAAAAAATAATTGATTGTGTAAAACAATGTTGTCTTCCATAAAGTCTTTAAAAAAAAGAAGATATCAAAATTAGGTTCTATCAAAGAAAAAAACATCAGTGATGATTATAAAATATTAAATTTTTTATCCAGAAAAAACTAGAACATACTTAACAAATCTGAACAGTTTGGTCAAATCAATTCAAAATCATTTTAAATTTTATTTCTATAAAATGTAAATTGCGACAAAAGTGATATATGTTTTTAATGATTCATACATTACAATTTTTTTATGACATCCTTAGCTTAGGGTTGAATTACATAATAGACTAGGAAATCTATCCTATTTATTTATTGGTTGTATACACTAAAATTATTGAAAAACATTTTCCCTTTGTCTATTTCTTTATTTGTACCATAGATACTATATTTGTTTAGATTAATCTTAAATATATAATAATAGATGTGACTAAATATTAGTTTTATTTTCAACGTTTTCTAAAGTTTTAACATATTATTGCTAATTAGAATGATTACTTTTAATATATTAATATAATTTAATCTTAAAATAATTTTTTGCGTGTTTTTGCCTGCATGTATATAGTATTTATTCCAGGGATCGGGATAAAACCAGTCGAACTGCAAACAGTAATAGGATGCCATCTGCACCAACACATACTGCCGAAGAGGCACGACTTCTTGGGTAAGAAAATCGTAATATTTTATTCATTCTTAAATTATTTGTTAGAAACAAGTTATATACAAAAAAACAAGATTTGTAAACTGAATAAATTTTTGTTTGTGTTTTTTTTTTAATTTTTACTTTGGAAATACATACATTCATACTACCATGAAAAACGACGTAATAAAAATAATTTCATTCATTTAATAAATAATTTGCACTTAATTTGTTTACATGATGTATAAATTCGTAAAATGCAAAGCTATATTGCATGGTAAAACTACCTAATCATTAAAACATTTTTATCAAGCTCTTTTTTATAATCTTTTGTTTGTAATTCAGTATAATTTATATAAAGTAGATTCAGAATATGTTTTCTTTTTTATATAGATATTAGGTTGGTAGGAATGTATATATATAGATTATTTTTGACTCAAAATTTTTAGAGTGGTAGAATAGCGCTTATCAACAATTGTACCATCGTTTATGGAAACAACAAACTGGTAAGCCTTTCCAATGATACAATATTTTGTTTGATAGGGTTGACGAGATATTATGTACCACGATCTTCAATAATTCTCTGACTGTATCAATGGTTTCCCAAAAAATGAACTTCATTTCCTTGCAAATCAATTAAATAAGTTTTCAACACAATTGCAATTCAAATATATTTCAGATTACGCTTGGATAAAATTCTATAATTCTACGACGTCACTGATCACTTGCATGCATCATTTCGGTGATTCCCCACTCATCTCGACTAAAGAACATGCAATATTTATTTTCAATCAAGTTGTTTAACGTATTATTAAATAAAATAAATTTATTTTCAATTTTATATTAGTTTTGAAATTATTTATTCGTTTTCTATAGATAACTTAACCCTGAATTGAAAGAGAAAGTTGTGTGATATATATAGAATTCAAAGATCATTGAACAAAAATTAGATACATAGCTACTGCAAAAAAAACAATTCCCTGTCAAAAACAATAGCATATAAAATAATTTGAAATGTAAAATTGTTTTAGTTTTGTTAAAATAATCGTTTAATTTAATGAGTTTTTTAAATCAAATTTTAAAAAGTAAAATTTCCCTGCATAATATTTATTAGATCAAAACTTACGTTTATTTTTTCATTCAAGGTTTCAGAAGTAGACTGCGGATTTTTCTATGATAGTATTAAATGTGTTTCTATGACTACGAACTCCATAACAAATTTTATCAAAAGAAAATCTTATTAAGTCTTTTTATAAACCCAAATATGTTTTTAAATTTTATGCCTAAGTGCCTTCTCCTGTCAACCTTTTAAAATTAACTTAAATAGACCACCAGAAAACTAAAATATAGACTCGGAAAAAAATTATGAGTTCCAGCCTACAGGGGCAATTTAGGTTTTATTTAACAAGCGTTCTTAATGATAATTAATGTTTCAAACTACAGATTTTAATTTTCTTTTCATGAATCTGAGTATTAAAGTTGTTTTTAATTTTAATATTTATTACATCTAATTTAGAGCCATGCCTGTCGACCCTATGGATGATATAGAATTAAGATCCGTACAATTGCAATTCCCTAACTCTCGTGGTTCTATAGAAGGAGCATGTGATTTAAGAAGGGTACCAACAGATAAAGGAGATATTTTAGTTGCCATTCAGGGTGATACAACGAAACCAGCAATTCTAACTTATCATGACTTGGGACTAAACTGTTCGTATATTACCATAAAATTTGTGTACAAGCCTTAACCGTTGATTTAATTATTTGTTTAGATACCACCAGTTTTGCTGGCTTTTTTAACTTCCCGTCTATGCGAGGATTATTAGATAACTTCTGTGTGTATCATGTTACTGCCCCAGGACAAGAAGAAGGAGCACCAACGCTTCCGGATAAGTAATTAAATCATAAAATATTATTTTACAATTATATTACTGAAAATTTCAAACACTTTAATTTTTTTTAGCTATGTTTATCCAACAATGGAAGAGTTGGCCGCCCAAATATCATTTGTGTTGACAAATTTTGGATTAAAATCAGTTATTGGATTCGGTGTTGGAGCCGGCGCAAATATTTTAGCTCGCTTTGCTTATAGTAATCCAGATAAGGTAATTATTGATTTTAATTTTGTATGTGGGAATTTTAATAAAGTAACATTTTCTCTGAGTCTGAAAACAAATAAAATCACAATTAGTAAAAATAATAAAATAAAAAATTAAAACATGCAATACAATTTTTTATAATGTTAACTGGCATCATTATTATTGTAAATTTTGTATTTGTTGTTTTATTTTAATTATACACGAATGGATAAGGTTATGCTAGCAGTTCTAAAAATTTAAAAATATAATAATTTGTGTAACAAATTTACAATAGAAAAGGGCAATTTTTCATAGAGGCTCACAGTATCAGTTTTTGGTTGACGACTTACAACTTTTTAATTTTAAAATCTATCGTATTTTCCAAAATTTATTAAACTAAAATTTCACAGAAAACTATTTAAAATTTACAATTTTTTTTTATTGTATGACAAGAGTTGTTTTGTGTAACTCAAAACCGAATGTAAAATCCACTTTTACGGTCGCTCAACCAAAGCTCATCCTGCAAACAAATATTTTGCTTGTTAGTTTTAATATTTTAGACTTTACACCTCCACTCCAACTAAGAAGCATTTTTTTTGCATGACTTGACCATCTAAATCTGTTTGTGACAATTGCTCTTAATGCTACCCTTATGTTGTCAATTTGTTTTGCTTCATGTGTTTGCTTTTTGTCTTAAAAGTTCTTGATTACTGATGCTGTTGAACCAGAATCGTTTATTTAACCGTCTTAGGCATTCGTTCACATATAATAGTTTGTTTTGCTTCTTTTATTTCCATATTGCTTATCCATGCATATCAGTACACATTCGTAGTTTTCTTTTTCTTAAAAAGAAAAAAATTCTTTTATGTTGACCTCGCAATATTATTTTTTTCCATGTAAGGCCATTTTCCTTAGAACAGGCATAACAACTGTTAAGCTCCTTACGGTAAACTTTTTGGGGCTATTCATAAGTTTCTAGATATTGTAATATCACCAATTCGTTCCATGGATCCAAAATACATATTAACAGACTTCAGGAAGTCTTTGAACTACGTAAAAATTCAAATTATTCAACCGTTTTCACTTTCGTAACTTGCACGTTACTTTAAAAATAATGCAAATAGCATTTGAAAACCTTTTTCTAAAATCTATATGTGTAGCCCAGTCCCCAGCCCCTCTTCTTCGAAAGAGTTTATTAAAAAATTGTATCTAATTAAATTTATTCTTTACAAAAATTAAAAAATGGTAAGGATTACCTGAAATATGGCTAAAATTACACGAAATATGGCTATGGTTACGCTGTGAAATAAAATAAAATTACTTGGCGACCTTGCGATATTGTTTTTTTTTTCTTCGCTACTTGGCAAATTCCTCAAATGATGACTGCTATTATTAGAATATACCACAATTTTAGTAAACCGTTTAATAAAACATAAATACAATAAAACTTAGTTTTTTGTTGATGAACTTACACGTTTCCGGCTGGGGATGAAAAAGATCAACTTCTATTTCACTGATGATATTATTTTATATAATCGTTATGTGGACGAATGGATTAAGATTAATCTCTCCATCCGTATATATATATATGAAGATGTGTATCAATTTTTGGTTCATGGGTGTGGCAGCTCGCAAACGATGAGTTTTTTTTTGCTTTCGGCATGTAAGTCAACATGAAATATCTTCCAATAACAGCGAAATGTCTTTTGTTAAAGTGGTTGGGAGAAACGTAATCTTTCTTCTATGCGACTTAACGACTCAATTTCGAATTTTAACTCACCTACAGATGTAAATTTACCGGTAAAATATTTTTATGTTAATTTTACCGTAAAATTACCGGTAAGATTGGTAAAATTGGTAAAATAGGTAAAATATAAAACTGGATAAAAAATTAAATTATGGTTGCATTTTTAATTAATTCAAAATGTACGACTATATCACAATCATTTCTATAGTTTATAAAAACATTAGATGCAAATCAAATATATTTTTATGGAGTTAAATATACGAAAATCGGCTGTTGTTAATACTTAGCAGTACATCTGGAAAACGGACAACACGTTGTTTGCATATCTGCAAAAATGGAACAAATCCTGGACCAACTGGCTACAACGATGGCTGCTTCTTCACTGTTATGTAGAAGTTATGCGTTTGTAAGGACAATACTATATTCGAAAATGTTTATGTATTAGTATTACACATGGAATGAAAATATAAAAACATTTGAACGGCACAAATTCAAAAAGTGAGTCTACAGAAAACCAAGCATATTCATTGAAACTTAATATATGTTCAAACTATATGCGATGCATCCTAATCTAGATCGATGCTACTTTCATCGCATGTGGTTGAAAAATGAGCCAGGTTCAACGTTTTTTCAGCATTGATAATTGTCAACGGCAGTAAACGTGTGACGTGTCAATCCACATATGCCACAACCGACGATGGGATAGATACATTATTTACGCGGGCAATTAAAATCTAATTCGTGCATTTTTGCATTCATGGGAAAAATATAAAAGGCAAATGGCAAAAAAAAATTTTTTTCGCAAACTCGAAACAAAAATTTACAATGAAGGGCTGATAAAGTTTCGTTTCGTTGTGTGTTCTTAACCGTTTGAGAATTCTATCGATCTGCTGCTGTTGCTGCTTTGTTTAAAGTAAAATTGCAACGCGAACCAAATTATTTCCAAATATTCTAACTTACTATATAAGAATCACGATTTGTGAGAAAACGAACTATACTTGCGGCCAACAATAAGGACACCTACGAACTTCACAAAATTATTCAATCTAACATTCAAAGCGAAGAAATAATACACAAATCCGTCTATACCGCAACTGCTATAGAACCAGTGAAGCATTTTGTTTTTTCAACAGAATGTTTTTAATTCACTTGATTTGTCACACCACGTACTGCAATTAAAAAACAGTTCACCGCAGTGTACCGATGAAATGCATAAGTTTTTCTTTTTTATTCGTATCAATTGCTCGCCAGTGGGTACTGCACAAAGACATACTGCTGAACCGAACTGCAAACTGCATATCATCTGAAATGAAATGATTTGCTGGAATCAATAACCTTGGATGGCCTCAATCTACAGCTGTTTAACAAAGTGTTCAATACCTCAGATGCATTTTGGACTAAGATCAAGGTTTTCAGAGGTATCTTTTTGTGATAAATATTCTTGTTGTTGTAATAAATATTCTATTATTCCACAAAAAAATCGCAAACTTTGATTTTTATTAAATAAAGGTTAATAAAATTTTATTGCAATTTTACCAATTTTACTAAGCCTAAGTAATATTACGTAATATTACCAATTTTACTGGTAATTTTACCATGGGTAATGTTACCTTCACAACTGTAAAGTCACCACAATTGGTAAAATAATGCAATATATTTAAATATTTTGGCACTTTGCCTTCTTCAAATTTGATTTTGCTTTAAACTGCTCTATATCCAAATCAGTAACTAATGGGGTGGGAGTGTGACCATAGGGGCCACGCCAAGAACTTCCCGTAAGATTAAAAACTAACCAGTTACTGGATAAGGTATACTAAAGTACCAAACATAAAAAAATTGTACAATATGATTTAACTGCAATAAATACAAATAAAATATGAAATCTACCTAAAACGAAAAATTACAAAATAAATATTAAAACAAATTTGAAAACAAAAATTAACAAACCGTGAATATTAATTATAGACTGAGAGCCAGTGATCGGCAGACTTACGGTATTTTAGCCAACTCCATATTGATGCTAGGCATAGTTTTTCACCTGCCGTAGGTGAAAGGGGTATTCACTATTCCCGTCGATGGTTCCTTTGGGCGTGTCCGCAAGTCAGAAAACGTAAAAATTGACTTTAAAAACGTGATATTAGTATGTCTCGTTTTAATATCTTAAAGTAGACAATGTTTTTTTTATTAAAAAATCCAATGGCAGACACTTATTCCGGTTCCTAGTATTTTTTTTTAAATTTCAAAGTTTTAAAATTTCATGAAAATTTTATTTCAGCAAAGCTGAAATTTGTATATGTTATTTACATTATTATTATACATATATATTTTAAGAAGCACACTTAGTGTGGTTCCAACATGCGGCCAGACGCTATAAGGTTTTCTTTGTCTGAATGGGAATGAAACCGAATGAAATGAATCCTCCCCGACCCTTTGCCAAATTTTGAAAATAACCCATTCAAAATAGCATATTTTCCATATTCAAATAAACCCGGATGCGTTTGCAGCTTATTTTAATTCAAAAGTTTCATCAAGTTCTCATGCGTTTGCGTAATGAAAATAACACCTATTTTTCAAAAAGTAAGATAGCAATTGTTTATACAAATGTCATTATAATTTTCGTAATATTTGCAAGAGATGATTTTCAGTTTTTGGAAACCCGTAAAAAATAAATGATTTCATTAGAAAAGGACTGGGCTGTAAGTTACGCCAAGATATATCGATTGTGACCATTGAAGTTGAAATCGACCCATCTGTTGTTGAGAAAGCGTTGGGCAAGAATTCTCCACACAGCGATATACACACACATACAGATTGCCAGCTAAAAATAGTCTAAATAGCTTCAGGAGGTCATGAAACGTAAAGATATAAAAATTCCGTTTTCGAAAATCGACCCAAAAACAATAACTTCCCATATCGGGAAGTTAATAAAAAATTTGCATGTTTGTGGGCGGGGTGGGTATGTCGATACCTGTTCGTTTGAAACTATAAGTAATTCAAGCTGTAATAGCGGTTTTTATTAAACTTGGTATATAATTTTTTTTTTCAAGATTCACAAGAATTCCCATTCCCAACTTTTGAATTGTCACGTTCGGTAAAATTGGTTTTGTTTTGCATTTAATTTAATAACTTTTTCGAAACTTATAGCTAAGAAATTATTGTTACAGTTAGACATGAATAGAAGTTTTTAATGGATATAAGTTTGCACGGTTGGGATTTCCCGAAACCAAAAAAATGTTTGTTTTACTGATATATTATGAGTCGTTTAGACCATAGTTACCGAAACAATAATGATATTCTTAATTCCCAAGGGAAGTAAAAAACAACTAACATGATCAATTAAAACGCAAAATCATACTATCAAATACTTGATAAAACTAAATGTTTCAGTTTAATAAATGTTTTATAGTAAAAAATAAAAATATTTATGTATCACGTGAATTATTAGATGTCAATTACCTTATGAAACTTACTAAACCTCGGACCAGAGGCCTCGGGTAGCAAACGTTTCCCGCGGGAATTAACATCCTTATAATTCCCTTGATACATAAATAACTATTACTTCAAAACTGCGTGTAATAAAATACAATCGTTTTACCTCATTGTAATATTCGAACAATCCTTGTAATTACAAACTCGTTTTGATTTCGAAAGACAGCGTTGATAGGTTTTTAAAACTTTAAGGAGACTTATTGATTTTTTTTTGAAAAAAAAAATGTATGTTTACTTTTGAAAAAAAAAAAAATACGAAATTTACTTTGACGAATGTTTTGGGTCACGAACAGCGTCGTTAGCAAAATTTATAAAACAGGGAGACAAATGGAGTGAATATTGGATTAGAAAGAGATTTTGCAAACTCTATCAACTGACTATTTGAAAAAGGTTTCATATAAATCTATATACGAACTTTATTCCCTGAGAAAAACCGTGCGTCTCATGATCAAAAAATATGACACTAGCACTAGGGTTATTGGTAACGAAATCCGCATGGATCCTCCAATCCGCAGTTTTGTTTTAATTGACATATCAGTTAACGTGAGATATCACTTACCTCTGACAATAGCAGGAATGTATCACTAGCCGGCGATATATTAGGAATGCTTGCGGATGAAATCTATTCAGCAAACGGTAGCACTTTCAATCTTGAGTATGGAATGTATCTTGCTGATGGCACGTTATTACTTGCTTGAAACCTTCATGTAACTCTTGTGTTTTGTGATCTTTAATCATTGAGGAAAACAGTGCGCCATATGATCAAGCTATAAGTCAATTGTTGCATCATTGGCAACCCTATTTTAGTTCTCGCATATTTTTAAATCGAAATTGCTTTTTATTCTTATTTTAATCTTTTTTTCTTTATTCTATCCTGAAATATTGGTCTATGGCATATTTTAAGTGAGATATTATTTATCATTTAGTTATCCGTTCTTTAAAAAATCAGAGTTTAAAACGCTCATTATATCACTCATTTGTTCCGGTCTTTTGGAGGGACTAAATTAAAAAAAATTAACCATTCCCAACTACAGAATTTCTTCGTTTTAAAAATAAAAATAAATAATTTCTGTGAATGTTCAATTATGCAAGTACATTTGTTATCAAAATAAATAAAAAGGATGACGAAAAAATACTAATTATATTTTCTGCATATGGAATAAATAAAAATACTGTCGACTCCAAAGGAGTAAAATCAAAAATATTAAAATTTTACTCTAACGAGTAAGAACGATATAAAAATTTAAATATTTTAACTCCTTATTTTGATGTTTGAAAAGAGCGATCGAATAAAATAAAATTGTAAACTCTAAAAAAAATATAAAAAATCAATAAAAAAACTAATTTGCCTCCATCAACACCTCAGAACGCCTGTTATTGTGTGACCTAGGTCTTAAAAGGTTTTTAAGTATCGTAGTAATACATATTTTAATTTTTACTACACAACATTTTATTTAAAAACAAAATAACAAAACATTGGATTGTTCGGTAGAGTCACAAGAACTTCTTAGTCTTGCATTGAGGAAATATGCTATACGTTTTATTGTATGCAGAGTGCAGACTAAATCGATAGCTAAGCAAACAATTTCTACCTGATTAAATTCTATAATTAACAAGAATACTGCGTATCTTTTAGATTGATTAAACTGAAAACTGAAGATGCAGAATTGCAGTTTCAAAAAGAGTTTAATTTGAACCAAAACATTATTTTTAATTAAAAACAGAATAATACTAATATTTACTCATTTAGTTCGCTGGCAATTCTTGTTTTTTGATTACACCACCTACGCTATTTCCCAATCTAGGTAAAACAGAGAGCTCCTGTTTCCACTTAAACAACAAACTGGCAAAACACGAACTATCAGTGTTATTTAACGGCACTGTCATTAAATACAATCAACAGCCAAAGTACCTGGGCATTACTCTCGATAGAACTCTTTCTTTTAAACTCCACCTAGAAGATACGTCAAAAAAACTTAAAACGAGAAACAATATATTTTTTTATTTTTTATTTTTATTTTATTTGATATACTAGAACATTGAACGGTTACCATTTACACAATGTCACTATAAAAATACTTAAATGTGTTAACTTAAGCTACTTATAAGTAAAAATATCATAATAATAATAACAATACTCAAAATATGAAATTAAATTTGTTTGTTTGTTATGTTTCATAAATATAATAACGTAATAAGACTCAACTTCTGCTTGTAATCCATGTGTTAAATAAGAAAAAAAAACACATATGTTAAGTTATTAATTAATTAATTAGTTTGCTTGTAATTAAGAGAACCTTCTTCTTAAAAACTGTCACAGACTCCGAAAACAAGTCTAAAGTGTAAAATAAATTGTTATGAGAAGTTTGCATTCTGTTTATTGGAGAAAAGAGACCTAAATTTGTCCGTGTGCATGCAGGAAGAAAAAGCTGGATGTGTCTGGTACGATAAGAAGGCGCGTAGAAAGATAATTCTTGAAGAATTGAAGAATCCACTATATTATTCACAATTTTAAACAAAAACATTTCGATAAGGTATTCTCTTCGACTTTCTAATTTGGTTATATTTAATATAGTTAGTCTACGTGGATACGAAAGTCTTTGATGCCCATTAAACGGAAAGAATCTAAAACAAATGTGTCTTGTGAAAACCCTTTGAACTCTTTCAACCCTGTCTGTATAAATGTTGTAGTAAGGATGCCAAATTTGGACTCCATACTCCAAGTTACTTCTTACAAAACTATTATATAGCATATATAATGTTTCGGGATTACGAAACTCTTTACCTTTTCTTAAAACAAATCCAAGCATTTTAAAAGCTGTTTTACATATTTGGTTCACGTGATGATCGAAACGAAGATAGCTGTCGAAGGTTATTCCAAGGTCCTTTATCATCTGTACACGATTTAGTTTATCTTCGTTCAGGGTGTAATCAAAATAAATTTTTTTATAATTTCTGGTAAATGTAATACATGAACATTTCTCAACGTTCAAATATAACTTATTTTTATCACACCAATCACAAAGGGCATCAAGATCAGTTTGGAGAGTATTGCAATCCTGTAAAGTCAGAATACGACTGTAAATTTTTAAGTCATCTGCATACAGGACATACTTCGATTTAATGTTTTTTCCAATATCATTTATGAATATTATAAATAACAAAGGACCAAGTATAGAGCCTTGGGGGACACCAGAAGTGGGCGTAAAATTGCCCGAGTAACATCCATTCATTCTAACTCTGAGTTTTCTGTTAATTAAATAAGATGCCAGCCATTGTAGTAAGATTCCGTTAAATCCAAAAATATTTAGTTTGCGCAATAATATCCTGTGGTTGACTTTATCAAACGCAGCAGAAAAATCTGTATAAATACAGTCAGTTTGGTGTTGTTTATCCATATTTTTATAAATGAAATCTGTGTATTCTACTAAATTAGTAATCGTGGACCGTTTTTTAAAGAAACCGTGCTGTTTGGAATTAATACGTGAAGCAACGAAACTAAAAATGTATTTATAAACAGATTTCTCAAACAATTTACTGCAAGAATTTAAAATTGAAATCGGTCGGTAATTAGAAACGTCACATTTGTCACCCTTTTTATAAACAGGGGTTATCAAAGATTCCTTCCATTGATCTGGAAAAATTCCTGCATTTAAAGACTTATTGAATAAAATAGTGGAACCTTTAATTCATGCTGTAGTTTCTTGATAAAAAAATTCGGAATACCATCAGTTCCACTACCTTTATTCACATCCAAGTCAGATATGGAATCAGACACATCTTGTTCAGAGATTAAAATATGTGAAAAGTTACATTGGTCAGAAATATCACTAGGAAAGTTCTTTTGTAAGTCTTTATCGGATACCGTAGTATCGCTATAGATAGAATTGAAATGTTCACCAAACCAATTACAAATACTTTGAGGATTTTCGCTAGATTGGCTCCCATAATTCATATTTATTGGATATTCAGATTTTTTAGAGCTATTTCTAGTATATTTTAAAAATTCTTTAGGATTGGATTTGAGATCACCTTCAATTTTGGTTAAATAGCGCTCTAGGCATAGTTTAATTTCTGTATTTACTAACAGCCGAAAATAATTGAATCTTTGTATGACAAATCTGTTTTATAAATTTTTACTCTTTGCCTAGACTTTTCTTTCTCTTTTATGAGTTTAATTAGGGCAACACTGAACCAAGAGGGGTAGTTTTGTTTATTGTTCCTACTTGCATCATTGGGACGACTAGAATTTATAAACTGACGAATTTTGGAATGAAAGCTTTTTACAGAATCATCGACATTCAGATTTCTAAAATAATAATTCCAGTCATATTCGAGAATTCTTTCAGAAAGGATTTCATAATTTAATTTAAAATAATTAACCGAGGAGCTTTTACATTTTGGCTGCATTTTTAAACCATTTATTTCTATACTAATTGAGAGAGGCGGATGGTTATAATCGATCTTAGATAACTCATCGGATTTCTGCACTTCAATTTTTTCACAAGGAAAATTTGATAAGGCAAGATCCAGAATTCGATTATTATTATTTAAAATAAGATTGTGTTGCGCTAAGCCCACGAACTCCATGGTATCAATTAAACAATCACAGGATCTACCCTCATAGTCAATTGGTACAATTTCATTGTTACCATCCCGTCGCCAAACTATACTGGGTAAATTAAAATCCCCAACAATTAAAAACTTGGAATTGCTATATCTAGTCGACATGTCTAACAAGTGATTTAGAAAAATATTGTACATATCGTAAGAAGCACCACATGGCATATATAAACAACATAATATTAGAAAACTGCCATTTGCAAGGGATAGCTTTATCCATGTATCATCAAATAAAGTTCCACTAGAAGGAAGCCTTATAAAATTGTACTTCGATTTAATTGCTATTAGCGTACCAGCACCATCCATCTTTTTTGTAAGTTTATAATTACTGTCATTTCTAAATACGGTATACCGAGGGTCAAAAAACTCAGATGAATTCCAAGAGTTGTTTAACCATGTCTCAGAAACGCAAACAAAATCATAATCACTCTGCAAGATATTTAACTTAAATTCAGTAGACTTTGTCTTCAGACCTCGACAGTTTTGATAGATTCCTGAAAGCAGCATGACTAAAAAAAAGAAAAAAGAAAAATAGATTATCAGCAAAAATAAGATACAAAATCAATTATTTACATGGAGATAGATTGAGTTATATGTTTATGGTAAAAATTCGGAAACAAAAGTTATAATAGTTATAATTTCAAAGTAACAATAATAAAATAGTTTAATTTAAAGTTCATATCATTATTAATTATTAATTCAAACACTAATTCAAATCAAAAAATATTTTCGTTTAAAAAATAAAAAAAATCAAATTAAATCCACAACTATACTGACGACACAGCAGTTTAGATATGTTATACTTGGTTGGATTTTTTGATCAGGTCCAACCTTTCGAACGAATCAATCTGGATTGTTTTACTGCTGTCGTTTTTCTTACAAAAAACTTTGCCAAATTTTGTCCACACATAAGAAAAATTAAAATCATCAGTTTTAAGTATATTAGCATCGTTGAGCAATTTTTTCTTCCATAACGGCAGATGCTCAAAAACAAGTATTTTCTTATTCATAGTTGTGTAACCAAGATCACTAATAAAAACACCAGCAGTAAAAGTGTATGCAATCAGAAAATTTTGCTTAACAAACTTAGAGTTGAATTCGACAATTACCGGTTTTTCAGCTGTTTTAGATTTTGTGCGATGAATATATTTAATTTCGTTCATTTGCAAACCAAAATTAATTTTTTTGCATAACTGTTGAAATATAGTTAACAGGTTTTCGTTCGCTAATTGTGGTATTCCTCTGACCTCCAAATTGGATTGATACGAAAAGTGCTCAATGGCGTTACATCTCGTAGATAAATACTGGCATTTTAGAGTTAGCGTTTTGTTAAGATCTTCAAGACATTCTACTTTATTTTCCAGATCTGAAACTTTGTTTACAATTTCTAGCATTTTTTGACATTTAAAGTTGAAGCTTACTAAAGATTCAGAAAATTCATTATGTTTAAGTTGTAGTTCATTTATAAAAGAGCATGCCTTAATGAATTCATCCTGCTTATATTTAATTCGGTTAACCTCGTCAACAAGCTCTTTTAATAATGAACCGTTTGCCTCCGTTAGTTGAGAACCAGTAGAAGAGTCCATTAGTCCCTGTTCCTTTTATGTACACTCAGTACAAAACCATTTGTCGGCCTTGACTGGTGCATCCACGCAGTAAGTATGAAAGTATTTGGCACATATTGAGCATTGGATGCCTTTCCGAATAAGCTTGTCATTACATATCACACAACAGGCGTTTGCATCACTTGCACCAGACATTTTAAAAATTAAAGTTATATTGCTTTGCTCCATGTTTATAAGTCCTATATTCGTCCCTGTATGGAGTACTGCTGTCAAGTTTGGGGTGCTGCCTCTGTTTCCATCTTGGCCCTCTTGGACTCTGTTCAAAAGCGAGCTATACGAATTGTAGGTGATCGAACTTTGACATCACAACTTGATTCCCTACAACATCGTCGCACTGTTGCTGACCTCGTTGTTTTTTACAAATATCGTCATCAGCAGTGCTCAGATGAAATCAGCGGCATCATGCCTCAAACTTATTCTTACCCCCGTTCCACTCGGCAATCGGCCGCCGCAACCAGTGAAACGGTAAAGATCCCGCGCTGTCATACTGGCAGATCGCAGAGAGACTTCTTTGTCCGAACTGCGTACAAATGGAATAGTTTGCCGGAACACTTAGTCTCAGGTGGCTTCAACCCACAGATGTTTAAAAAAAGCGTTAATCTACACCTCAGAACGCCAGTTGTTGTGGGACCCAGGTCTAGACCTAGGTCTTAAAAGGTATTTATGTGTTGTTGTGACACATATTCTAAACCCTATTACACAACACATTTTATTAAAAAAAAAAAAAAAAAAAAATATTATAAATTGCACTATTTAATTGTACTTAGTAGTATTTAGTAATCACAGCGTTAATTCGACACAAAAATTAATGCTTGATATTAAAGTTCGACACAAAAATCAATATTTGATATTAAACTTCTAAACGAATTATTATTGTTACACATAAACGTTTATAATGTTTTGATTCTGGATCTCACTTTTTTAATATTACTTCATATTTTTATTAGCTCATAGCCATTGCAAAAAATCTTTTTGTTTATCAAAATAGAGTTTCATGCAGCAAGATTAACTGTACACCAAGAAAAAAGTACACAATTAAACTAAAAATTTGCATTTTATTATACTATTAATCAGGTTGATTAGATTAATGTGATCACAAATATATTCTTTCGACTTATTTAGATTACACTTTGCAAACAAAAAATAAGAAAAAAGTATTGATAATTATTTTTGATAAATTAACTTTGAGAGAATGAAATTTTCTGCATGTAGCTTTAAGAAAGGTTGAAATGCGAATGGAATGCGAATGCGAATTATATTGCACAAACTGGCAGGCTCTACATGGGGTGCTACTCCAGCTACCCTCCGAACAACTGCTCTAAGTCTGGTTTACTCAGTGGCTGAGTGTGGCGCACCAGTCTGGTTGAATAGCACACATACTCAAAAAGTTGACTGCCAGCTGCATGCCACGATGCGTACTATAAGTGGTACTATCAGATCCACCTCTTCACCTTGGCTCCCTGTGTTAAGCAATATCGCTCCACCTGCACTCAGACGCTCGCATGCTCTCATGCGTGAACATAAAAAGGTAACCAACAACATCACGTTACCCTTGCACGAATATTACGTTGACCACACTCGTTGTCGATTGAAGTCAAGAAAGCCTCCACATAAAACTGCCAGCAACCTGCTGGCAACTAATAACAATATCTTTGATGCCTGGGACACCTCCTGGCAACATTACAACACAACTGGCCTTTCTATTACTAACCCGACTTCTACCCAACCTGGTTTCGATTTGCCACGTCATACCTGGACTACATTAAACCGAATAAGAACGAATCATGGACGTTGTGCTGATTCTTTCTACAAGTGGGGCATTTCAGAGTCCCCTGAGTGTGACTGCGGCGCTCCACAACAAACTATAAAACACATTGCAACATATCAGACATCTCAGACATCCATTTGGCAACTCCCGATGTAGTAGCATGGATAGACTCGCTCCATGTAAACATCTAATGTTCAAATGTACTGCCCAATGTTCAAATATTTTACTTTTTAATTTTTACTTAAAAGACGCGCAATCAAATCGATTGTAAGTTCATTTAATGTGTATCCATGTTTTGTTTTAGGTAGATTTCATAGAAGAGTCTACCTATTTTTAAGTTTAATTTTTAATGTGTCACAAAAAAAACCATACGCTAAATAAATCCACCTACGCTTGTTTTTTACATCTTAGTTCGTTATCAATAAAAATGTGTTACTTATAATATAATTTTATTTTTTATTATCTGTTGTTTTATTTGGTAACATTTTTTACATCATTATCAACTGACTAACTGTTGTGTATCAGTTGCAGATGCCATATGAATCGACTAATCAAATTATATGTGATCGGAATCGTCACTGGATGTTTCCTTTCTGTATATCTGCTAAAGAGTTCACAACATAGTTGTAAGTTTGTACATCACTTTTTGTGTAAGGGAACTAGGCTAGGCGTCCCGCTTTTGCACGACAAGCTGAAAAAAACGACAGGGGAACGAGACGGAATGGACTAGAGGAATATACGGTTTTAGCAAAAATCACAATAAAGAACAAATGGTTAAAAATATTTCATCATTTTGAAACAACTGCAGCTGGTGCATTTTTCCTACGGTAAATAAAGTTTGGGCGTCAAAAAAATCACAATTAAGTGTTGAGACTTTGAAATGCATTTAGTGGGTGAAACATAATTTTATAAAACCTTGTGAAAATTTTAGGAGATATTAAACAACGACAGCAATCTACGAAAAAAATTCATTTAAATAAAAAATATTCCAAAGAATAATACATAATACTGATAAAATGTGATCTACGCGACCGACACTCAATACGGTTATTTTTGATTTTGTGTTTTTGGAAAAACTTTACTTACACTTTGGAAGTGTTTACTTTAAGAACATAATGGTCCAAAGTTTTTTGATAATTCAAACTTAGGGTAACTTTGAAATCAAATTGCAAGAGAACGAAACGGCTCACTCGATATTAACGGTTTTATATTTGTTGGAAAGATAATTGTCTGGCATAAAAAAGAGGAAAAGATTTTGCTTACACTGTTAAAAAATATTAAGAAGTAAATGTTTTAAAGATGGCGTTGATTTTGTAGATCAAGCATTTTTTTGAATTTTTTTTTCACAATATGAAAATTCCAACCGTAACCCTAAATCTAAAATTTAATTAAACGTTTTGTTGTTCTACAAATTTTTATTTTGAAAGATGTGAATCTCAGGTCAAATAATTCAAATTTTAACTTTGAAACTTTGAATTAAACTTTGTTGACTTTGAAAGCAAATTGCCGCAAGAGAACGGCTCACTCGATATTAACGATTGTATTTGTGTTTTAAAGTGAATTGACTGGTCAATCGGCCTATATAAAAAATGCATAGTAAACTTTTTGCTTAGACGCTTACTAATAAAAATACAATGAAAAAAATGATGAATTTTGTAGTTCGTGCTGATAGTCCTAAGTATTGCGATCTCGAGAAAATTTTTGTCTTATTCCTACTTAGGTTATTCACGACGTTTTGAATCATTGAGTATCTATTTAACCAAAAAATGTCCGGGGGTCATGTGCAACGAAAACACGTAAACTGACCGATTTTAATATTTTTTTTTTAAATTTATGATTATAGGCGGTCATCTGAAACGGGAGAGAGGGCTCCGAAACACCTGTTTATTTAAAACTTCAATGGCTTTATTGTAATTTTTTTTTATGAAACTCCGTTTAAATCTTTTGATGAGGTCTTCCATTGTTTTGGAATCTTTTAGGCACTATTGGGCACAAAGGAGAGAGGTCTTACACAAATGTTGATTTTAAACTTCAATAACTCTAGCTCATGTTTATTAAATTTAATGAAACTTGGTTCATAAGCTTGGCTGCGACTTTTCATAGTTCTAAAAGTTTTTTGTAAAATCAGGCAAAGGGGAGAAGAGTCTTCCAAACAACAGTTTATTTAAAATTTCTTTGGATTTGTCATATCATTCGATTTGTATGAAACTCAGTACATTAGTTTTTGGATTGAACATTGTTTTAAAAGGTTTTGGGCAAAGTTGGCCAAAGTGAATACAAATGTTTAGTTGAAACTTCAATAACTCTCAGTTCTGTCTTTCGATTTTAATGAAACTTGGCTACACAAGTCTTTAGTACGGGTTTCCATAGTTCTATATGATTTTGAGAAAATTGAACAAAAAGGAGGAGGTGGGTCAAAAACACAGCTGTTACTTGAATTTTATAAAACTCAGAACGAGAACTTTTGTTATGATTTCCCAATGCCATAGTTTTGAAAGCTTTCGGACAAAATTGAGCAAATTGAGGGACACTCATACAAATGTGTATTGGAAAATCCAATAACTCGATTTTCATGAAACTTGAAACATAAACTTTTAGTTCGGTTTAATAATATAGTCGTGAAAGCTTTGAGGAAAAATTGAACAGCATTGGAGAGATCTCCCGAACACCGGTTTGTTTAAAACTTAAATAACATTAAGTCATGTCAGTTGATTTTGATGAAACTCGTGACGGCTTTTGGTGTAACTACCATAGTTTTGAAAGATTTTGAACAAAATTGGACAAAGTTTAGGCTAGGAGTTTTAGCAACAATAAGATGTGGAAACAACATGTACTGTTAGATTATTGTAAATAAGCGTTTTCCCTAAATGGAAAATGTTCTTCTTTCTTTTCTTTCTAAGTTTGCTGAACTAATAGAAGTTGAATAAAAAAGTATCAGCTCAACTCATTTATAATTATTGAAAAGAAGCGTTAAGCTAAATAAAAAAAATTTCTATAAGTTTTCTGGACTAATAGAAAGCATTAGTAATTGGTAGATAATAAGTTGTTTTTTTTTAGAAAAATTGAAATTGTTGTACGCTAAATGGAGAGGTTTTTAAGAAGTTTGCTGATGGACACTACGTTTTGTTTCAATTTGCAGGCAACGCATTCATGTTTCGTGTCTGTTTTGTAAAACATTTTTTAACCAGTAATTAAATACGTAATATAATATAATAAAATAACCTTAACACATATACAGATACTTAACATTGACATTAAATTAACACTTAACACAGACCAAAGTCCTTAAATTTCAGAGTCTTGAGATTTCAGCTCCTTCATATTTTAACTTTATGTTCGACGATGAATCTCATAATTTAAGGTCTACAAAGTTTGGTGAGCGACTGTTCTATAGACAACATTAGTGTTGCGCTGTTCAGTCTGTTGTTGGACTAGATAGATATATTTTAGTTTGCACAAGATGTTTGATGTGTAAGTTAAGAACACAATCTTGCACTCCTTTTTGTATTATTTTCCTATACTTTGATTTAATATCAAAGAATCCTTTATATATTTGGTGACCTCTCAAGTCTCAACGGTATGCAACCGTCTCCAACCATTCTTATGATTAGCTATTTTTATTTGTATAAGCTGCATATTTTCGCTAAAGACGCAACAATTGACGGTACGAAATCTACGAATTTGAGTTGTTCTTCCATTTCTTCTCAGATTAAAGATATTTGGCGACTGTTTTGTAACAATATTGTTGTTATCATTGTAATAATGAAGGTAAAGGAAATTTTTTGTGTAACCATTGGAAAAGTTTTTCCACAGGAAAGTGTAGTTTGATTACGAAATAGTAATCTGCAGAGATGTTTTGATAACCATATTGTGGATCTTATCTTCTTCGTGTACGTTGAAAAGTTGCTTTCAAGTTTGTTTTCAATATTTTGTTTTTGTTTTTTTGTTTTTGTTTACTAAAGTGAGTGTGACGCTGTAGTGATTTACAATATTTCATCGAACATTTTTCTTTGAAATGCATGTCACTGTCAGTAGCGATGTAGAGACGATAATGGTATCTAGAAAACAACGGATATTCAGCTACTTACCTTATATCCTAATTGAGGCCAACATTATATGAGCGCCCTGCTGTGTGAGCTGCCGTTTCAGCCAAGGATGCTTCTGAATTGCGAATGTCCTTGACATGTCGAATTACAATTACTCTCAAAGATGACAATAATTTGTGTCTGTAGCCGAGATGCTTCGTACATTTAGTGTTCTCGTAGTTTAGAGCGGACTTAATATAAGCTATTTGCACCCACATAAATGTTGCTCATATTCATTATGATAATAAAAAAAATTAATAGATAATCAATATTTATAACAAATTGTTGTTTTCTAAGATGAGTTAAATTATTTTTTTTTTAAATTTATAGATTGGAGCATTATGCTTAATTAATTGTGTATCAACTGCCGCTGGTTGGATTGAATGGGGATACCAGACATTTAATGCAAGATCATTGAAATCCAAAGGAATGACACAAGGAGTAGTTGATTATCTAATGTGGCACCATTTTGGTAGAAATCCTGAAGAACGTAATCACGACTTATTTCAAATGTATAAATCTCATTTCGAACGATCAATCAATCCAACAAACTTGGCTATGCTTATTAATTCATATATACATCGAAGTGATCTTAATATTGCAAGAACTCCATCTGGATCACCCCAAACATGTAGGATAATAATTAACTGAAATTATAATACTTATAACTTACCAATACAATTTTTTTTTATAAATTCAGCTACTACTACTCTTAAGATGCCTGTGATTAATGTAACTGGATCATTATCACCTCATGTAGATGATACAGTTACATTCAATGGAAGATTGGATCCAACAAATTCAAGCTGGATGAAGGTATAGTTTTGAAATTTTTCGTAGATATTCAAATTAATTATTTACAATTTATTGATTAGATTTCTGACTGTGCTATGGTGCTTGAAGAACAACCATCAAAATTATCGGAAGCTTTTAGATTATTTTTACAGGGTGAAGGATACGGTAAGTTTTGCAAATAAATTCTTACTTTTTGCATAAGATTTATAAAAATGTTATCAATAATAATTAATTAGATTTAAGCATTTAAAGCTCATTTAAAAGTTTATACATGGAAGTTGTAGTTACGTTTAGTTTTTTTTTTTAACAAAACCTCAACCAAAAATTCAAAAACTAGAAACACTTCATGAAATATTGATTTATTTTTCGATAAATAATAGAAATTCTATACGTAACTATCATATTACCCACTTCCTTCCGCGTGTATAATCTTATAAATTTATATTATTCATTCCACCACATAAAATTATTTCTTCATGATCGATCGTGTAAAAAATATAATGGAAGAGTATCATCTGATCAATGTTATAAAAGCTATTCATTGATCAGGATCTAAATAAGTGATCAAATTACTTAATGTTTTAGATTTATATACAAACGTACCGAGGTTGATGTACAGAAATTTTAAGTCGAAAATTGAAAGCCGCGCCAACTAATGATAGCTATCACTTATTTAGATTAATCAGTTATTTCGAGAAAAAGCCGCTAAATTAATTACATTTATGCAGTGGTGAATTGTTGAAGAACCAATTAAATTTATTTTAATGTTTAATTCAAAATTATTGCGTTTTTTGATCGATATCATCATACTAATTTTATTATTTTATTCATTAATTTAGCGCTAAATTGTTTAAAAAATTACAAAATATCAGACATTTTAAAATTAAATTAACTTACGAGATTATACATCGATTGATAGAATTTTTTTAACGATTTTCATACAAAACAGTTTTTACTATCTTAAAAAAAAAGCTTTAGGATGAATTTTTTAATGATACGCCTAATTTAGTGTTGCTTTTAACTTTTAACCCCTTAAATTCTAAGATTTATAACAAGATAATATTTTTAAGAAAGTGGTGGTATAAACATTTAAATTTAGAGGTGAGATAGGAAAAGACGGAACAAATATTTAAGTACAAAATGTTGAAACATTTTATTCTTTTTTATATTTTATTTCTTATATTCGTTTTCATTTGATTTTTATTGTGTAAAAACACATTGACATAATGGAAATTTCAATTGGTAGGAAACGATACTAAGAGTTTAAACAAAACCAACTGTATTGTGATAACGAATAAAGAAACATGTATCTTTCCTTTTTCTTGATCTAATTGAAATTTCCTTAAACACAAATATTTATGTTTTCAAATCCAACAAGTTTTTATCTTTTCTTTTCAACATTTTGCAATGCAAAACAAATGCACTATAAAACTGACATTTCAATAAGCACTCTAGCAACTGAGAGCTTTTACAAAAGTAACCAGCTATTAAAATTTTCTAGTATCATAATTGGACACTTACACTTTAGTTGATATAATTATTGTTTTATTATATTAGTTGATATAATATGTTTCTGTATATTCAACAATATTTGTTTTACTTAAACTATTCATAGTTAGTTAATTAAATTTAACAGAAAACAATAGGAATTGAAAATATCGAATTTTATTTAAAAAAAAAAAGAATTAAATATTGTACAGTTATATGCTTTATATATATGTTAAAACATTATAATCATAAAATTATTTAAAAGCAAAATAAATCAAAATTATTTAATTTGTTGTCATTTAATGTTATGTTAATTCCATCGATTTTGGTTTTCTTCTTCTGTATGTATTCATTCGATTGGAATATTTTTTTTAAAATTATTCTGTTGCAATGAATTTATCAATCAGTTTAGATATATTTTTTATCACAGAAAGAACACTTTTTACACTTTTTTAAATACACAAAACAATTCTTCTATATTGATTTATCGTCCGGGAACTTCAACGTGTGATATGTGTTACCAAGAAGAAACTAAAGAGTAGTTTTTTCATTTTAATTTAAGGTATATACTCTTACTTCAATTTTTAAAAAAAATTTATTGCAGAAATAAAAGTTTTATTTTCGATCATAAATCGTTGGTTTTATGTTAAATAATTTGTCATTTTAAAATGTATTAAACTAAGCTTTGCAAATTAGAAAATTCTCTCAAAACTACTGATTTCCTGAGTTTGCGTATTTATTTTTGAAATATTCGACTGTCATATCGTTTCACATTTAAACGGTTCCTACTACAAAACGCACAAGTATTGATCAACGGATCCCAGCTAGCACAAATTTGTAGCAATGGAGCTAATGTAACAAATAAAAGAGTGGCAAGATTAGATATGTAACGCAACTGTATCTCCATTGCTGCAGAAAAAGCAGAATTTACGGTATATTTTGATACAAATTTGGTCGCAATTAGGCCACAAATGTGTTATAGCCATCTTTAAAATTAATTGTTGTAATAAACTGAAGTTGCACGCAACAAGGTGAAACAACGAATATTTTGGTTTATTTCAGTTGTATATTGTATGTATATTGTAATGTTTTAAAAATGTTTTAATAAGTATTCCTCTTCATGATTTTTATTGAAATAATTTATAAGTTTTAAAAGACTTCAGACTCAATAGTCAATACGTACTTTGAAATTGAAAAATTTCATGATTTTTAGAAATTTTTTTATAACGGATGCCATTTTGTAGATGAGTGTGGTTGTTTTATCTCTGGAAAATTCACACAACTTTCAAAAATGCCAAATTCCGAAAATAATTTTTATTATTACCATAAAATCCACAAATATATATCTAAATACATTTTGTAACGTTCCTAGTGTCATATTTCACCGCAAATTGTTATAGAAAATAAATAATACTATAGAAAATCGCATTAGACTTTTCTTAAATAAAACCGCATGGTGTAGGAAATACATAGAACAACGAAAAATATGGCGAACATATAGCTTTAGACAGATTTCTTGCAAAGTTCTTGAAACTGAATAAAAACCTCATTGTAGCGTCCGTGTTGGTGTTACTAATTGGCTATCTAAAATTATAGTATTCGATCCGTTTTCTTCTTCTGTCATTGCAACTGTATAACTATCTCATTGTAGCGTCCTTGTTACTAACTAAATTTCTTCAACTACATGCTCAAACCTTGTTTTTTCTGTCATTGCACCTAAATAAAAACCTCATTGCAACGTCGTTGTAACAGTATCTTGAGGAAAATATGTTGGTCACATCAAGGTTGCTAGCTCGTTACTGGATTTGTGGCAACTACAGTAAAATAACATTTTAAAGATGCGCTACAAAAATAAAAGTTTTATTAACGTTAATTTAACTTAAACATAACTCCTTTCTTTGCAACTTTTATGAAAAATTTTAACAAGTGTATTTTTCCGTAACAAAATAAAAACAGTATTGTAACTGAGCCGAATGATTTGTTGTCAAAGCTGTAATATAACCCATATGTGTGACTAAATTTGTTTCAAAAAACTGAATTACAGCCGAATTGTAACATATTGATGTTACAAATCGCAATCTGTGCTAGCTGGGATTTGTTTTTTTTTAAGTTGAAATTAGTTCAATAGTCATTACTAAGAGTTCATTGATTTCAAGAAAACTATAGTAAGGGGTCTTTTTTCATTGAAGTGTTGCAAGATATTTCCTTTGCCGGCCTGTATTAATTTTTCTTGTTTGATGTTTGCTTCTTAAATTGTTGTGCACGACCATTAAAAAAAAGGGAGGAGACATAAAAAATTTTACATTTTTGAAAATAAGTCGAAAACTGTGCTTTCAAAAATTACAAAAATAAACTGTTTTGCACTACCAACAAAAAAATCACCTTGCATATGACCCATGTGAAATCACCCCACATGCCATGATCAAAAATCATTTTTTTTCAAAATTTCTACTTTAAACCACCTCCAATAAACATTTGAAATTATAACAACCAAAAAAAATTTTAGTTTCGATTTAGCAAAATCCCTACACCCATGAATTTTTTTTAATTTTTTCTTTTGTAATGTTCGAAGTTAAGGGCGGGGACAAAAAAAACCACGTGTTTTTGGTAACAACTCAAAAACTAAGTAGTCGAAAATTCAATGAAAATTTTTTTTGAAATACTTCCATTTTTTTCGATTTTTATAGACCAAACTCGATTCCTTAGAAAAAACTTTTGTTTTACTATCTCCTTATCTATGTCCATAAAATATAGATAAAAGCAAATATTTGAAATTTTTTTGTTATCATCAGGTGTGGGAAAACACATTGAATAACTGTAGAAAATTTCAAGTTGATAGCAGTTTTAGTTTGTGAGTAAATTGATTATGTAGAAATTCGGACGGACACCGAAGTCTCACCAATAGGGTACCGTTTTTACTTTTTCAAAGTACGGTACCGTAATTATATCGGTGTAAATGGCTCAAGATCCCTTGAACTTGTTGACAAACGTGCTATCATCAATAGAACATTTAATACCGAACCAAAAATTATAATATAGGCATTCGGTACTGTAGTCGGCGAAACTCGTAAATCAATTTTTCGAAATGTATGACTCGTTTTTTGTAATTTCTTTTTTTAAATTTAGTTTAAAATATGCACTTTCAAATAATTTTTGTTGGGGAGGGGTTTGTGAGGGATTTGGAAGTAGTGTCGATGTGAGTGCTAGAGGGAGCTGAAGGTTAACAACCACCTCCAATACCAATTTTCACGTTATATCTTGTGGTGTAAAACGGAAATTAAAGTTCGAAAAATCTGTCATAAGATATGGTCACTGAAACCAAATCCGGTGTCAAATTATGAAAATTCAAAACGACGGTTCCAATATGGCGGCCAATATTTTTTAATGGACGAGTTTTGCAAATCGAAAAGTATATTCGTAATCTACGTAAAATTTTAAGTCAAAATTGTCTGGGGCAAAATTTTCCTACATGGTGTTATTTCCTAGAAAAAAATCTTTAAATTTTAGAACTACGTGAAAACTGTGTTTTTTTTACTTATAGCGTCCTCTTTCGATAAAAATTATTTGAAAGTGCATTTTTTTTAACTAAATTTAAAAAAAAAATTATAACAAAACGCATCATATATTTCGAAAATTGATTTTAAACTTTAAAACCGCAAAATAAGGGCGAAAACTTTTTTCAAAATTTTTAAAATATTTCTTCGTAATCTGCGCGAAGAAAGAACTCTAACGAACTAATATTTTTTTTAAAATTGTTTATACGCATTAAATTGGCTACAAAATGAAAACGTTTGTCGCCCAAGAAAAAATTTCAAATTTGTTTTTTTGAATTAATTTAATACTTTAATCCTACTGGAGCTAAGCAATATGATAGTTTTTATATTTGTATATTAGAGGGTCGAATTTTGACTTTGAACGCTCCTAGTTTGAAGAATTTTGTGGACCTTTATGAAATAAATGAACGGTTGTGCAAAATGGTGATGCAAATTTAAATGATGCAACAGAATTTTTGATCATATACTTTTGGATGACCACAAATTTTGCATGTCATCCTCTTCAAAATGCGTTTGGATGATAAGCAATTAATGGCGGCTACTAAACTAACTCTATATTGATGAAACATCGAATCACGACGCCGATAAAATAAAATATTTGCACCCGACCAATTCCGATTTTCTCAAAACATCGGTAATCGGCATCGGCGTGGATACAGACGTATTGAGTGACCATAAAAAATTAGCTGCCATGGTAATTATCACGCTGTTGTGAATGACCGTGGTGAATATTCGAAGCTGGTTAGATCAGCAACGCTCCTACATGGAGCATAGACGCAAAAAAAATAAGAAAACATTACATATTTTAAAAATTTTATAAATTTTGAACTTTTTGAACTTTTTAAAAATTACCTGAAATATTTAATACTTATTTTAATTTATTTACATATTATAAATTAAAATAAGTATTAAATATTTCAGGCAATTTCAGATAATTAGTGATATAAATTTTTTTATTGTAATTTAAAGGATAGATCTTGAAGGATAGATTTTGAAAAAATTTAAAGGACAGATTTTGAAAAAATACAGACCTGGTAAATTTTCAAATGGGGGTTTTTCGTCATAAAAATAAAACGACTATCTGTAATTTAAGTGTTTTGTAAAATAGTAAATATTCAGAAAACCAAAAGCTTTTGAGGTTCGCCGTCTCTAAAAATTAAATTTTTGAAAAATTTGATGTACAATTAGAAAATGTTTCAATGTAATTTTTTTATAAAGCAATTTCAAGAAAATCGGAAATGGTAAGGTTCAAAGTTTTTATTTTTTCATCGTCTTCATTCTATTTTTCTTCAACTGTGACAAAGCTGATGACAATATTGAATTGTTTAACATATCATTCCGCACAAGTCCGTAATAATCATATTGCATTACTGCTACATAGGTAGTTTAATCATCATAAATAAAAATAATGAAATGTCCTACATTAAATTACTAAAAACTATTTTTATATTTACTATAACTACATTAGTAACAATTTCTATATTGGTCATAGAAAAAGTTTTAGAAGTTATTTTTTTGGATCCTAAACATATGTTGACTGTTGTGGATTATTTTTGGGAGCTTTTTTGTGTTTGTTTGATACTTCGATCCTACTAGAACAGGCATGTCAAATTCATTTCGGTATACGGGCCAAATTTTTCAAAAATTATTTTCCAAAGCCTTATGCGGGCCACGTGTTCTTGGTTTTATTAAAAATTTTAAATTTGTTAAAGAAAACAAAACAAAAATGTTTATATAGAAATTTATTAGTTCTTAAAAATATATTTATTAATTCAGTTTCTTGCTAAATCAAAATTTGGTATTAGTTTTTGGCTTAATGTAATTTTTAATATCAATTCTAAATGTTCTTCCGTCAATCTGGCTCGCTTTGCAGTTTTATTTATCTTCATTTGTGAAAAAATGTGTTCACATATATACGTGCTGCTACCAAACATGGATTATATGCGTATAACAAAATGTCGAGTTCTTGTACGGTCTGCAGATAAATAATCGTAAAACTCTGGAATACCAATTTCCTTATATTTTTGGTTTAATAGCGTGTCGCATGGTAGTTCTATAAACACTCCGAGCAGTAATTTGTTAGGGTTGTATTATGACCCTGGTAAGGTTTGCCCTAGTTTGATAAGGCCCTGATCATGAGTGTAACGCTTTTTCCCAATTAGCAGCAAAATGTTGGGTATCACTACCTTATCACATCACCTTCACCATCGCGAAAAAATAATTTTTTTGAAATTTTACTTTTTTTAACTGTCCAAATCATCGATTTTTATGATAAATTATCAAAGATCGAAAATTCGATGATTTCAAGCACTTTGCTGCAGACTTTGATTGGGATAGTCGAATCAGGGCCTGATCAAGTTCCCCATATAAAACTAAATACGGCAAACTGTAGTAAGGTATTTTGTATCAGGCCCTGATCAGATTGCCCAACCAGTGAAATACGAAAAACCACATCAGGAACGGATATATTCAAATAAGGTTAATCTTAAAAGGGATTTCTAATTCAGAACCGGAACAGGCCAACATCAATTGCCCTAATAGGGCTTACCATTTCTGGCCCTGATCACACCCTGATTGTGTTCAGGCTTTCCCTAACTAATTTATACTCGGGCCCATTTCCCAATTTTCGTCAATATTTTCAATGACAATCGGAGAGTAAAAAATATTGAAATAAGACTCACTACTCAATTTAAAATCGTCTGCCAACATCAGTTGTTTTTCATATTTTTCAAATTTCTCTGCATCTTTAAGCAAAAGAGTCTTACAACTAGAAAAATTGCATAAATTTTCTCGTTTTAATTGTATTTTTCCATAAGGATATCATTTGTTTGAATGAACGTATTTGGTCATACAACGAGGTTAGAAGCATGTTTTTACAATGAACAATAATATTGAGTTGACTGAGATGGCCAGTAATGTCAACTGAGAAAACCAAATCTTGTATCCAATCAAGTTTTTTAGTTCAGAGCAGTCATAATATTCCAAGGGCCCTCGCCGATTTCATTTAATGATTGCCACATATTTTATACTTCGTGAGGCGCCTGTCCTTGACGAGTCCAAAAACTTTTGTTTTGCAATTTTCCTCGATTCGGCCGCTTTTTCGTTAAGTAAGCTTCGAAAAATGCCAATTGCCCGGGATCTTGTAAATTTGCTACAACCTTTTTTCTTTAACTACGAGGGTAGAAGTTTGTTTTACACGAGGGAAACCTTGTCCAACAAAATTGTGTCTGCTATTATCGAGTCCGAAAACAGACGCCTCACGAAGTATTAAATAGGTGGAAATCATTAAATGAAATCAGCGAGGGCCCAGGGACTGTAATTTTTAATTTAGAAAAAAATTACAATTTCGTCCAACGGCTGTAAAAATCTTGAAACTTATGATTTGAAGGGCAACGCACTTCGGTATAATATAGCAAATCTTCGTAATCACACTTCACATCATTTAGCAATGTCATTAATGCTCGATGGTTTAATCCACGTGCTCGAATAAGTTTAACGATTTTAGCACCTTTTTTAAATACATTGTCAATTTTAATTACTTTTGAACATAAGACCAGCCACCTTGCTGGCAATGGAAGTTGTGAAAAGATCTATTATGATAAGTTTTAACATTATCTTTTAGTCTGCCGACGATACCACGTATAGCTGCTTTCATAAAAGGGGTTTGTGGCCAAAAGGGGAAGATGCCAAATACATCATGTTATTGGAAGATCATATTTTTTGAAAGCAATTATAAGTACATTTTAGTCCAGTAACTTTGTCGCCCGAGAGTATGGGGTAGTATGCGTCAAATCCGGTAGTTCTAATTTTTTGCAGACTTGTTTATGATGTTGGCCTAATGGATAATCCAAGTTTGTGACCTCGAGCGCTGAACGCAACTTCGTCAAAAATCGAAAAAACCACGAAAAAATCGTTATTTTTTCAAATTTTGGCGATTATAGCCCTAAGGACTAGTTTTTTCTTTAACCTTTCTTAGGACGTTTTTAAAGTAGACTAAATTTGCTACAATATGATACTAGAACTGTCTCTGTAGACCCAATAGTTTCCGAGATTAAGGCTTTCAAAGTTTATCACTTTTTTCGAACCTCGCAATTGTTTGCAATATACCTTTGTAGAGTTATCTACAACCCTGTTCTAATAATTGTATTAATAAATATATGTGTGTGGTGACCGATGAGAAAAGAAGATTATGTAACTGTACCTGATCATTTTTGTGGTTGCAGTAGCAGATATCCCAGAAGGTGATGATCTCTCCGATGTCGAAATGAAAGATGACTTGTGGGCACACGACGTCGACAATTCATCACCATCCTCTGATAGGGATATACAATCCCAATACGTCGATCCAGATACGGATGAACCTCAAGCAGGACCTTCCAAGAGGGAAAAATTAATTTAATTTTTTGACGTTGAATATTACTCAATTTCCTAACAAATAAACTTTCTAACTTTTGTTGTACTTATCTTTTTTAGTTCATTATTTGTAGTTTAGTTTAAACATCATCGTTCACACTTCTCATGTTCCTTTTTAACATCCCGTAATAAAAGTACAGGGCTTCGATAGTATATTCAGGGTCAAAATTCATTTGGAACGAAAGAATTGCAAAAAGTTGCGAAGTTCGAAAAAATGATAAACTTTGAATGGCTTAATCTCGGAAACTATTGGTTCTTCAGAGACAGTTTTCCTATCATATTGTAGCAAATTTAGTCTACTTTAACGTCCTAAGAAAAGAAAACACTAGTCCTTTAAGGTTATAATCGCCAAATTTTGAAGAAAAAAAATCCGATTTTTTCGCGGTTTTTTCGATTTTTAACGAAGTTGCGTTCGGCGCTCGAGGTCACAAACTTGGATTATTCATTAGGCCAACATCATAAACAAGTCTGCAAAAAATCAGAACTACCGGATTTGACGCAAACTGCTATGTATAAAGTTACTAGACTATTTTGTATTATGAGATTATTTTTGAATTTTTGATAAATCAATTTTTTTTATGCATTTTTGTATTTTTAATTAAAACACTATACCTACAGTGTTTTAATTAAAAATAGTTTAATAGCAAAAGTGTTGAGCGCCACAACAATTTATGCAGCAGGCCACAAGTGGAACGCTTGCCGTGAGTTTGACATCCCTGTACTAGAACGTAATATGAGAGTTTTTATAATTAAATTATAATTATAATTTGTCGATATTAGAATTACGTTGGATTTTAACTTCGGGGGTCGCTATAGTTTGAAAAATGTTGTAGACATAATTTATAATGCGACAGAATTTAAATGGGCTTGAAAAAATGCCGGCGCAGAATTAAACAGAATTTTTGATAAAATTCTGTTTGATGGCCACCATTCGAAATTTTGCATCTTTCCCATCTTATTGCAAAACCCGTTGGCATTTTAAGCAATCAATGGGAGCTGGAATAGTAACTTAATATTGATAATGTGGCAAATACTTGCATCATAATCCGATTTATTCGTGAAATCCTG
Source organism: Diogma glabrata (assembly GCA_963693315.1). NCBI lineage: Eukaryota > Metazoa > Arthropoda > Insecta > Diptera > Cylindrotomidae > Diogma > Diogma glabrata. The sequence goes on along the minus strand of OY856186.1, from coordinate 72,221,247 downwards.
CGTATATACGTTTATTCCTTTTTTTAAATCATTTTGCCTAGCCGAAAAAATTTAGAAAGTTTTAAAAGTTATACAACGCCTCAGTTGATGAAATAACTTTAACATTTTTTTAACGACTTTATTTGTTTTATTTTTCGTATGTCCCTCCGATCCCATCACAAAGATTTAGGATGTTAGAAAATTAAAACTTAAGTAATAGAGAAATAAAAGTTACTAAATTTCCAATGATTGAGGTCTAAAAATTGTGTACCACTTAGCTACCGGATCAGATGGACATTCAAAAAGAAATTTAGCTAGAACAGGTCTTAAAAAAGAACACGATTAATTTATTTTCACCTTTGAGGATTTTAGATTTTTCATCACTATGTCAGAGTATGTCTGTCTATGACAGAGTTAAAATTTTAATATATTGCAATTAATTGAGTAGAAAATTAATTTCCAAACATTGAGGAAACGTTCACGAGTTTTGAGTTTCTTTGCTTTACAAATACTAAATTAATGTTCATAATGTCCCCTTATATTATTATGTAATAATTTTGGTGATACTTCGTTAAATGGACTAAACACATATAACAAACTGAGTAGGATTTTAATGGCAGGTGTTCTCAGGAGTTGTTTATTTCAAACATCAATAATCTTAAGATATAAGAGTTAATGTTGATGCAACGCGGTGTATAAGTTGCAAGAAAAGTTCCAATCATTTTGTATCATAACACACTTTCTCCCAAACAAATGTTAAAACTTCAAACCATTAAGTTGTTCATGAACAGAGTTTTCTCTGAGTATTGTGTGAAACAAACATTAAAGCTTTGGACCTTTCTACTATCTGACAGTTGCTAATACTTATGTAGCCGTCATCAATTCCTTTTATTTTTCTCACCATTTAGTAGTTGTTGAGGTAGGTCTTTATAAGATTTCGTATATTGGGATCATTTAACATCTTGTCGTTTTAAACTCTCCTCTTAAAAGGCTTGTGTCCAAAAATTTCACTTATCCTTAAAATTTGTAAAGTGCTTTTGCTGGTTACGTTACGAAGGGTTGGTATGAATTTATGGTCAGGAGCTAGTATTGTAAACGAGTTGGTTATCACGCTACACCACATTTGAAACTTACAGCCTTGTTCAATGAGTTTTATGAAAAATTATTGTCTACATTTGAATTACTTTTTAAAAAATATTCTAATCATTGTAAATATTTTTAACGGAAACTAAGAGTAAGTGTTAACATTATACCCAATAAATTATAGTTTTAAAATTCGGTAAATAATAAATTTAATTATTTGTAGATACAGAAGTTTGTCTTTTTTAAAAGATTTTCAAGGTATATTACAATTTTACCTTAAAACCTGTAACAATCTTACTTCCAGTAAGACATGTCGTTTGGTAAAAATTTTCAACCATAAAATTTTGTGTTTTTTTGATTCCTAAAATATGTAGATAGATTTTATTCTAAATTTTTTTATTTATTATACTCTGATAGTTTTTTTATTTTCTTTATTATTATTATTTTAACTCATTTTTTAATTGTTTTTAGCTGTTGGAGCATTACAAAGAATATCAAGATTATTAAGCCTAGAAAGTATGAACAGTTATTAGAATTAGAACACAAAAAATATTATTCAACTTTATTTTTTAATTTAAAGTAAATTTTTATGTCATAAATAATTGTTATTATTTACATTCAAAAATTATATATTTAAAATTATTAAATATTCAGTCAAATAATAATAAATATTTATAATTATTATTGTTTATCAAAATTGTTAATCATAAGTATTATTTATTTCATATTAAATTTTATTTTTAAATTTATTTTTTATAATTCTTTTATAATTGCAATCAATACTTCCAATTTTTTAATTTGAAATAAATGGTTAACACATAACAGTAAAAACGGAAGCTTTTTAGTCTCATGGGTTATCCTATATGTTTCAAGATATTTTGTAACAGTTTTATAAATCATATTTCTTGTATACAAGTTCGACCAATTTAGATTAGAACTAGTAGTGTGTATATAAAACTAAACCGTTGTCGGTAATACAATTATATTTGATATTTTTATAAAATGCGTTATATGAACATTATTTATACAAAGTAATAGAAACGCTTTAGACGAATACTAAAATTTAATATTAAACAAAATAATTTGTAGAAAATAATTATTAAAATTCTATAAAAACACATTTTTTCAATCTTTATATTATCTCATAATGTCCAATTTATAATACAGCACACACACACCGCAAGCTTCCATATTTTTTTAATTCAATTTTATTTATAAATGTTTTAATGATTTTACTTTCAGTTTTTCAATAGATTTAGTTTGCTTTTTATAAAAATCTTTCTTTTAATTTTTGTTTATTTGAATATATCTTTCGTTTTGTAACTTTCGTCTTAAAATCTAAATCAAGACGAAATATGCTTTAAAAAAAAATTAGGAATAAAATGAAAAAAAGAACAAAACTGAGTTACGTTTTTTCGATTAGAAAAATTAATCTAAGTAATGAAAGTAAATAAATTTTCTGCCAAAAAACAGAGAAAATATAAAAAATCGACCAATTATAACAACTAGCTCATATGCGAACCATCATTCCATCATCAATGACACGTACCATCTACAAAACCACAACTAAAAATATCATCTTCAAGAATCATTGTTCTACTATTAATAACATTGGTTTGGGGACAGCATCTTCATCTTCGTTTTCATCGCCATTGAATAATACGCAGTATATCAACCATAATAACAATAATAATGGTAATTTTAACAACAATAATGATACTTTTGCTGAAAATTTAATTATTTCGAATCGAGATTCAATTACATCAATTCGAATTACTGAGAATCCGTTGCCTGAAACTGTGGTTTGCTAGAATAACCATTTATATCAAGAAACATCATTTTAATACAAATCAGAAGAAAAACTTCATTCAGCAAAGGTAAATATAAATATTTTATTCCAACTCTTGTTAGTAAAATTTAAATTTAATCTTATAAAATATTTATGAATATAAATTACCCACTTAAATTAAACAATGAAAATTGTCTGATTTGCATTTCTGGTGGTAATGGTAGATTTATTTATTTTTTGGCTGAATATCGACCCCTTCTAATGAGTTCTATGGCGCCCAATATGGGGCTTGAACATATAAAAATAGTTCACCACAGGGAAATTATGGTTGTTTGTATTGAATTTCAGTTTAAATTAGAAATTTTTCTAAACCAAGAATTTAGATAAAATAAATTAATACTTATCACATCAATGAATCCAATCACAATCCAGAAAGTGGTTCGAAAAATTATAAATAAATAAAACAGCAAAATAAAAGTTGTGAATTTCTACCAATTTCTAAAAAAAGTCAAAGTTATAATTCTCTTAGTCAGCTGAGATTATATCCGGCTCGAAGGACCATGTTCAACATAAAGTTAACTCTAGATGGTCCTTCGAGCCGGATATAACTAAACACATTAAATAATCAACTTAAAGCAAAAGAAAGTTTTGTTAAAATTAAAATAAAATGCAATAAGCTAGTATTAAATAAAATGAATAAAGGTCAAATTAAAAGAAAACCTCCATTGTCAACTTGAAAAATGAAAAAATTCAAATTATTCTCTTTTTGAATTAAATTCAGCAAAGCCGAATTGATTAAAAAATCAATTTCAGTTTATTATGGCTTTCAGTTCTCGCTGTAAAGTAATTCCGTTAGCTTTTGTCAAGTTTGTGGTTATATACCACATCAAAAAATACGGAACATTTGTTTTATATCAAAACTAAAGTAACAATTAATTTTGACGATTTCGATGTTTGTATTATGACGTTGTGCGTAAAATTCGAGACACAAAGGTTACAATAATTGATAACTAATGTTATTATATAAAACTAAAAATCTTACATGTTATTATAAAACATAAAATAACATTATTTAATTCTTTAATAGTAATTTTAAGGTTTTTAAAATAGAAAATTGATTCCATAATTAGGCAAAAATGAATCCTCAAATTTGTAATAAAACTAAAAGATCGTAGTTTCTACTTAATTTTTCAATGAGCTTAAGTGTTTTTACTGCCATTTTTTGCGTTCTGTTTATGTGAATTTAAACTATTGTAATGTCAAAAATCATAACTTGTTGTATGCCACAACACCCCCTTATCAGTGTGTTCGCTACATTAATATAGCGTAAAAAGCTTTTGTTTACATTTTGTTTTACAACTGAACGACGTCACAAATTAAATGTTGGTTTAATATAATAGCTGCGAACTGTAATAGATCGTTAATTTCATGAGGAAGTTTATCGTTCATTAAAATATATAAAGAAGTAGAAATAAAGGTTTTTACCACTGATGTAAAAATGTCCGAAAATGAATCGCCTGTGTTTAATTTTAGTTAGTATGCTGTATTTATCATGGCAGTCAGCTCCATTTGCCGTAACCGTGACTCCGATTGTGATGGAATTGTTGACGAACGAATGTTAAGGTTCTTGGATCAATTGTTAGTGCTTGTATTCCATAAGTCATGACAATGACACTGTTAGCTGCAAAGAGAAACATGAGAGAGAAAATATAACGGCAACAGTTAGGATGGCGTGTTTGAGCGAGGTTACCAAAGCATTGGAGGTAGAAACAAAGCCTCTTGCAAAATTGTAGAGGTTGAGAATTAAATAACGATCTTATTCGAAAGTGAATCCTAGATCAGATTTCAACCTATTTTGTTTCGATAATTGTGGTTAATTTTCGAAGTATCCTTGCAACAAGGATACTTCAAGATTTATTTTCACTGAATTAGGAAATTGAGTACACGACTAACAGGGTATTTACAAATTCGAGTAATTTGGATACATTACTTTAGAACACTTCATAATTCCAGAATGTATAATACATTCTGGAATTATGAAGCAATGTTATTGGAACTTAGGTGAGCACTGTTGATTTTTTCTTTATGTTCTTATGTGTGTTCGCACAAAACACCCTTTGTTCATTAACCAATTTTGATAAAACTTTGTGACAAGCTTTGTGACACTTTGTGACTCAATTACAATTATGTCTTGCGAGTGTAAATTTTTTTTGGTTTAGGTTTGTAGTACCTGTCATCAAAATTAAAGATATTTGCAGATAACATATTTCGTCGTTTACTCTGCCGAGTTCCTCGGGATATTTGTTGAAACAGTTTGGGGGACTGCATTCGTAGATTACGCTGGTTTATTCACCTGCACTCTCTTTTTTTCGTTAAGTTAATTGTTTTTGGGGTGTAACAGAATGGCTACATAATGGCTACGAAACACCTTTGAGGTTTTTAGTCTCTCTTTGTTTCTCTATAGCTGTTTTTTGTCCCATTATTAAAATGGCGCTTTTAAAGGAACACCCATTCCAAATAATAAGTTCGGTCTAAACTTCTTACTGAAACTCATTTTCACCAATAAGTCTGATACCATATTTAATTCTTACCATCGCTACGGGTGGCAACTATTTGGACATTTTATCAGCAGTACGGTAAGCTTACAGCCAAATGTTTAGCCAAACGTTTCTGTTTCTGTACTCTCGTTGCTTCGACGAGCATCCTGATTTTTAGATGCTGACATTATGTGGAGGTGACAATGTTTTTCTAAAGACAATCTTCGTCATTGCGAATACAAATCTTACTAGAAGCTCCGATGTAGTAAATCGGAGTAAAACTATCTCTATTCCTGATGTTAGAATTCTTTTAAGTAGTCATGTGGCACTTTGAGACACAACTCTCTGTATCTTTATAAGCATTTTCTGAGTATGCTCAATTTAGTGGGGGTAGCCATCAAACATAAGCTGCGTAATTTTTAATTAGTTTTCTTACTCTTTGATGTCCCAGATCACATCAAAGAGTAAGAAAACTAATTTTTGGGTCTGAATAATTTTCAATTGTGAAGTAATTCATATAAAAGATTTCCAGCAAAATAAATATTGTATGAGTATACTGATTCAAATTGATTACTCCTTCCACATTTTTCTTAATTAAAAATTGCGTAGGAAGATTTACTGAAGAAAATTACCAAAAAGTACTAATCTGATGTTTTAGTTTTTGGCTCTTTGTATCAAATAAATTTTTTTGATAAAAGGTTTTATTTCTACTGAATATAATGGAAAATATTCTGGACTTTCACTTCCACCATACTTGCGTTAATCAAAACTCTCAGTTCCACCATCAACTGAAATCAACTGAAACCACGTTGCACAAAATTGTGAAACCAGTTGAGGGCATTCTGAGCTACTAGGAGGCACGTACATTAAAATTACTTTGGGAGCGTGCTCTATATGCCATTTTCATAATGGACACAAGTCAACACATTGAACGAATCATAACTTGATTATTACCGATTACATGGAAGTCAAGGTCAGTTGAAAACCTGACTTTACAGTCAAACACAGAAAGCTATAAGCCTATGCAAAATAATACAAAAATCGAAATCGAGTTAACTATTGTACTTAGTTGTGGTTTTGGACAATAAATAATCTGGCAAATTTTTCGAGAAAAAAATCTTACATACTCTAAATTTAATTTTATATTTTGTTTTGGACCAATTTGATCTTAATAGCCAAAATAGTGCATGTCTGTGGGCGGGTAGTTTGGTTGTGGGTGAGATTGGTTGGTTGACAAAAACGTATGGGATCGTGATAAAACTTTGGCATATGCTTCGGAATTCCTTGCAAATTGAAGATCTGAATTCATTTCATAGTTGGACAAAATGGCGGTGGGTCGCCCGAACATCTGTTTATATACCTGAATCTTCAATTACTTCTAATTATAGTTTTCAACCAATTTTAGGGCTTACCTTATTTGAATATATCCGTCCCTGATTTGGTTTTTCGTATTTGACGTCTATAGTTGGGCAATCTGATCAGGGCCTGATACAAAATACCGTACTAGAGTTTGCTCTATTTGGCGAAATTGATCAGAGCCTGATCCGATTATCACAATCAAGGCCTGATTGGGCAAAAAAGTTACACTCAGGATCAGGGCCAAATCAAATTATGGTAACCCTGATCAGCGCCATTTTGAGCTCCAACAAATTTCTGCTTATTTCTGCTTATTTCTGCTTTTATTAAAAAAACTAACCCAAATTTTATTTTTCAGGTTTCAACAACAAAAATATATCAATTTATTTTAAGCAAATTTAATTTAATTAAAAAACAATTTTTACTAGTGATAGCTTGAACTAAGGCTATTTTATTTATTCAAAGTTTTATTATAAAATAAATTTTATATTTTTCTTTTTTATAAATAAAGATAAATAAATATTATTTGCCTTAATTTAAATTATAAGTAAAAACAGGTTTGAATAAAATAAATCGTTTCCAATCAGTTAAATAAAAAATATCAAAAAAATAAAATAATAAATAATAAAAAAAATTATTTTTTTTAAAAACTGATTGTGATGATAAATTTTAATATGTGATTTAAAGAAATAAGTATTTTTGCATACAAATATATCTTTTATTTTTGTAAAATTAATTAACGATTTTGTTGCAAATAATTATATAACCTAATCGGAATGTAATTATAGTGATAATTGAAATAATAATATATCAACCAACAAAATCATTAAATCATTATGTAATTTTTATATGAAATGATAAATTAAAAATTTTTGTTTTGCAGTAGTTTATAGCAACAATTAAACTATGATAGATATCCGAAACTTACAAAATAGTAATCTAGAAAAAAAAAATTTAAAACGCGGATAGATAACTATAAAATCAAAATTATATTCCAATTTTTAGTTTACTAATATTATCTAGTGTCTAGAAATCAAGCAAATTAATTACACATGGAAATGAGCAAAGCGCATATGTTATACATATAATAACTAATCAGCAATAATCCCAATAGTTGTATCAGGGTTTGTTATATTAAAAGAAAGAAAAAAATTTAACCATATTAGTGGCAATATTAGATTTTTTTGCTTTAACTAAAGAATCACATATAGTTAAATAAAAAATGAAGCTCTGCGATAGAATAAAAGCTATTTGAGTTTGTTTATATATTATTTGAAATTATATTATCTAAAATTTACTATTAAATATACAAAGCAGACACTAGCTTCCTTTAATATACTAATCAGTAATTATATATTTGTTTTGAGAAGGTTGGTGTATAAACCGTAAATTTTTGAGGAAGAGTGTTAACATACAAATATAACATTGTTATGTAATAAACAAAAGTTAATTTAAGCACATTGTGCCTCGTTATGATTATAAAAAAATTAAAATTATTTTTTGTGTTTGTTTAGTTATAATATGCAAAAGTGATGAAAAATGTTTATTCAATTTAAATTTAGTTCTAATGATTTACCCAATTTTTTTAAATTTATACTTTTTTTTATTGTAAAAGACGTAATGAAAACATATATATTAGATTATTATAATTCACTAAATACGAAATAAAATGTAGTGTAAAACAATTAAATGAAAACATGTTAAGGTAAACCAAACCATCTTTTTACAAATATTTTGCGCTCAGAACGTTTATTTTACCTTTGTTCGTTTTTAGATGTATGTGATTTAGAATTACAAAAATAAATGACAAAAAATGAATGTACGTGGTTTGATTTTTGACCAAATAGTTTATTGCAGAAGTGAATCCACTAAATAAAAACAGGTAGGTTGTGTTTAGCCATTATATATGTATATGATAGAACTACATAACAAAAAAAGTTAAAATTTAATTGAATTTAATATTTTGTTAATGGAAGTTGTTTGAAAAAATTATGAAAAAATAGAATTTTTAGTCAGACTAAAATCGTTCAAATTAAATATCTCATGAACACGAATTAACGCCTCTTTGTTAGTTTGGAATATTTTAGAGTAAGGATAGAACGATTTTCAGAAAAAAAATTAATTTAATTCAAATTGATCTTCGATCCTAGCACCATCTTTAAAAAAGTTTTTTTAATATTTTTATTTAAAAATTAATATACAAAAGGCAAAAGCAGAGAATTATTATTGACAAATGATCTATTGTTGGTACAATTAAAAGTATCAGAACCTTAGGTGGGTCAGATCATAATTTGATTTCCACACATTTAGATTTACAAGTTCTTAAGCCGTTTAGAACTAATCCTGGTTTGTTTGGGATTATAAAGCTGTAGATTGGCAGGGACTTAGAGATATCTTTAATTCAAACATTTCTGCTTCTAATTTTTTAGAAATAATATTTCGAGTAAATATAAAGAAACAATAAAATTTAAAAAACTTTTTTCGAAAGTATAACCATAATAAAACCTTTCTATTCGGTTTAGAAAATATATTATGTAGAAAACTAATCGATGCAGAGAATAATCTTTTTATTACGGAAATAGCTACTAATTTTGCTGAGCACTCACCGCAATTTTTAAAAAGCCATTAGTGAAACCTAATTTGCAAGCTAATCCAGTTCCCGGGATTTTATATCCCGGGATTTTGGGATCATAAAAAAGTGTCGGTATCCCGGAATTGAAATCCCTAGTATAACTGACATAATAATAATATTTGCTCGTATAAAGTGCGCTCGCTCGTGTTTTAAACCGTCATACTCGTATAATATTTATATCATTCTGTGCTTGAAATCTAATATAGTATTGTAGAAAAAAAATACTTAAGAAAAAATTAACATCCAGTCGTTATCCAGCAGTTCTCGAAACTAATTAGGTAGTTGTTATCAAAATTGTTCAAGCAGAGCACTATTAGCTCCTTTCAAATTATAAAATCACGTTTATGATCGTCAATTTTAGTGACGCAATTGGCGATAAAAACCGACCTTGTCCGATAATATTCAATATCGGACTCATTTATAAATTCAAGTGCGATAATGAATATAGTCTGACTTCAATCTATTTATTTATTTTCGTTATTAAAGCTCAACAAAATATAAAAAGCAGGTCATATGAACATGACTTATTTCATTAATAATCTATTTTAATTTATTAATGGTTTATGAAAGGCGATAAATCTTTCTATGTTATACGAACCGTGACTCATCATTATGATACAGGCCGTGATAGCAGACTCGACCTTCGTCTCCCCTAATATTAAAATTATGATTTTGACATAAATACCTATCACCATTTCTTTTTATTTTTTTTTATGAAAAAAAAAGTAAAAACAGATGCCACTTTATCTGATTTATTTTTTAATTTCGTTCATTTGTATCGATCTCGATCATCTTCAAAATACACTGTGGTCCTTCGATGTCACTGACTTTTTTTTATATCATAACTATTGTTATATTGTATATAGAAGCGGATGATAATGGCAAAACATATTTTGATAATTGGATGGGTTTTTTGTGAACAATTAAGCCTAAGTACATATTGGAAACACTTGAATTTTTTGCAAAAAAAAATTAAAGTTTAGGTAAGTGGTTTTAATAGCTGGTTTTACTTAAGATGTATATACTGTGATATTAAAGTGGTAAGCTTATTTTTAGGTAAAATAAAATTCAAAAAACCGACTCAAAAAATGTATATCGCTAAAAACTATAAAAAAAAAAATAAAAAAAAAGTTTTTAAAAACTGAAAATGAACTAAACTTTATAAAATTGAAAACTGAACTTTATAAAATTGAAAATGAACTAAAAACTAAAAAATAAATTTTGCATTGACACAACACGATGTTCCAAAGAAACAAAAGTTATATTCAAACGTTAAATCTTTTATTAATAACTATATGTTTGCTTTCAAACTATAATAAGGAAATAAATATTTAAATATCTTTTTAAACAATTTAACACAAATGGCAAAATTAGATGTACAGACTAGAATACTATTTAACTAGAAGTTTTGTTAGATAAATAATTACAGTTACAGTTTTTTACAGAAAATAAAAGTGGGTGGCGCCTATGACACCAGCCGATACTACAGTTAACTTACAGTTTACACAATCCGGGAAGCTAATTAGGGCTGACTCAACGACCATGGGTCTAAGCCTCACCATCTCACTTTTGCCTAGGTCATATTTAAACAATAATTATATTTTTTCAACGATAAAGAAACCCAATGAAACGAAAATTAGCTCTCCAGTTATAGAAATATCTACAAACTGCACAGAAAAACCGACACTCCAATTAATTATCGATACAGGAGCGGAAATTTCAATAATAAAAAAAGCAGCCTGACTAAAAACCAAAGCATTGACGGAAATAAAAATATAATGTTTAGCGGTATTAACGGCATAGAACAACGTACACGTGGTACAACCTCATTAATCTTCACAAACTTGAACAATATTTCCCATACCTTTCACGTACTAGAATCTATACAAAATCTGAATACGGACGGTATACTGGGACAAGATTTCTTAGCAGACAAAACCGAAATAAACTGTATATCTAATTGCTTAAAAGTATTAATTGACCTGGAACATTTTATTTGTGTACCGTTCGTGAGCTATGAACAAAATACAGACTATAGCAAAATACAACAAAACGCAAGGGACATTAATTACACGGAAACTATAGGTCGTCCTTCCGAAAATGCTAGTGTTGATGCTGTAATAGAAACTTCCGGACTGAGCAATTCCTCAAACCTGACTGGAATTTATGCTATATCTACATCCTACGGTATGGCAAATGTTAATTCTAATCCATACCATCATCATTCGTTTTCTTGCATCAAACCCAAGCAATCGTCTCAACTAAATCACAACTATCCTACTCATTCGAATACACCAAATTATAACAACGTTAAGGTATATATTTAGGTTTAACAACAAGAGGTATAACTGTATTTAGTATTTACACTTCAAGTTTAAATGGAAAATCCCACATCCGCTCCATAATTTTCTCTGACATTCTATTGCGAGATTTTGTAAAAATAAGTTTCTTTTGTGAAAATACAAACTCATAATAATATATTGGAGTAAACACTATCAAAGGCGCTATTGGAATTATTTTTTTAAATATGAATACTGATTATAGGAATAATTGACCAAACACATTTATTGCGAAACTTGTAACAAGAAAAATAAAAAAAATTAAAATAATATGACCAAACACATATATATTCTCTTTCTTAACCCCCACGATTGCGAATTTTCCGAAATTTTTATACCAACTGTTGAAGTTAATTCAAAGTATTTTAAAATTTGAAATTTAGAAAATTGTTAACTAAAGGTTTTTGGTCGTCAAACCGAACTTCCAGTTTTTCCTCCGACAAAATGCTTATTTATTTACATCCTATCCTAGTTCTCTTTCATGACAGGATTTTGACGAAAGAACTGATAAGTTTTCTGTCGTTAGAGAACAAAAGTGGAGAGGATCCCCGAGCAGCTATTAGTTTTAACTTCACTAACGTTAAGGTCTAATAATCAACTTTATAATGATAATGATTTTAACGAACTTGAAACATCAAGTTTTCGAAAGACTTACGATTATCTCTCGAAAGATAACTCTGCATCCTATTTTTTAGTTGGCCAATTACGTTAAAATTATTTCTAGTGTTCTTTTATTGAAATAAATTTATCAAAAATTATAAGTAAGAAACATTTTTGTTCATTAAAGTATTTAATGAAGATAAGTACATACTCAATATTTTCAACACACTTTATTTACACAAACTAATTAATGTTCAACTCCCCATCAGAGTCGCCTTTATTTTTGCTAATGTCATATGATTTTCTTTCGTCGATCTTGTGATAAAAACTACATCATCGTTACACAATAGAAAATAAAAGTTGAAATGTGAAAGTCAATAATTATCCTAATGGGTTACAAATCCGTTCCATAATAATAAATTCGAATTCAAATGATCAAATCAATCCCAAGACTTATATCTGCGCAATCGAAAAAGCTTTTAAAAAAATTTTTTTGGTAAAAACCGAAATAAAAAGCAACAAGAACAAAAAAAATAATGCATGATTTTCTTAAAACGATCTCAATGTTTCAGTTTTGAAACATATTTTGATAACATAACATCTTCACTTCTAATCTTGTTTTATAATTTAAATATCTTGGTAATTGAAGTGTAATAATTTTACTTTTTCTGATTTTGAAAAATTTAGTAAGTTTTAATTAATTTATTTCTATATTTGTGAATTGTGTCAGAAGCGAGTGCTATGTTGAAAATGTTGAAAACTTGAAAATGTTGAATAGTTGTATCCTCGTAAAACTCTTATTATTCTTCAACTTTTGATAACCCCAAAATTTGTTACAAACTAAAAATAAAAATGGATTCTTAAAACAAAAATAATAATATACGAAAAATAATTGAGTGTGCATGATTAAAAAAAAAGTTAAACTTTGGGTAATTAATGATAATAACAGTTGATAACGCTTCTTTAACTCTATATAGTAAATTTAATCAATTTCGTTCATCCATGTTTCCTTGATTGAACATCGATTCCATTTGGAATTATTTCTTTATGAAGCACTACTGCATATAATATGTGTCTGGTGTCTACTAGTTTATAAACAAAATATTGACTTGCTTTTAGTAACAATTTCTGTGTCATGTAAAGTTTAAACGAAATTATCAATCGAATACATTACCACTTGCTTAAATAAAAATCCTATATCTTACGAATAAGGATCTTATAGTTTATTCAAAATCTACAAAATCGTCGGCTTGGACCATTTGTTAAATTAAAATACTCACAAAATACGTAATTACTCTGCACTAGTTTTAATTTGATATAAGTGGAAAACTAAATGAACTTACCAAGCGTTTTAATATTAAGTGAGCCGGTTTTGACACAATAATAAATAAGCTGTTTAAGGTCAGAACTGTAAGCAATAAATTTAATTTATGTTAAGTGTTTCCTTCTTTATTAATAATTATTTAGACCAAATAAAACACTTAAAGTAATTAGCTTATTGAGTGGCTATAACGCTTAAGTTTAATGCATGCAAATCTTTTGCATTATCATATTATAAGCTACTTATCCTTAAATAAAATAAATTTATAAGTATTGCACTATAAAAAGGTGAGGTAAAGGATTAATAAAATCTGATAAAATATATAAAAACATCTGGTTTAGCATCTGGTTACATCTGGTTTAAATATTAATTGTTTTGGAAATAACTTTACTCTTCTTTTTAAACGAATTTTCTTCTTGCTTCAGAGAAAAACAAAGAGTGCAGAAAAGATTTGAAATTGGGCTAACTGTATTCACATGAGAGTAACGAAAAACAGTTTACGTATTCATTTTAAGGGTTTTGTACTTTAAAGAAATAAATCGAATGGCTAGTTTTCGCTAAATTTTGTATAGGGGTCATTCTTTAACAAACCGAAACCCTTTCTGACGGACACATTTTTGATTTGGCTGAAATTTTTTATTAAATCGACACTTATTCCAAGTTTTTTTTTTATTTTTTGGAAATTAGAGCGGTTTTAAATTTCCAGAAATTCGTGATTTTTGGCTTGAATGTTAAAGATAGAAACTTTGGCTTTATTTTATTTTAAAGTTAAAAGATGTTTTTTTGAAAAAAAAAAAATTAAAGTGAATAAAAATTATTAACAAATTCCTACTGTTATAAACAAATAAAATGTTAAAATGAAATTTTTTTTCGTCTCACGCTCGTTAAATTAATTTATTTCTAACAGTAAAAATCGTTTCTCTTTTTAAAAAAAATACGTTTTTTATAGAAAATTAAACGTAGAATACGATGGTTGGACTAAAAATTCAATACGTGGGTGAAACAATGAATAAAACTCAATTTTATTTTTTATTTTTTTATAACAATAGGAATTTGATAATAATTTTTAGTGACTTTATTTTGTTTTTAAATCATTTTTTATCTTTAAAATAAAACAAAACAAAAGTTTCTATCTTTAATAGAATCGAAGTTATGAATTTTTGAAAATAAGTCTTCAAGCCAAAAATCACGAAATTCTCGAAATTTAAAACCGCTCTCTTTTCCAAAAAAAAAAGGAAAATCCTCGAACACGTATATCTTTCAATTTATATGAGCAATTTCACGAAGATTCAACAACGTTTTGACTTGACCCCTTTTAATTTTGATTATTTTTTGTTTTCATAAATGATATTCGATTTTCATAAATGATATGTCGTTGAATAGGTATTAGTACAAAGTTTTCAAAAATGTACACTGTTAATTTTTTAAAATAATTTTTAACGATGTAACATAAGAAAAAAACGGTGTAATTAAAAAAAAGATGGCATAGCCTTTTTTTTTAACTAAATTGAAGCTTATTTTATATCTAACAACTTGTGAAAGTTTAGGACTAGCATTATTTTTTGTTTTAAAGATAAAATTCGTTGTGCATATGACTGTCGGGAATCAGTATTTTTTGTTCTGAAGGAAAATTATAAAAATGGCGTTATAAACTAAGAGATTTTTTTTATGTTAAATATCAAATATTTTATTATTGAATGAACTTTTTAAAATATTATAAAAATTATATATGTAGTACAATAAATAAAATAAACACAATTGTTAAAAATGATTTACTTATTTTACAAACAGAAGTTTCTTTTGAATAGGAAAACACTTCTGCAATTATTTACTTTGTATAAGTTGACATAAAAAAATGAAATGTTTATTTATCACTTTTAGTTATCACTTATCACTCTTATAAAAAATAATTTGACAGTCTCCACTGCAAACAAAAAAGCCGTATAAATAACTAAATCTATTTAGGAACTTTTGACTGGAGAAGTATTATGTTTGTATTATGTTATTATGGAATCATAAAGTAAAAGATTGTATTTTAACATTAAATTACAAATATTTTATTATTGAATAAACTTTTTAAAATACCATACAAATTATATGTACAAATTATATATGTAGGTTAAAGAAAATAAATATAGTTATTTAAAATTATTTACTTATTTTACATTCAAAAGTTTCTTCTGAGTTGGAAAACATTTTTGCAATTATTGTCTTAGTATTTAATGGTACAAAAGAATGAAATTTTTGAGTTCCACTTATAGTAATCGCATTTTTATATCGATTGTGTAATTTTTTTTTTGTTAATTGATATTCATTTTTATCGGTGTATCCAAAGTTCATGGTAGATTCAAATTTTAAAGCCCAATCGAAAAGTTTTTTTTGGTGTATCAACAATATCTTTGCTTCCTATACTATAACGGTGGGCAGCACGCTTCAGTGTACCACCAATCCCATCGCAAGGTCCCTTTCCATGGCTGGTAGCATGAAAATGCTATTCTGCATCAACCTTAAAGTCTTTTTTATGGTGGTATAAGTTAATTAGGTTAAGTTTATTTTTGTATTGAGAAGGTGCACCGCACCGTCAGTGTTATAAATTATTTTCGTAATATTAGAATTTATATGCGTTTTGATGAATTCAATAAGTTTTGTAATGAAAAGATGGACCGTAGTACTGTTGTGACCGTTTATATCCGAAATGAGTATAAAACTTCGGTGCTGTATTTATTCACTTGCGGCACAAATAAATGACAAATGGATGAATAGTAGCTTGTGAATTATTATAATAATAGCCTTGAACCGCATCCTGAATTATGAAGCCGTAGTTTTCAGAAAAATCCCCTTGAACGAAGCACTCTCCTGCTTCTAATTTTTTTTTTCCTCAATGAATGTAGATTGCTGTTTTGCTATAAAGTTGTGTGGTATCAAAATTTGTAAACGGTAAATAAATTTTTTCATAAATTCTTCTACAGTTTCTATTAAAGTATCCAAATTGCATCGATCAGTGGTATTCCATTGTTGATATTTGACTTGAAGGATTCCTTTAACGTCAAAATCATTTAGTAATTTTTCTTCCAGTTGTTGAAGTTTTTCTAAACATTCATTGCACTTCAAAGTATGACCATCTTCTGTTAATTCACCACATAAAAAAGTTGGATTAGATGCTAGCGTCATCTTTTAAACTTGTTTTCTTATGTAACACCGTTAAATAGGATTAAAAAACTAACAATGCTCAATTTCAAAAATTTCTTTTTAACACCTATTCTACGACATATCATTTATATTGTTATTATAATTATATTATTACATTTAAAAATATAATAATTTATATTATTATATTTAAAAAAAATTCTACGAGAAGTCGTATTTTTCATTTATCAAAGGCTATTTATAAACTAAAAATAAACCAAATTAAAAAGGGTCGAGTCAAAATGTCGCAAAATTTTGCTGAGATTGACTGAAATTGCTTTTTAAAAAGTTCATTTAATAATAAAATATTTGATATTTAACATAAAAAAAAATCTGAATCTAAAAATCGCCATTTTTATAATTTTCCTTCAGAACAAAAACAAATTATTCCCGACAGTTATATGCCCAACGAATTTTATCTTTAAAACAAAAAATAATGCTAGTCCTAAACTTTCACAAGTTGTTAGATATAAAATAAGCTTCAATTTAGTTAAAAAAAAAAAAGGCTATGCCATCTTTTTTTCAATTACACCGTTTTTTTCTTATGTTACACCGTTAAAAATTATTTCAAAAAATTAACAGTGTACATTTTTAAAAACTTTGTTCTAATACCTATTCAGCGACATATCATTTATGAAAATCGATTGAGTAGTTTTTCAACAATCGCTCGTCAAAACGCACTCACATCACAAAATAACAAAAAATGGAGGGCCACCCTGTGAAGACCCCTGGTCGAAAAAAAAAAAATTCTAAGAGAACTTGTATTTTTTATTATTTTTTATAAACAAAAAATAATCAAAATTAAAAGGGGTCAAGTCAAAATTTCCCAAAAATTTGCTTGAAATTGCTCATATAGAACCTGTAAAAAGTTTTTCGGTTAAATCAAAATTGTCTTGGTCAGATTTTGTCCTTATCTGTTCGGTATGTAAAAGATTGACCCATATATGGAATTTTTCGTCGTCCCGCGCTCCACTTATTAAAAGTACGTTTTTCATAGAAAATTGAACGTTGATGGTCATACTAAAAACTCATTACGTGGGAGGGTGGATGACTAAATATCGATTTTAACATTTTGTTTGTTTATAACAATAGGAATTTGTTAATACATAATTTTTATTAACTTTATTTTTTGTTTTAAATAATAGAATTTTAACTTTAAAATAAAATAAAACAGAAGTTTCTATCTGTAATAAAACCGAAGTTATGAATTTAAGCCAAAAATCACGAAATTCTCGAAATTTCGAACCGTTCTATTTTTCAAAAAAACAATTTTTTTTCGATATAAAACCCCTAAAACTTTCAGCCAAATGAAAAATGTGTCGGTCAGATTTTGGTCCTGTTCGATTTGTAAAAGAATACCCCATATTACTTGTAGTTATAATGCCATGTCGAAAGCTATTGACAATGCGTGAATTGCAGGTACCATATTTTCGGTCTTAACATGTGAAGTAGTTTCTAAGATATACTGTCCACAAACACACACACATACAAATTTTTGGATCTCTCATATCTCGAATCATAATTGTCCTGCAGTGCTGCCATATCATATATTAGCCTGAAATACCTGTGTACTAAATTTGGGATCAATAGGCGAATTAGTTTCTGAGATATCGTGTCTTCCCACATACAGACAGACACACACACACATCTTTTGCCCCACCATATCTTGGGTCAATCCCGTGTACTAAACTTGGAATCAATATCTCAAGTGATTTCTGAGATATCTTGTCCACAACTAGCTTGCGATAGTTAATAATTGTTTGGGGGAGTTTCACTTTCACAATTTGTGACAATGGGGTCCAAAAGGGCCGTATGAATGGCAATAGCAAGATTTATGACAAGAAGTAGTATTGGCCGCTATAGATTAGGGTCACTGAAAGCCATTTATTGACAAACGAGAATTTAAATGATGAACGAATTTGAGAGACCGCGTCATTTACCAGCTGTTTCTGCAAAGCACATTATTGTACGTCGACTAGGAAATAAAATTCCTCGGTGTTAACTAAAAGGGTGTGAAAAACCCACAATTTTCATGTGCCAAAAATGAAATAAGCATGTTCATGTAGATTCTTTAAAAAATACCGCTGTGTCTTAATCTAAATTAAAATCCAAATTAAATCACGCAATTTGTTTTAAACATAAAATTTATAGTACATATATATTTATATAGACTCAGCTTCAACGTTCAAATAAACGAACACAAAGCTTCGAACACGGTATGAGCTCATCCTTTCGAGAATGGATTTATTCCCTAGTCCACAAAATGGTTTCGGTCGGACAAAAGATATGTTGATGCACCTTTTCTTGTTATTTTGTCGTTTTGATAACCTTTGGCACCCATATGGCCATGAATCTAGTAAACTGTTACATTATTACCTTTACCAAACTTGTTTTTCTTATCCGCAAAGTTTCCAACTGTTTTGGATATGATGATGTATGCGCTTAGTGCCTAGAGGCTGCTTGGCTGTCCGACAAGATGGCAATTTCCTAGTTCTCATGTTTTTCTTTCAAGCTAAATTTTGCGAATCAGTCGATTTCACCTTTTAATACGCTGGGATAGGGGCGCATCGGATCAATGATATTATTTGATTCTCGGTTAAGCTCCTTCTGTGTCTACCCCAAACTAGAAATTAGAGTCATCTGCGTACCATTCAATTACATAATTCCTCAGACTGTACATAATGGATTCCCTGCTCCACTCAGCTTTGCTGCTGCTGCACAGTTGAGCTGCGTTCTTCTGTTCCATATGACTACTCCGTTCCTGGCTGGTCTCACTATCGTGATATGCATCTACTTTTGGGGCTGAACTCCACCCCAATGTTTAACCCACAAGGTTTTTGCATACAAACTTAGCTCTTGTGGTTATACTCACCACCGCTTTTATAGGGTTTCTTCACATGAGCTTCGTATCAAGAACAACTCCCAGATATTTTATCTCCTGTGCAGATTCAATTACATACAGATGCTCTCAGCATTATGGGTTTGATGTTTAGTTTCTTTTTATTTGTAAATGGGCCATATTGAACCACCCTAGTTTTATCCCCATTGAGTTTAGTCGTACAGATGTGCACCATGTATCAAGATAGCTAGAATTTTATCCACCACTAGCTTTCACATGGGAAGAGATAATACGCCGACCTATCAAAACCCTCTTGTATAGTGTCAGATTTAATTTTACAATCACCAGCCTTAGTTTCTGCTGCTGTAACCCTTAGTATCTAATCCATCCAGTCCAGACCTGCGTTTCCGTTCCATTGAATATCAATTGAGTCTACCCGTTCTGTACACGTGTTGACTAGCTTGCGAAGAAGATTTTACTTTTTTTATATTTTTTATCGTCTTTAACATAATTGATGTTAAGCGGATGGGTCTATGAGACTTCGACTGGGTGAGATCTTTTTTTCTTTTTTTTATATTAATATCACTTTTGCCGTTATCTCTGGAAAATTCCAATAAGAAGCGATAGCAGCCACTTCTGGCCACTATATGTAACAATATTCCATCTACCCCTGATGATAAGTATGGCAGGAAGGTGTATATCGCTCACTTATTATATCCGTAAAGTAAAAATAATGGCACCCACCCCCCAGTCGTCTGAGCTAGGTCTTTTATTCCTTTTATTAGTCGTCTATTCTGAATGCGCTAATGGCATTAGGTTATCTTCAAATAAGTCCAAGGGTGCTCAGCCAAAAGGAATTGCTCATGTGTACTATCTAGTTCAAATAGAATAGTTTTATGATCCGACATGGATTATTTCAGACTCTACAGTTCTTTATGAACTGTCCAACGGCGATGCTTCCTACCGTTATGACCCTCTCTAACGTCTACCGCTTGTGTGTTTTCCACTTGTCATGGAGCGCGCTTTTTATATGTGTTTGATTGATTTTGGTAATGGTTTTTTCATATCTGTTTCCACGAGTATCACGGGACAAGATGGTCGCCCAAATCAGAACCTTACCCGTCCCACACCTTAAGGTCATTTGGTTTCGACATGTACATTGAGGGTGTGCCACAACAGTGTAAAAAACACGTGGAGTGCAAGCGTTCGTACTGTCGTTCCAAAAGGAGTGAAATCAGGAAATTAAATCACTATTTTAGGGTTTGATTTTTATTTAGTTATACTTATTGGTTGAGGGTTATTTGCAAATCGCAGTGTGATCGGTTATTAAAGTTTTCCAGAAAGCCTAAGCAAACATTTTTGCTCCGACCAAAGCTAAAACCCGAGATTGTTGAGTTTTAGTGAGTCTGAGGAACCACTTTTATGTTCACACTTTTGTATAGTTGAATGTTTCCGTCCGGTGTCCGTCCCAAATTCTACTTAATCGATTTAAAAAATTTTATTGCATTATCGACTGGTTAGTTTTTAAGCTATTACCAAAAAAGTTTTATTCCTGTACCTCCCTACCCCCTATCCCCCAGAGGAGGGCCTTTCTCCCACCCTACCTCCGAACATAACAAAACATTTTTTTTTTAATTCACGGTTATAAGATGTGTTGTAAAGATCGAACGAAAACTATAGCTGTTCGCTACTTCTTAGAATGGATGAGGCTAAAACACGAAATTTTGAAACAAAAAAAATATTTTTCTACCCTCACACAAAAAAATTTTATGGTTAAATTGATCATATTTTAGAGAACCATATAAAATGTAGTCGATTATAATCATAGTATGGTTCTGTATTTATATAATAACAACCATAAAATTTGGTTATCTATCACCATAGTATGGTTGGTTCCTTATATAGAATAGCAACCATAAAATATAGTTAACATATCACCATAGTATGGTGGTTCTCTAAAAGTATTGTTCTTTTTGATCAATTTAACCCTAAAATTTTTTTGTATGCTGGGTGTCGTAAGAATAGTACACTGTATTACTGCTGTGTTCGTGCAGTAATACACACTAGTTTTTGTAACAAATGCACAAAATTTATCAAATATTTATTTAAATCTTGATTATATAAATTATTTACCAAATTTAAGATATTTAAATATAAACTAAAGTGCATCATCTTCGATGTAATATTTGTATTCAATATTCAAAGATATTTAAAATAATTTTAAATTTTAATGTATTAAAATTTCAAACCAGAAAAATCCATGTTACATGTTCTAATATGTGAAATGGTGGTATATGTGTGGCCTCCTTTATAGAAAATATAAAAATATAAACATAGCAATCCGGCAACAACCGAAATTTCGAAATTTTAAAAATATATTATCATCCACGAGCAGATGAAAGAAAATATCTTGACAATTGGTTTGAAAATTCAAAATAATTGTTATTTCTTGCAAGTCAGATTATTTCATGTCGCGTTTTGACTATATGTTAACTTATTTAAATTATTAATAGATAAATTATTATTATTCTACTTCTTCTTCGAAGTTTCAAATCTCATATGAAGAGGCGTTGTTAGTTTATAATTAAATTATACCTTCAACTCAAAAAATATTTTTTGTAACACATGCGTAAAAAATATTCAATTTTGTACTAGAATAGAATAAAAGAAAAAACTACTTTTCCGCACATATGACCACAAAATATTTTGTAAGCCTGGACCGTAACGCCGCCTGCATGTGAGATTTGTAGTTTAATCTATCCATATATCTATCTATATATAATATTTTTATAGCACTAAAATATCAAAATAATAATTTAAATAACTTACCATATAGTAAAAACAACTTAAACACATTGCATCATTTGAATTGCAAGAAATAACAATTTATTTAGGTTTTCAAAGTTTATAATTTCGACAGCTCTTATTGGATTCCTATGTGTTGTTTTAGTTGGATTCTTATGTTTATATTTTTAAGCTAGTATAATTTACAACTATTACAACGAAGATGGCGCACTTTAATTATTTAAAAAGCTTAAATTTGTTTATAACTTTGTTAAATAAATGATTAAATGAACAATTAAATAAATATTTATAAATTTTACGCACTTGTTACAAAAAATGTGTATTACTAGTGCAAATGCGTTTTCCAAACGCGAGTTATTTGCCGCACTCCTTGCGGTCGTGCGGCAAACTAACTCTTGTTTGGAAAACGCATTCGCACTACAGTCTTCCCCTGAATATAAGAACTAGTCCTTATATTTGAATGAGGTGTCATTTTGTTGTATTTAAAAAGTTAATACAAAATTTTCGAATAGAAGAGTTGCCGAATAAAAGATCCAGTTCTTATATTTGAATGCGTAAACAAAATTTTTCTGTACCAACATAATTTTTATTAAAATTTAGGATAATAATATAATATACGAACCAAAAGTATGCTACAGACCTACAATAAATTGTACAATAAAACGTTGTGACGTCATAACGAAATAAAAATGTTGGGGATTTTTACGACACCTACAATATTTTAAAAAAGAGAGTTTTTTAAAAAAGAGCAATTCCACGTCACCGCTACATCGATGTTCCCGACCACCTCTGATTTCGATAAAATTTCATATACAGATAGCCAATGACAAAATAAAATACAATTTCTTTCAAAAAATTAAATTTCGCTCTAGGGATGACACAGGGTGGCGGCAAAGTTTTAGGGGTTTGTGAAACATGAGTTTCTTTGAATATCGATTGGTAACGATTGACTAAACTGATTTAAGTCATTTATAGCTCATTGAAAAGGTAATTGATAGGACTTATAAAGAAAAATACTTAAAATTTTTTAATAATTTTTTAAAAGTGTATTAAACTTAAAAAAAAATTCAAAGATGGCGCTGTTGGGGATACCTTCACTTTTACCACTTTTTTCTTACAGAAAAAAAATGTTTAACTAGTTCGTAATCTAAAACGAAAGTTTCCCAAGTATATAATTTCTCGTTTTAAAAATAAAATTTTTACAAAATTTTCATTTTCGTTTTTTTTTCAACCAATGCAGTGAATCATCATGTTTTAAAAAAACTTATTTTAACTATTAAAACACTTTGAAGCTTCTTTGCTAACACAACACAAATATTTTTTTAACAAAATTGACAACTGAATTTAGTAATGATGCTATACGCTCAAAATATCTCTAAAGACTACTATTTTCATTACTGCGCTCTCATTTTATGACAGGTATTATCATTAACAGGTAACAAAGTACGGTGTTTGATTTTTCCATGCCTTTAAAATTAATTTCGGACAGGTATATGGATTGAAAGATAAATTATGTAAAAAGCATTCACACCCTCAAATACTTAATTTGTATCCTTGAAATAGTTAAATAATGACCATTTAACTAATTATTATAAAACAAGAATTCCGGTGGGTTGAGTTAAATAGATGGTTGGCATTGGTTAAAAAAAAATTGAAAAAAAAAACGAAAATGAAAATTTTGTAAATATTTAATTTTCAAAACGAGAAATTATGTACCTGGGAAACTTTCGTTTTAGATTACGAACTAATTAAACATTTTTTTTCTGGAAAAAAAAGTGGTAAAAGTGAGGATACCCCCAACAGCACCATCTTTGAAAGTTTTTTTTAAGTTTAACACACTTTTAAAAATTATTAAAAAATTTTAAGCAATTTTTTTAATAGTCCTATCAATTACCTTTCCAATGAGCTATAAATGGCTTAAATCGGTTTAGTCAATCGTTAGCAATCGATATTCAAAGATACTCATGTTTCACAAACTCATAAAACTTTGCCGCCACCCTGTGTCATCCCTAGAGCGAAATTTAATTTTTTGAAAGAAATAGTATTTTTATTTTTTCATTGGCTATCTGTATATGAAATTTTATCGAAATCAGAGAGGGCTAGGTCACATGCTAGAACAAATGCTGTTGCGATGACGTGGAATTGCTCAAAAACTGAATAACTACGAAATCTTTCTTCAATTAAAAAACTGAAGGAAATATTGTAGGTGTCGTAAAAATCCCCTAAATTTTTATTTCGTTATGACGTCACAACGTTTTATTGTGCAATTTATTGTAGGTCTGTAGCATACTTAACATTTCAATTATTATCTCAATTGCTATCACTTACGAACTTCCATTTTGATTTTAAATTAAAAAATTATAGAATCAAATATAATGTTTTAAAATTTACTTTATGCTAAAGTTTTACTTCCTTCATCTGTCATAAATTGATTTGTTGTGACAAATTTTGGGGGCTCCCTACAGTAATTGAACAGCAAATTTTTAAGTCAGTAAATAATAAACTTTTGCCTTAAAACTTGTTTAGAAATAATTGTATACAATTATTCGTATCTAATAAAAAAAATTTCGTAATAAACAAAATTTTGCCGTTACAACAATTATATCCTGAATATTAATTTTTTTTTAATCTTAATGAATTTTCTTTGAATATAAGAACCAGTTCTTATATACGAATAAAAGAGCCAGTAGTTCTTCTATTCGTTTACAAGAACTAGTTCTTATGTTTGGGGGAAGACGGTAGTAATACAATCTACTATTGTGTGCTTGTTTTGATGTGTGACTTATTTTTTCGTGTGAAAAAAATATTATTTCGAAGAATAAAAAATATTTTGTAGGCATATATATCTGCGACATATATCGTCGCTTTAATAATGAAATGACGTATACGCAAAAGTATAGTTTCGAGATATTTGAGTTTAAAGTTTGATGTGCGCATGCATTTGCATGGACGTTAATTTATAATTTATTAATTCTTACCCCCAGTCATAAAATAATTCGAAAATGTAAAAACGCCAATTCAAAGATACCCTTATGGGGAATGCAGCGCACCTATAATATAAAAACAACGTATAAATAGCATACGTTGTTTCATTATTAAGGCGACGATATATTTGTCGTTTATTTTAATTACAGGGGATTCCATTTCAAACCAACCAAAAACTTTAATTTCCACCTGGGGTGCGTTTTGAAATTAACTATGGTTAACCACGGTTAACTATACTCTACCAAATGTCGTTCCATAATTAACCACAAAATAAAAAATTTACTGGATGACAGATGTACTATCGTTCCAAAACTATAAAAACTAGCTGTCATAATAAATTGTTACGTCACTACTTTAACTTTGTTACTCAAGGCCTAGAGTAGAGTTTGTTGAGGCTCTAATGTCAAAACGTATAAATATTTAAAACGACGTACATGTCAACCGATTTATAAAACACAATATAATTTTTTAAAATAAAAGAAAATTTTAATTGTTGTGGAAAAAAAAGTTAGAAATTATATTGTTTTGTGAATATATCGTACATTTAATTATTATATACTAAGTATTTAATAATTTTGAGCGAAATGTTTTATTTTTATTATTTTTATTTGATTCTGAAGTCTGAAAAATAAATTATAGAATTAAAAACAAATACAACATTTTAGTTTTATTTATCGTAATTAGAATATTAGTTTTTATTAATATTGAATTTTTAGCGGTCTTTTACAATTTAACTTTGACAACTTCACTGTGGTAATTTTAATTTAATATTTTACGTCACTATTTTGACTATGACATTGGTGACATTATTACCTTATGGTTAACCGTGGTTAATTTCGAAACGCACCCCTGACCATTTTAGATTTTTATGAAACTTACAGAAATTATTCGCCATGAATATACAAGTAAAAACGACTTTCCAAAATTTTTTATCTCTTTTCGTTTTTGTGTAATACATTTTCAAAGAGCGTACCTGTATAGTTTGAATTTCGAATATCTCACTCAAGTTGTGTACCACCTGTGATTGACCCCTTGTTTTAAAGAAAATTGTACAAGGTTTAATTTTGATAGGCTACTTACTATATGCTACTATTTAATATGTTGGTTCAAAACTGTTTTTTTTGAAAATCTCTAAAATTTTTTTTGAAAAAAATCAAAGATAGTGTTTTTTTTAAAATTTTGAAAAAAACATATATTTTTTGATATACTATAGTAAAGAAATCCTGAAAGTTTCAGAGTGGGGACCAATATGGGCTCAGAAGTTATAGTAAAATATAAGAAGTTATGTTCAACTGAAACTGGAACATTACTCTCGATTTAATATTTTTACATGTAAATAACAATACGTTCAAATTTAAAAAGGTTTGTAAATTAAAAAGCTTACTTTAGTAAAGAGCTTAAATATTTTTATTTTGAAATTAAACTCATGTAATTTTTTTTAATTTAACAGATAATTTCTTATTCGCCTTGCTTAATCGATACATTTTGCCTGTGGTTGTTATAGGATCAACTTTAGTCAACACTTCCTTTTATAAATAGTTAATATATCTGGCAATAAAGGGTATTTGAAATATGTAGATGGTCCAGGTGGTGTCAAGAGTGCTTGTGCTTATTCGCACAAAATTTTCTTCTTTTGCTAGTACACAACCTAACCATTACTTATCGGAATATTGGAATGTAACAAAGCCAACAATCTCATTAATGTCCAAATCTTCACCAGAGTCCTCAGATGAAACTATTTTTAAACTTAAGTCTACTGAAAATGAGTAGTTTTTTACCAAGATTCGAGATCCATTTTGTGGAATGTAACAGTGAAACTTTTGTGTGCCTTTGATTATTTTTCCAGTTTTGAGTCTGTTCTTCAAGATTCTTTGTTCTGCCTCATGCTCTACGTTAGTAGTATAAATAAACTTTATGTGGACTATATTATCATTGGCCCAGTTATACAATTGGCGAGGATTCATTATTTGCTCGTTATACACCATCCGTAAACTGGCTAATGCGGCTAATCTTTTTACTGTGCCTCCTACACCGTCATACGCATTTTTACCATGTGATGAGGCAAAGAAGTTCTATTTGGCCTTTATGCCAAAACCTTTTTCATGATTACCTAAATTTATAAAATTTGATCTATTTTTGTACTGTGATGCTGCTCCATCTGAAAAATATATGAGTTTTTCGATTTTGTTGAGCAGTTTTCTGGTAAGAAAATCAATCAATCGCCGTTGAAATAAATGGACAGCAACTACATCATGCACTATACAGTCTGAAATCATAACTACACTTAGGTGTTCCAACTTCTTTGATTTCTCATCAATATAGTATATGACAAATGCATAAATGGTTGCTTGAGCATTGTTCCAATGGATCGATTACATTGACCGTATTTACAAATTACTGGTAAGCAACCTTACTAGCTCCTAAAAAACTTGCATAGGGAAATCTTAAGGTATTTTGGAATATACAGTCACTTGGCAAAACTAAGTTAATTTCTTACAGACTCCCTTTGTGTTTCGTTTTTGAACCAAAAAAAACGGGTTTGAACCAACATAGGCAAGTAGCATATCAAATTAAACCTTATACAATTTTCTTTAAAATCAGCTATCAGCTCCCTAAGTTGTACACAACTTCAGATATTCGAAATTTAAGCTATACAGGTAAGCCTAAAAATGACCATATTCCAAAATTTTGAAAATTAATTACCCAAAAACGAAAAGAGATAAAAAAATTTTGAAAATCGGTTTTTACTTGTATGTTCATAGAAAACAATTTCTGTGAGTTTCATAAAAATCTAAAATGCGGGTTGAGTGACTGGTTGGTTTGACATGGAATGAACCTAGAACAACATATGCATTCCATATGTATTCCAACATATATGCATTCAACATCTGTATCCAACATATATGCATTCCATGTGTATGTCTTCCATTGTAATGTTATACATTCTCAAAACTGTTGGAGAATGTACCGATCGTTAAATATTCTTTAGTTCGTTAAATATTCCCTTAACAAAATCAAATCGTAACATGTTTTAGTAATAGTAATATCAAATGGTTAGAATGAGAAGAATATATAAAATTTAAAGCGAAATTTTTTTGAAATACTTTGTAGTCGTGGACAAAATAGCATCTTGTATTCGCATAGAATCTAGTATTAAAAATGCAAAAATTTGTTCTTATTCACTTCTTCCTATTTGAAGACATGACAGAACAAAAAATTGAAAAATTCACGACTGTAAATATGTTGTAAGGTTGAGCCGGTCATTTATTCGAACGTTGTCTTCCAATATCTTCATATAATTGACTTTACTCTCAATTCGATAAACGTTATTCTCTTCAGAAACTACAACGGTAGTTTATTTTTAATTAAATTTCCATTAAAACCCCTTGTGCATCAATCACGAGTCTAACTCGTGGACATTTATTTTGCTTTGTGAAACAATCACGAGTCTGACTCGTAGAAATTTATTTTACTTTCTAAGACAATCACGAGTTAGACTCGTTATAACAAAATAAATTAAATTCATGGAATCACTTGACTTCATTTCAAAATTGTGATCGAACGAATGAACCGATTTTAATGAATTTGTTTTTGTCTAAAAGGTACATAGTGACGCCTTATGAAAATATTACTTTAACAAAAAATATTCATATTTTTAGATGATTTTTTTCAAATTCTATTTGTTCAAACATGGTGATTTCAAAAAGTATCGTTTTCTTCTCTTTCATAAATATATATATATAAAATGGCGGAATCAATATGGCAGCTACAGGCTTACGACTTCACTCTGAAAGTATAGAAATTTGGCTACCATTTAAAATATCAACAGATGTGTTGTTTTACTTAGAATGTTGATGATTATAAGTAGTTTCAACTTCCGAGTGGTGTTAAACTTTTTATTCAAAATGGCGGCTCGTAAATATAAAAATATAAAATTTAAAAAAAAACAAATAACAGATCTCCCGTTTTTATATTTTCTTCCATAATTTAGAATATTCATTAACCTTTTACAAAAAACCTGGAAACTTGCACTTTGGAGATGTTTTTTGGAAATTATAGAAGTTTTGTCTATAATTTCCATAACAATCTTTCGGTATATATTAACCGATTTTTTTTTAAAATAATTTTCTACAAAAAACTTCATAATAAATAAATAAAAAAATAAATAAATAAAATAATAAATAAATAAATAAAAATAAATAAAAAAAAATAAAAATATATAAATAAATATATAAAAATAAATAAATGAAAAACAACTAAATAAATATATATAAAAATTATTAAAATAAATAAAAATAAATAAATAAATAAAAATAAATAAAAATATATAAAAATAAATAAATAAATAAATAAATATAAAAATAAAAAATAAATAAATAAATAAATAAATAAATAAATAAATAAATAAATAAATAAATAAATAAATAAATAAATAAATAAATAAATAAATAAATAAATAAATAAATAAATAAATAAATAAATAAATAAATAAATAAGTAAATAAATGAATTAATAAATAAATAAATAAATAAATAGAAAAATAAATAAATTAATAGATAAATAAATAAATAAGTAAAAATAAATAAAAATAAATAAAAATAAATAAAATAAATAAAAAAAATAAAAATAAATAAAATAAATGAAAAAAATAAAAATATATAAATAAATAAATAAAAATAAATAAATGAATAAAAATAAATAAAAATAAATAAAAATTATTAAAATAAATAAAAATAAATAAGAATTATTAAAATAAATAAAAATAAATAAAAATAAATAAATAAATAAAAATATGCAGTGTATAAAATGATATCCACTGCAACAATAAAATAATTTCCTTAATTCAGGTAACACAAAAAAACAAACACAACAAAATATACGACACACATAGCAACCGTTATAATTGGTAGATAAATTAAATTATAAAATTAAATATAGTCACTCTCAATTCGACAGTGAACGTTTAACAATCAATTAATAATATTTGTTAAATATTATACAAAATATTTTTATATATTTTAAAATAAAATCATAGTGTTGTTACTGAAATTAAATAATAATTGTGCGCTTTAAATAAAATAAAAATTTATTAAAATATAAAAGTTGCAAATAAAGTTTTTAAATATAATAAATAAAAACTAAGGTAACGTACACCACCTGGTGTACCCGTTATAAATATATAAAAAAAAATAAATAAATAAAAAAAAATAAAAATAAATAAATAAATAAATAAATAAAAAAGTAAATAAATTACTTAATAAATAAATAAATAAATATAAAAATAAAAAATAAATAAATAAATAAATAAATAAATAAATAAATAAATAAATAAATAAATAAATAAATAAATAAATAAATAAATAAATAAATAAATAAATAAATAAATAAATAAATAAATAAATAAATAAATAAATAAATAAATAAATAAATAAATAAATAAATAAATAAATAAATAAATAAATAAATAAATAAATAAATAAATAAATAAATAAATAAATAAATAAATAATTAAATAAATAAATAAATAAATAAATAGATAAATAAATAACTAAATAAATAAATAAATAAATAAACACGCAAGTAAGTACGCAGGTAAGTAAATATAAAATAAATAAATAAATAAATAAAAATAAATAAATAAAAATAAATAAACTACCAACATTCTTTGTCCAAGAACGCATATGTTGAAATTTAAAATTTGTGCTGGCAATTCTAAATTGCCATACTTTCAGAATGAGGCCGTTAGCCTATATCCGCCATATTTTTGTATTTCGTTGCGATTATGTAGAATTTTAACAGTATGTTATGTCCTTGATTATAATAATGTGCCAAATACTAAGTTAAGTTAAATTTTACATGTGTTTTGTTTTAGTATTTGATGTTCAAAATGTACTCAAAAATTGATAAAAATTATTTTAATAAATATTATTAATATTTTGGTAAAAATATTATAAACGTGTAAAGACAGGATAAATTATCTTGTTTACATAATTTGAGATCAATCGATACGTTGGAAATTGTTGAAAGTGATTACCAGAATTTTACTTCCAACACCTCAAAATCCAAGTTCCAATCCAAATTACAGTTTGTACAAATTGAATAAAGTAAGACAAATGAATCAAAAGTAATAGATTGAGGCATTATCTATTGCAAATCGGCGACACATATGCTAAATAAAAAATTGTAACACTATAATCTAAGATTATTTTCACGAAAAGCACGTAAAAAACATACGTAGGTGCATAAAGTCGTACCAGCAAATGAATAAATAATTTATTTTTAGATGTTCCTAAGTGTAACACTAAGCTCGGAAAACCCCGTTAAAGTATGGATCAAACGAACACTAAACCAACAGGGAATAAGCTGGTGAAATTTTTGTCTATTTATTGGCGAACTATAATTGTAATTATCGTTCCGATAATATGTATTCCAATTTTATTTTATGAAGACTCAAAGGTAGTTACGTCATCTTACAACATTAAATATGTTTGTTTCTATAAATTTTTATTTTTTAGGCCTATAAATGCATGTACGTTGTCTGTATTATGGCTTGTTATTGGGTAACAGAAGCACTACCATTACCAATCACTTCAATGATCCCGATGGTGGCCTTTCCTATGTTTGGAATTTTAGTATGTTTACGGTTCTGTGTGTCAAAGTGTTTTAAGTAATGTTTTTTTTCTTCAATTTCTAGGATTCAGGTAGAACATGTCAGATGTATATGAAAGACACCGTTGTTATGCTCCTTGGTAGTATTATTATTGCACTAGCCGTAGAATTCAGTAATCTCCATAAGAGAATTGCTTTGAAATGTATCTCAATCATAGGATGTAGTCAGAGAAAGTACCTAGTTCATTAATTATATCAATTAATAAAAAACGTATTTGATTTATAGTATCAATTTTTTAGATTAAATTTTGGATTGATTTTTGTTACAATGTTTATTTCTATGTGGATTTCAAATACAGCAGCTGCTGCTATGATATGTCCAATTGCATTAGCTGTTTTAGAAGAATTGGAAAATGTAACATTTTATAATTAAAAACAAAATTATATAATTATATTATTTAACTTACAGCAAGGGCTGTGTAAAATGCACAAAGAACCTCGAGATGCTGTTGAAACTAGAGATGCCATGGAAAAAAAATCACCATCAAGTGTAACAATTTGTTATTTTTTAGGTACTGCGTATGCAGCATCTATCGGTGGAATTGGTACAATTATTGGTTCAGGGACAAATTTAACATTTAAGGGAATTTTTAAAGATCGATTTCCCACAGCACCTGAATTAAATTTCCCAGATTGGATGTTTATGAATATTCCCGGCATGTTAATATGTACAATATTAACATGGGTGTATTTGCAATGGGTTTACATGGGCCTTGGTCGACCAAATAGTAAAGCGGCGAAAGAAGCAATGATCGGAGAAGAAGGTGAGAAAATAGCACGTCAGGTTATTGAAACAAAATATAAAGAACTTGGGAAAATGACCAGTCATGAAATATTCGTTGGAATGTTATTTTTATTAGCTGTTGCTCTTTGGTTTACAAGAAAACCTGGTTTTATTCGAGGATGGAGCGAATTGTTTGTTGATAGTTTGTGAGTACAAAAATATTTTATTTTATATTTTTTGTATATTTATATTAAATTAATTCGATGCCCAGGGAAATTGATGATTCAACAGCAGCAATATTTATTGTAATTCTATGTTTCTTAATTCCATCAAATTTTGGATTCTTACGATTTATATCTAATCCAAATGATAATCCTTTGCCAAATAAAGCATCAACTGGATTGTTGACATGGAAATTTGCTCAGCAAAAAGTTCCATGGGGATTGATGCTTCTATTAGGAGGTGGTTTTGCTTTGGCAGAAGGAGGAAAGGTTTCCGGAATGTCGAAAGTTATCGGAGAGTCATTGAGTGGATTAGTACAATTACCAACAATTGTGATACTACTTATTGTTTGCTTGGCATGCACTGGTTTAACTAATTTTACAGCAAATGCAGCTGTTGCTAATATTGTTTTACCTGTAATAGCAGAGTTATCATTAGCAATTAAAATGCATCCTCTGTATTTGATGTACCCCGCTTGTATATGTTGTAGCTGGGCGTTTCATTTACCAGTTGGAACAACACCAAATGCACTAGTTGCCGGTCTTGGTAATATTAAATCTAAAGATATGGTTTGTATTTTCGATAACATAAATTTGTTTAAAATTTGTAATTTAAAAATATATTTTAAGATTATTGGAGGTATTGGACCATCCATTTTGGGTATTGTGACAACGTGGTTATTATTTCCAACGTGGGGAGCTATTATTTATCCAGAACTGAGCACATTTCCGGAGTGGGCTCAAGCAGAACTCAACCAAACCAAATTGTTGTTTACATAAGTTTTATGAAGAGGAAATGAATTTTTACATTTTTATCTAAAAGTTGTTAGTTATTATTGTGTGTGATCAAAACAGATAACTTTATTTTCGTGAAAATGGTAACAAACTAATAAACGTTCAACTTTGACAATCATTATAATTTAAAAGTTTGTATGAATTTTCAACTATGAATTCGCCAATCACCAGAACTAAATTTGAGTGTGCTTGCAATTATGCAAACAGATATATTGGTTCGATTCAAAATCATTGTCATTGGCAAAGCATCGAACCTGAATCTTGATAAATACCTAAAGTTCCATTATACGGATATTTGTTTTATTTTAAATGTGTTATGTGTGAATTTTAAGAACGTAAGTTAAAATTTAAACCCCTTAAGTTAGTCAAATCAAAAGGGTGAGTGTACGTCAAGAAGTAAGTATACGTCCTTGATTTTGAATGAATAGAAATTTAATTTATTTTTTCTTCAAAACACGAATTTGTTTTTGAATTGGTATAGTCGTTGACACAAAGGGTTTTATACCCGTTCTTAACATCTTTGCCTATAAATTATTTTCAAATTTCTATACTTTTTATATTCACAAAAAATAATGCAAAAGTGGCGCAGCAACCAGCTGAGATTCGTTGAGTAGGGTGAAAACAGATTTTATAGTTGAAAATAATTCCTACCAAACATATTAACGTTGTATTCTATGTACGCTACGCAATGCTCGTGTTTTAGTAACATTTAAAATTGTATAGTTTGAGAACAGGGTGATCCAAAAGATTTCTGGGTACCCTGGGAAATTCAGGGTAACTTTTAAATTAAATTGCAAAAGAATGTTGCACCCGATATGACCTGTTTTATGTGCTTTAGCAAGGTAAATTGAAAAAAACTACACAGTAAACTTTTTGCTTACACTGTTAAAAATATTATAATATAAAATTTTGAGAAATGGCACGAATGTCGAAAGCTCTGAGATGCACATCTTTAAAAATTAATATCTTTATAACAAAACAAACTATTTCTTTAAATTTTGGCATTAGGGTAAGGTTGGCACTTTCATATTGTGAAAAACAGAAGTTTCAAAAAATGCTTCACCTATGGCATCAGCGGAATCTTTAAAAAATGATAGCAAAAATATTGCTGTGTATTTTTAGGCCAATCAGTTACCTAGCCAACGCACTTAAAACAGTTGATATCGGGTGAGCCGTTCTTTTGCAAATTGATTTCAAATTTACTCTGTATTTTTGCTTTCCAGAAATCTTTCGGACCACCCTGTTTTCAAATTAAGCACTTTCCAATTTTTTTTAAACGACGTATTTATTTCATTTTTTACCAAATTATATTTTTAGAAATTGTACCATTGAACTATTTGACCGAGCCCTTAGCCTTAGAGAATCTAGGCACGGTACGTATAAATTTACGGTACAATTGAGTGTGATAAGGAACAAGAATGGGTATTTAATTATTTGTAAGAGAGGGAGAGTGGAAGAGTGTTTGGCTCGGGATCTTTCATTGGTTATTTTGGGGGTTTGTCTTGATAACTATCGTATGGTATGATACGGAGCTAGCCGTTATTGACTGCCCATCATTTGTCGTCAACTAGCACTCAAAGCTACACGTAGCATACACAACGGTAGCTCTATGTTAAATCGGTTTGTATTTGTTTCGCATAGAACCCAGCAATCTCGAAAATTGAGTATATGGAATTAACATTCAAAAAAATCCGTCGTTTAAAGTCAAATACAAAAAATGTATATGTCAGTTCTTGATCAACACGGACACATGGAATAAATTCAGACACATTTTCATTTACTAAACCATGCTGTGATGAAATTGGACAGTACAACCACAAAGGCACGCGTTGTGTTTGACGGCTTATGTAATTGTCATTGTGGCGTTTTTAAATAGAATTTGCACCCGACATAAAAATGTATTGGCAGTTTTTGGTGGATACAAAAGACCAGTATTTCCAAAGGATAACTTGGCGTTCAGAACCAAATCTAAAAATAAAGCACCATCGACGTATGAAATTTGAATCTCACCCTACATAGCGGATATCCATCAGATATCCATTTGGCCATTTGGCAACTCCCGGTGTTGTAGCATAGATAGACTCACTCGATGTAAACATCTAATGTTCTAATGTTCAACTTTTTAACTAAAAGACGCGCAATCAAATCGATTGTAAGCTCATTTAATGTGTACTCATGTTTTGTTTTAGGTAGATTTCATAGAAAAATCTATCTATTTTAAGTTTTATTTTTATTTTTTAATGTGTCACAACAAAAACCATACGCTAAATAAAGAAAAAATAAATAAAAAAAATTTGCAAACATGTTGATCAATTTCAAATAAATTTTTGGAACACATACCTCCCATTGAATGAGAACCTTTTTCAATCGAATTTGGTTAAAGAGGGCTTAATTGGTAAAACACTTTGACGTCCATAACCGGTACATATATCTTTAAAGTTGAAATCTTACATTGCCAATTTTTTGGCCCTCTTGGGTAGTTTACACCATCAACAATTTGCATGAAACGATTGATGTGGTATCAAAAGTAGTCAGGATGTTGGCGATTGAAATGGTGCAATCTTCATGACCAATTTAAGGACTTTGAAAGAATAACTATTCCACGGTTTCTCAATACCACTGCAACAATGCGATGTGCACAAATACAAGTATTCCGTGACACATCATGAATGCGATTATGCCGCTATTGTTTATTTTCTAACCGTAGATAACGACAACGCTATAAATACAAAAATTTGTTGTGTCAAAATCAAGATTTGTTCCATTCGACAAATATATCTACCAAGACTAGAGTTATGTGGTGCTCTACTATTATCAAAACATGGTTGAATTTTAAAAACACGAAGTTCTTGATATTATCCCAAGAAAGCACTGGAATCACATTAAATCTGTTGAGAACCTCACAATTTGTACAAAACCTGCTAGTTCACGGAAAGAAATAAACAACGATAACAGAGACTCTGAAGAGAGACAAGAACAGGGACTCTGACGACCCTAAAGGCCGAAGAAACCGAGATTATCACACACACACACACACACACACACACACACACACACACACACACACACACACACACACACACACACACACACACACACACACACACACACACACACACACACACACACACACACACACACACACACACACACACACACACACACACACACACACACACACACACACACACACACACACACACACACACACACACACACACACACACACACACACACACACACACACACACACACACACACACACACACACACACACACACACACACACACACACACACACACACACACACACACACACACACACACACACACACACACACACACACACACACACACACACACACACACACACACACACACACACACACACACACACACACACATACACACACACACACACACACACACCAATATAGCTACAATTATTACATTTAACAAATCTTAGATAAGGGTTTCACTCACCCCGTGATTTTCCAGGATCCAACCCTTCATCTCATTTAATTCACCCTATCATACTAACAAAAGCATACATCCAAGTAACAAGTACAATAATTAATTGTACCGCTTGTCCGAGCTATTGTTGCATATGAATAATACAAGGAGTAATAAAATTAATCAATTAAAATGTTACAACTTGATCCGGACGATTGTTGCATAATACAACTTAACGAAAAAAATGTAGGGCCTTTGAGCCGGGCGATTGTTGCACAGGAATAGTATACAACGTAATACTACTTAAAACTGAGAATGTTGGGCCTCTGATCCAGGCGATTGTTGCTAATGGACATCCAGTTTCGGTTCTTCTTTTCCATTATTCACTATATTTTCCTTTTATTTGTTAAATTTCATATTTCATTTCAACCCATCAGATACATAACAGATTTCAGTACACCTTTTGATTGATAATGACATACATATTGACAATCCATCAATTGATCAATGCCGTTACATGTACCACTCAATCTTTCGTTAATTCCAGACTCGTTGACCAGATTTATAATAACCGAATTTTCTTGATAGTTACAAACAGATTTAATTCATAAATGATTATAGAATCAACCAAATAAATCAAGTTTTGTTAAATATATATTAATTATATGAATGAAAAATAAAATACACAGTTTCTTGAATTACAATATTTTTTTATATTAATATAATAATTTTAATTTTAATTGGGTTAAATATATATGGATTGGGTTAAATATATATATTTTAATTTTGGCATATATAATATAAAATGACAGCTGTCATCTTAAAATTCGGTTTCTGTTTTATTATTCACCACCGTCAACCAAATTAGAAACAGAAACATAAACTGAAAAATTTCCGTTTCTGTTTCTGTTGTATGTGAATGCACGGTTTAACACGTGTTCAGTAAATTTTTAAAAACCAAAATCTAAGCTTTATTATCAGTGAAAATTTATTAACGTTTTATGAAAACAACATATATAATACTTTAAGAAAATCAGTGACGAAAATATTAACAATTTAAGTGATAAGGAATTAAAAAAGAAATTACAAAAATGCAAATTACCAACGCATGGTGTTAAACACGTTTTGGTAGATCGGCCTACATGTGCAAAGAAGAAAAAAAATATCATTTTAAGGTGGAATAAATTGGTTGGATGGAGAAAATAATAACCCTTGTGGTTTTTTGACCACAAAGAATTTTTTTAGGGGGCGTCTCGGAAAATTTAATTTTTAACGACCAGTCTAATATATATTAATTAATATATATTTAAAAAAACTTGATTTATTTGGTTGATTCTGTTAGAAAAGTTTAGTTAACTCAAATTCAGAATTGTTCTTAAATAAAATAAAAAAATAGAATCTAATAAAATTAGAGATTAAAAATTAAATGTTTGAGTCACTTTTTTTGTGTCTGTTTTGTTATTTTTTTTGATGAGTAGATAAATTGTGTAGCTTAATTAAGGAAAGAAAAATTTAGAAAATATATTTTCATTTAGTCAAGTTGAATTAAAAAACGTGGGCGATTTGCTACTATTTGTCAATTAGCGATTTAAAGAAAACTAAAATAAAGTTGAGTGATTATTATGAAAATTAATTTTGACTCTTTCTAAATACTGGGGTATGATATGTGGAGTTAAAAGTTACCAAATAAAGGCTGAAAATATTGGGAGTTATTGTAAACGCTTTGTGTTCCACGATAACCCGATATAATCATTTATGAATTGATATTATGTTATTAGAATGAAATATAAAATAAAAAATAATACATTTTTGTAATGTATGGTGAAGAAGAAATATATGATGCGAACCGTAGAATCGCTTTATATAACAAAGCAGTTGTAGAATTTGAAGACGATTTGGATTGTCTTGTGATTTTTTTACTCGCTAAAGAAAAAAACAAAAGACGAAAAGTTCATAAAATGTATAAGGAAAGAAATGCCGTAGGTGCTCATTCTGCTGATTTCTCGACATCTGATAGATGACGATACGAAATTTCAGCAATACTTCCGCTTGACTCCTTATTTATTCAATAATATACTTGAATTGGTAAAGGATGATTTGGAGAAAATACCAACTACTTGGATACGAAAGCCGTTAATAACACCACATTTAAAACTGTGTGTAACATTAAGGTAATAAAATTTTGATTTAAAAATTTATTCAAATTTTAATTTATTTTATAATTAATTTTATAATAAATTTCATTTAATTCATTTCTTCATTAATTTCAAATATTAATTTTAATTCATTAATTTAAAAAAAAATGGAACTCCATGAGGGACTATTTAAGTAAGTTTTCTAATAACATTATACCATGTATAGCACTTGTTACTTTACGCAGAATAACTTTTATAGTTAATTACAGAACTCAAAGCAACATAAATGTAAATCAAAAGGCTCCTGTCACCGATATCATGTGTCCTCACGATGACGATGATCTGACAGATAACCAAATATCATCCGATATTTGCGATGAATCTACCACATCAGCACCAGTATCAATGGAAACACCCCGACAATAAAAAAACGGACAATCTTTTGGAGTATTGCTGAAAATAACATTTTCAGCAATATTCCTAAGGATGGTCTGGTCCGAAATATATATTAAATATATAACAAACCTTTTATTATATATTACTTAACTATTAAATTTATTCTGCGTAAAGTAACAAGTGCTAGAAGAATACTAGTAACATACTGCTTTTCTTTCGGCTTGCGCTATTTCTTCAGTTGCGACAAGCTTGGACATTTCGAGTTTTATTTTTGTCATTGCCAGTGGCGAAAATGTTCTCATTGTATCTGCGAGGGAATCCATAAATTTCTGGATGCTGTCCTTTTGTGGCAGTGGGGGTGGCAAAAAATCCAACGGTTTGATCCGTTTTCTTACCAAAAATTCATCCAGCAATTCGGTCGTGGATGATTGTGACCGTTTTTTTGATTGTCGGGGTGTTTCCATTGATACTGATGCTGATGTGGTCGATTCATCGCAAATATCAGACGATGTTTGATTATTTGTCAGATCATCGTTATCGTGAGGACAAATGATATCGGTGACAGGAGCTTTTTGATTTATATTTATGTTGATTTGAGTTCTGAAATATTTTTTATTCAAATAAACAATTTTATTAATAACTTTACTTAATCAATGATTCCTCTTTTTTGTATACGTACTTGTCGCCGCTGATCCAGTCGTTTTTGTTGTTATAGTTCTAACGAAATAGTCCCTCATGGAGATCCTTTTTTTTAATACCTTCAACTGTAATAAATAATTTATTAATTACTAGTTACATAATTTATTTAACTCAATAATATTTTTATTTTTAGATATTTGGCTACAGGGGAAACGTTTAGATCGTTGGCTTTTTAATTCAGAGCACATTATACTACAGTTAGCCGTATTGTTAAAGACACTCTGTGTGCAATTGTAAAACATTTGTTGCATATAGCACTGCCAGTATTGACCAACGATTCGTTTAAAAAAAGTATTAACGACTTTTTCATTAAATGTAACTATCCCAACTGTTGTGGAGCCATTGATGGAAAACATATTCGAATTAAAACTCCACCTAATGCCGGATCTGCATTCTTTAATTATAAAGAATACCATTCTGTAGTGCTTTTGGCTATAGTAGATGCAAACCTAAAATTCACCGCTATAGATGTTGGCTCGTATGGTCGAGAAGGTGATGCAGGTATCTACTTAAAAAGCAAAATGGGTAAATTGATCAACAGCGGAAAGTTTAATATTCCTGAACCAACAGCGCTAACATACACTGATGTTGTTTTAGCAATTATTATTCTTGGTAACGAAGCTTTTGCTTTGAACATAAATATGATGAAACTGTTCCCAAGAACTCAATCACTAATAGATCGTACGAAGGCAATATACAATTATAGGCATTCACGAGGAAGAAGAACAACAGAGAATGTATTTGGTATTATGTGTTCGTATTTTCGTATTTTTTTTACACCAATCCAAATCAAATTAGATGCAATCGATAACATTATTACCGCTGCATGCACTGAAAAAAAAACTTAAGTTCATGACAACCTCATCTCGAAGTTGGCAGTTGATTATTCATGCAAAGAAAAATTATTTGTAAACAATTTCACTGTGATTGGAACAACAACACGATAACATTTTCCTAACAACAGAATGAGGTTTATTTAAAATATAAAGTGTTATATCCAATATAACAGTAGTTGAGTAAAGATAATAACTATTTCCCTGAAAAAAATTTTCTTTGGCCTTATATCATGAATTTTTCATTTTAAAGTTAAGGTATTTGAGATTAATTGAACTATATTTTATTTTCACATAAATATTTCGTGTGATTGTCTCAACTTCATCGATTTATAATTGTAGAGTTGTTGAAGCAATTTCGTAGTTTGATTCGCCATATGTGACCGCACGGTGAGGTTGAGACAATTGCATTCCGATTGGAAATAGGACATGTTTTTTTCAGTGTGTATATTGCATAATATGCTCCGAAATGAACGGATTAGTTCTCCAGTGGAAACTACATTTGAAAACTTTGAAAATGTCCAAATGCCGTACGAAAAACTAATTTCTCTATCAAACTCAGCAGGTAGACCACATACCACAGCTACAACCATTCGCGACAGCTTCAAGGAATATTTTATTGGATCTGGAGCCGTACTTTGGCAAGACAACATGATATAATGTAAATTATAGATTTTACCGTTGATACTTGGTGAAACATGAAAAATTGTAAATAAAATTCCTTGTTATTTCGCATAGTTTTTATAATTTTATTATTAATAAATTAATTATTTAATTTATACAATTGATTCGATTTCGATTGTCACATCAATCTCAGGAACTTGCAAAAAACTGTGACAGATCCACTGTTTTTTGTAAGTATCTGAGGATGATGTGACAATCGAAATCGGACCGAACGTTTAAATTAAACAGTTAATTCATTAATAATAAAAACTGTGCGAAATAAAACAAGGGATTTTATTAACTTTTATTTTGGAATATCTTATTTAGATCATAGATATATAAATCTATAGATCTTATACCTTAGATCCTTGGTTCTCAAACTTTTTGAAGTCGTGGAACACTAAACTCTGATATATTTTTAGGCGGAACATCTACAATACAGCATACACTTTACAACAGGGGGCGAGGGTGGCTAACATTTTTGAAACCAAAAGTGCAATAAAAAACAGAATAATGTTTGCCAAAACTGTCCATTATTTACTACGTTTTCATGCTTAGTTCAAAACGATTTGAAAACCAAATTCGAATTGAATTCACCATGAAAACATCAACAATTACAGTTTTGGATACTATTTATTTTTAAATACGATCTCGATTTTTTTTGGGATCGTATCGGTATCCAAATATTCGAAAATACATGAAAACGGAAAACTGGATCGTGTCATGCGCAGCAAAATGTTTATGTTTGTTTTTAATTACAAAACAACTAATTTCACATTGATTTATAAAATGTTTATTTCATTAGCTTTATTTAAAAGAAAAATACAATATCAAGCATAAAAAAATAAAATATTGAAC
The DNA here is from genome assembly GCA_963693315.1 of Diogma glabrata. Taxonomy (NCBI): domain Eukaryota; kingdom Metazoa; phylum Arthropoda; class Insecta; order Diptera; family Cylindrotomidae; genus Diogma; species Diogma glabrata. The sequence continues at coordinate 72,178,350 of OY856186.1, read as the reverse complement.
ACAATTAATGAAACACAATTTTAAACGCTTTTTGACATTTTGATAGTTTTTCAACACAGTTTTAAAATCGTTTTCAATCCGTTTTCAATATAATCATGAAAACACTTTAGTTTGAAAACGGGATGAGGATTCAATTCTTTTTCGATCTGCATGAAAACGTAGTAATTATAAAGCAAAAAGGAAACGGAATCGTGTCGCAGCGTGTGATTGGCAACCCCTGCTTCCAAGTGCTACTTTTAGAAAAAAATATGTATATAAATAAAATATGTACCGATATCGATTGATGCAAATATGTTTATTGAAAGCACAATTAAAATTACAATACTTTTAAAAAAATCTCAAACTTAATGCGATCCATGAGCTTGACCATCTTTACAGATCTCAGCAATATCGGGGCGAATAAATGATAACGCCACACGCATTTTTTCTTCTAAATTCCCTAGTCTCTCATGTTTGTTTGTCTTTATATTGATCATAGTTGAAAATCCTGCTTCGCAAAGTTATGTCGTGGAAAATAACAATAATATGTTCAAGGATTTTTTGCTTATACTCGGGTATTCATCTTTAACAGAGGTCCAAAAATTTTCAGGAGTGTTTTCATGGAACTGTAATTTTAATCCACGATCTGAAGAAAGCGACGTCAATTTTTCTTCTTCATTTAAAGTAAAACTAGAAAATTCGGAAGAAGTAAACGGGTTTCTTATCCAATCATTTGTTCATATTGTGTGAAACAAAAACTTCATACATTTTTTATTTATTTATGTGTAAAAGGAGAATTTTAATAACTGCAATAATATTTTATGTTTTCAAGAAGTAATTTTAACCCGAAAGATATTTTTATTCATACAAAGCCGAGAAACGTGTAAATTTTACGTACGTGTAAATTTTACACTGAATTGATTTTTATTTTCAAACAATTTTTAATTGAATTGATTGTAAGAGTAAGAAAGTGCATCACGGTACACCAGTGTTCCGCGGAACACGCTTTGAGAACCACGGCCTTAGATATATCATATGTTTTCTTTCACTATATGAAAACCTTCACAGATATTTTTTATTTAGCCGACTAGTAGTCATCGTACAAAGGATAAAGTTAAAATCTGTATTATTATAAAATTGTAATTGATTAAAAAATTAATGAATTATCTAATAAAGTGTAATTTTATTTAATAAAATTTTATTATTAGACTATACTTTGAAATAGTAAAACCCTATATGTGAGATTTCAGTGTTCGTCCGAATTTCCACATAATCGATTTTCTCATAAATTTTCTATAATTATACAACGTATTGGTCTACATTTTTATATATGTATGTTAAGTTTCGAAGAAAATCATTATACGATATATGTGACTCAGATTTTGTTTTATGCCTGATCTATTCGATATATAAACAAAAACACTCATAAAAATATAAAATTCTATCATATACTCACCATTTTTGTTCATTTCAATGGCTAGTTTCAACCAAAGCCTTTTTTTGGCTTCAGCATCCCGAAACATTCAGTGCCTCATATTGTATAGAATTTCATTACTTTTAATGAAATATATCACTCTCACCATCTTCTAAAGTAAATTTATTTTTTTAACTACTAACTTGAGAAATCGCCTTTATTTAGTCGAATGCCCCAATGAGAAGTAATTTTTCTCAACCTAGGTCAATAATAATAACAAAAAATTACCTATGTTAATAATGACAAATTTTCTTTTATTTATAATTGAAATGAACAAAAAAACTTAAACAAATAAAAATTGCATTCCTTTGTTTCGATTTATTTGTATGAAACTAAACTTGTGAAAGGCTACTTGATATTTTAAGATATTTAAAAAATGAAATGGAAAATGACTAATATTAAAATCTAATCAAAGCAAATATGATAATTAGTGTTAGTAGTTAAAAAAATTCCATATATACCTCGGTTGAGAAGACTAATATAGACCTCGAACATTATATCCCTCGGCGCTACGCGCCTCAGGATCTAAAAGTTCTCGGTCAATAATAGCTTACTTCTCAACCTTGTTATATAATGTACTATTTTTCGTAATCCATTATAACATCCATCAAAATAAAATAAAACTAAATTCAAAGCAAATTATTTTTGATTAAATATTTATTTATTAAAATAGTGTACAATCCAGTGGCGGATTATGCCTTTAAGGGGCCTGAGGCGGAACAAAATTTTGGGGCCTAAGATTTTACCAAAAATTTTGCAAATGAGTTTGATTAAGACTTTTTCTTAAATAATTTTTTATCCGCTTCAGAACGGAGAAAGATCGTTCCCCACTTGCGTTGCATATCGGCAATGTAAGAAATATTTTTAAAATAGTTTCCACATTGGGAAATGAAGATTGCAGACCATCAATGATTACCTTGTACATCTTAAATGGACAAGTGATGTTCTCTTCTTTTATATATTTTAAAAAAAGATGTACTTCGTCTTTAAAATATTGTACTTCTATATCCCTCGCATATGTATTTGACAATTCTAAAAAACACTTGTCAACTTCATCACTGGATATATTTTGATCAAAAAATAATTTAAAATTATTTAAAACAGTTTCATATATGTACGTTCTGGTAGACATTTCAGTGGCAAGTCTATCACAGATCATATTGTGAGTATTTATAATAAACAATTCTCGTCCTACTAGCTGTGTATCATTTGCAGATGATTCATCATACATAATTGTGCGTTTTCTTTTTCGTCCTTCTTTGTAGCTAATATTGTCTGTTAAAAAGTTTGCTTGCTTTTCTATGCTCTCAAAATCATTCCGAACATCCCTTATAAATTGTGACAAAGAATTAAACAGTTTTACTCCTTGTAATAAGTTCGTTTCATTATTTTGAAATGATTTTCTAGTACTATTGATTCTTTGCAATAATATATCCCATAGAACGGTTAATAAGGCAATTCATATTCTTCGAAAGAGCTAGCTAACTTTTTAACCTCAACTTTAGTAATCGGTTTTTCGTCTTCATTTTCGCTAATTTGGATAAGAACGCTTTTAATATTTTTGTAATTAAACCGCAAGGCGGATACTGCATTAGCTCTTGCAGACCATCTTGTCACTTGTGTCACTTAATTTTTTAATATGTTTGGAGTTAGGATCGGAAAAATTTCCATCTGTGAGTAGATGAAGAAAAGAATACATATTGGATAAAGTTACATTTTGGATAAAGTTAAAATAATACACCGCAGTAGAATAGGCATCTGCAGCATAATTTCCAATTAAATTAAGCGTATGACTTGTACAAGGAATAAAAATGGCGGTTTGACTTAGAGTTTTAATTCTGGCTTGTAAACCATTATATTTTCCGGCCATATATGTTTGACCGCGACAATTTTTAATATCCAAAGACAAATTGTTTAAAGTTTTCAAAATAAGTTGTGCTAGATATTCTGAATTGTGATTTTCAATTTGTAAAAATCCAAAAATCGTTCTCTCGCATCGCCCACTTTATCAATGTACCTTAATATAAAACTTAGTTGGTCAGTGTGGTTCACGTCTGGCGTAGAATCAAGAATAATTGAATAATATAAAGAGTCCTGAATTTCTTGAATTAGGTGTTCTTTTACTTCAGTTCCCATTAAATTTATAAATTCATCGCATGTGGTATGTGATAAATAACTTACATTACCTTTTCCTGGATGGCTGTACCTCTCCAAATGATTTTTAAGAAAATCATCAAATTGGGATAGGTACTCAATGCATGTCATAAAATTTCCTTTTCTGTTCGAATCAATATCTTCTCGATGACCACGAAATGCTAAACCCAAAGTAGCTAATAGCTTTACTGTAGCTGCAACTCTTTTTCAAACTTCCCGCCAGTATTTTTGTTGTTCTTCAATTTCACGAGCTATTTGAGTATCAATACGTCCAGTTTCAAACAATCGTTTTTTCAAATTTTTCAAACAAATTTTTTAGACAATCTTTTTTCCAATCAACGTTGATAAAACGAAATATACAACTATAGCTAAAACACCTATACTATGTCAATCATATCATATGGAAACCCTTTTCAAACGTTAAGCCAAATGATGAATTTAGCATTTCTTGTATAAAAAATACATGGATTTTAAGCATACAATAAAAGATTTCAATTCTACACGTTAAAAAGTTTTCATTTATTTAGTTATATATGAAATTAATCTAAAATATGTACAATTATATGCTTAAAATTGAGGTTTTCAGTTTAATGCTTTCAATAAATTGTAGGTCTTAAAAGAAATCCAAAATCATTGATGAAAACATAAAACTCAAATATACTTCAAATATCCAAAAAATACTTATCTGGATTTTGTTTTTATCAATAATTTTGCGATTGATATAATAACAGCCCATTGCAAATAAAGTTTTAGTATTAATATTCATTCGTAACAGTGGAACTTTTCAAAACAAAATGTTTTTTTACTTTACAAATTGGAAAACGAATTTGTACATTAAAAAATTATAAAACTATCAAATTAGAATTATTAAAATAAATACATACATGAAAAAAAGTAATACAAATTGACAACCTAACACTTTTACATGTGGGATAATATTAAAAAAATCTTTAGGATTAAAAACTTTGGTTGAATGAACGCAGTCATCTGATATTTGAATACCTATAAAATATCAATACTATTTGTAGCGAGGGGGCCCCTGTGGATGTGGGACCCGAGGCGGCCGCCTCTTCCGCCTCTATGGTAATCCGCCACTGGTACAATCCCGTTATCATAAATTTAAAATAATATGGTCACGTGACAGTTTCTGGACCAGAAACAATTAAATTTCAATTGTTTCGGTTTCAGACAAAACAGACGAATTTTCAGTTTCTATTTCTAAATTCGGTTTCTGTTTCAGCTGCTGTCAAATTTGTATGAAATTCGCTTTCTGTTTCTGTTGTATGTGAATGCACGGCTTTAGTAGCTAGTTTTCATAAAAATATAATAAATTTTCACCGTATACTTTTTAAAATTTTTCTTTTAAATTGTTTTCATAATAAGTAATAATTTTTTACATAATTTTCACATGTTTTAAAGTAAAACAAAAGGGTTTGCCCCAAGCCTGAATTCCTATTGGCTGCTTTTACATAAAACTCTAATCTTCGATACCATAACTAATAATGATTTATTCAAATCCACTCAATTACAAAAATTATAACATCTGATTCTTTTCTAAGAAAAATAGAACTTAACGGACGTTATCTATCTATCTTCTATAAATCAAATTCAAGTGTCTGTCTGTTCGGGATAAGCTTCAAAACGGCTGTATTGTTTTAGATGAAACTTGACAAACAATATAAATAATTAATTCAAGTGTCTGTCTGTTCGGAATAAGCTTCGAAACGGCTGTATTGTTTTAGATGAAACTTGACAAACATAAAAAAAGGAATATCAGAAGTAACATAGGCTACTTTTAATCATAAAATTTTTGAATTCTGGCAACTCCGGTACTTAATTCATAGCAACGAATTTTGCCTAAATGTTGATTACATACACATGGTTTTTAATTGTTCTAATTATATATATGTAATATGAGTATAATTCATAGCGCATATAATTCATAGAGTTTGCCTAAATGTTGATTAAATTTTGGTTTTTAATTGTTCTAATTATATATGAGTATGTTTTTAATATATAGATTTATTTAGAGAGGAATTAGAATGTGTGTTTATGTATTTAGTTTATTTATTTCGGGAGAAATTTGTATTTTGTTGTATATGTTTTAAATCGTTATACATAAAGATTAAATTTATTGCGAAGCTACTAGGGAGTATCCCGCGGGCTTCGCTCACGTCCCTCCCACCCTTCTCACGTCAACGCACACTTAATCTTTTCATCCAAATTTGATACAGCTACTATCCATCACAATCCAATCTCTTCTAATCTATTATGCATGCACCTTCTGCTTAACTAATTTTACAAAAACACATGGATTAAACATCCATGGATATCCTATCATCCATATGTTTTTGTAAAATTAGTTAAGCAGAAGGTGCATGCATAATAGATTAGGAGAGATTTGGTTGTGATGGGTAGTAGCTCCTATCATAGTAAAATATACACCATGGTATTAGTAGTACTATATACCAGTAGTACTATATACTATAATGGTATATAGTACTCCTGGTACTGTACAGTATACAGGGTGAACCATTTAACTTGGCACAACCCAATATCTTCCAAACAACGAATTTTGAAAATTTTGAAATTTTTTTTTTGATAGGCTTCATAATGTTATTATTTATTTTTTATTAAGATGAAGATTCCAGATGTTCTAATGGACCACCACTTTTTTTTAAATTGAGACCTATTTTTGTGCCAAGTTAAATGGTTCACCCTGTATAGTACAACTGGTAGTATATAGAACTACTGTTAGTAGTACTATATACCATGGTACTATGTACCATACTACCATCGTACTATATACCATGGTATACCATAGTACTATATAGGTATAATTAATCCATGTGTTTTTGTAAATTAGTTAAGCAGAAGGTGCATGCATAATAGATTAGAAGAGATTGGATTGTGATGGATAGTAGCTGTATCAAAGTTGGATGAAAAGATTAAGAGTGCGTTGGCGTGCGAAGGGAAGGGACGGGAGGGGGCGAAACCCGTGGGATACCCTCTAGTTGATAAATATAATCGATTTTCACTTAAAGCGTTTTTGTTTCTCGATTTAAGTTTTGACCTCAGAGCGGGCAAAACTCTTTCAGTTTTGCATTTTTACTTCACCACAATGTTAAATTGTGTGAAGTAATGCAATCGATCGTGAAAAAAAAAAATCTTACATACCCCAAATTTTGTTTTTTCTTTTGTTTTGGACCATCCTCTATCCAAATAGCCAATAAAAATTTTGGTGTACGTCTGTGTGTGGGTGGGTGGGTGGGTGGGTGGGTGGGTGAGTTTTCTGCATAGGATCTTGATGAAACTTTGGCAAATGATACAGGTTCACTTGAAAATAGAAGATCTGGATTCATTTTAAATTTGGACAAAATGGCGGGGGGTCTCCCGAACACCTCTAAGTTTAAATCTTAAATAACTTCTGATCCCGAGATATGATCTTATTGAAAATTAGTATATAAGGTTTTAATACTGTTTCCAATACTTCTGCGTACCAACTTCCGGTTTGTCACTTCCGGTTAAAAAGTTTTTTTTTCAGGTGTTTATCCCTACTGTAGCCTACAATTACCGATCGATTTTCATGAAACGTTGCGAAAAGCTTTTAAATAACATGAATAAAATTTTATCAGCTTTTGGAGCACATTGGATAAAGGGTTGGGGGGTCCACCATACAACAGGTGGTTTTTTCCACAAAGTTTTTATGTTTGTTGGGAGCATAAAACATTCATTCGTGAATGAATTTTGATGACACTTTGGAAAAAGACGCAAACATGTATGACAAGGAACTGATTAGTTTTTGAGCGATAGTGAACAAAGTGGTGGGGGGTCCCTGGAGCACCTGTTTTTTTTAAAGCTCTATAACTTCTGTACCTGATAAGCGAATTGGATGAAACTTGGTACATGAGTATGTAGTACGGTTTAAAATAGTTCTGCATCCCAACTTCCGGTTTTTCACTTCCGGCAAAAAAAATTTTTTTGTACTTTTTTGAAGTTTTTTCAGTGTCTTTATGCACACTACAGCCTACAATAATGAAGTGATTATGATGAAACTTATGGAATAGGGTTTCAATTAGTGTGAAAAGATAATTATCATGTTTTGGGACACATTGATCAAAGTGGTGGGGGGTCTACCATACAAATGCTGACTTTTCACACTTTGTTTTTTAAGTTTGTTGGGAGCATACAGACTTCGTTCATTAATTTATTTTAATGACACTTTGGAAAATGATGGAGACTTAAGTAACAAAGAACTGATTAGTTTTTGGATAATATTGGAATAAGTGGTGGGGGTCCTCCCGAACACCTGTTTAATGTGTCACACTTTTTTTAATGTTTGTTGGGAGCACACAGCATTCGTTCGTGAACGAATTTTTATGACACTTTGGAAAAAGATGCAAACATGTATGGCAAAGAACTGATTAGTTTTTGAGCGATAGTGAACAAAGTGGTGGGGGGTCCCTGGAGCACCTGTTTTTTTGAAAGCTCTATAACTTCTGTACCCGATAAGCGAATTGGATGAAACTTGGTACATGAGTATGTAGTACGGTTTACAATAGTTCTGCATCCCAACTTCCGGTTTTTCACTTCCGGTAAAAAAATTTTTTTTGTACTTTTTTGAAGTTTTTTCAGTGTCTTTATGCACACTACAGCCTACAATAATGAAGTGATTATGATGAAACTTATGGAATAGGGTTCCAATTAGTGTGAAAAGATAATTATCATGTTTTGGGACACATTGATCAAAGTGGTGGGGGGTCTACCATACAAATGCTGACTTTTCAGACTTTGTTTTTTAAGTTTGTTGGGAGCATACAGACTTCGTTCATTAATTTATTTTAATGACACTTTGGAAAATGATGGAGACTTAAGTAACAAAGAACTGATTAGTTTTTGGATAATATTGGAATAAGTGGTAAGGGTCCTCCCGAACACCTGTTTAATGTGTCACACTTTTTTCAATGTTTGTTGGGAGCACACAGCATTCGTTCGTGAACGAATTTTTATGACACTTTGGAAAAAGATGCAAACATGTATGGCAAAGAACTGATTAGTTTTTGAGCGATAGTGAACAAAGTGGTGGGGGGTCCCTGGAGCACCTGTTTTTTTGTAAGCTCTATAACTTCTGTACCCGATAAGCGAATTGAATGAAACTTGGTACATGAGTATGTAGTACGGTTTACAATAGTTCTGCATCCCAACTTCCGGTTTTTCACTTCCGGCAAAAAAAATTTTTTTGTACTTTTTTGAAGTTTTTTCAGTGTCTTTATGCACACTACAGCCTACAATAATGAAGTGATTATGATGAAACTTATGGAATAGGGTTCCAATTAGTGTAAAAAGATAATTATCATGTTTTGGGACACATTGATCAAAGTGGCGGGAGGTCTACCATACAACTGCTGACTTTTCACGCTTTGTTTTTAAAGTTTGTTGGGAGCATACAGACTTCATTCATTAATCAATTCTAATGACACTTTGGAAAAAGATGCAAACTTAAATGACAAAGAACTGATTAGTTTTTGGACAGTATTGAGATAAGTGGTACGGGGTCTCCCGAACACTTGTTTACTGTGTCAGTATTTTTTCAATGTTTGTTGGGAGCACACAGCATTCGTTCGTGAACCAATTTGGATGACACTTTGGAAAAAAATGCAAACATGTATGGCAAAGAACTGATTAGTTTTTGAGCGATAGTGAACAAAGTGGTGGGGGGTGTCCCATACACCTGTTTTTTTTAAAGCTCAATAACATCTGTACCTGATAATCGAATGGGATGAAACTTGGTACATAAGCATTCAGTATGATTTACAAAAATTTTGCATCCCAATATCCGGCTTTTTACTTCCGGTAAAAATTTTTTTTTTTAATTGTTGGCAGTTTTTTCAGTATCTTTATGCACACTACAGCCTACAATAATGAAGTTATTATGATAAAACTTATGGAAAGGTTTCAATTAGTGTAAGAAGATAATTATCATCTTTTGGGACACATTGATCAAAGTGGCGGGGGATCTTCCATACAACTGCTGACTTTTTACACTTGTTTTTAAAGTTTGTTGGGAGCATACAGATTTCATTCATTAATCAATTTTAATGGCACTTTGAAAAAAGATAAAGACTTTATTGACAAAGAGTTGACTAGTTTTTGGACAATATTGGGATAAGTGGTGGGGTCCTCCCGAACACCTGTTTATTGTTTCAATGTTTGTTGGAAGCATACAACATTCGTTCGTTAAGTAATTTTGATTACACTTTGCAAAAAGATGCAAATATGTATGGCAAGGAACTGATTAGTTTTTTTAGCAATAGTGAACAAAGTGGTAGGGGGTCCTCCAAGCACCTGTTATTTTGGAAGCTCAATAACTTCTGTACCTGATAATCGAGTTGGATGAAATTTGGTACATACACATTTAGTACGGTTTACAACAGTTCTGCATCCTAACTTCCGCTTTGTCACTTCCGATAAAATTTTTTTTACTCTTTCTCGTACAACAGAATTTATGTTTGTTGGAATACTACTGCCTGCTTTAATATTTTTATTATTAGAACTACGAAGTCCATAATATTGGTTAGATTTTAATTAAAGTATTTTATGGATATTAGCTCATTATATATCCAGAACACTATGTTTCCAGAGCTGTGGTGAAGTCAGCCTATGCATCAGCGTCGCAATATTTTTTGTAGTTTTGCATTTATTTTTTCAGTTTTGCCTTTAAAATACTTGAGAATCGAACAGAAAAAAGTCACATCTTTTAGATCTGTCAAATTTGTTTAACAAAATAAAGGAATTCAATTTTTTAATGTATATTATGATTTTTACACTATTTAAATATTTTTATTTAAGAAAAATACATCATTAAAAATATTTGTTTTCTTATTTTTTATTATATATTTATATGTTAAACAAGGCAACATTCTTGTACCGTCTCTTGAGAAAAAGTCAAAAAATGCATAATAATTGCCCTCAAAAAGTTTGAAACTTGCATCCAAATCGAGAAAAGAAAACGCAATTTTTTTCCGGTCAACATTTTAGAACAGTAAAAATGTGTGACCTGAAAAAAAAGTCACATTTCATCAAACGCCATTAAGTTCACGGCGCGAAATATCGGAATAAAATGCGGTAGTTATCTTCTTCTATCTATCTTCTATCTTCTTCTTCTATCTATCTATCTATCTTCTATATAAATAAAATTCGATGTCTGTCTGTCTGTCTGTCTGTCTGTTCGGGATAAGCATCGAAATGGCTGAATTGATTTAGATGAAACTTGACATACATAAAGAAAGGAATGTCAGGAATGTCATAGGCTACTTATTTTCATAGAATATATAGTTTTTAATATATAATTTTTATAATAGAATTCTCCATTACTTAATTCATCAACGAGTTTGCCTAAATGTTGATTTCTTACAATTGGTTTTTATTTGTTCTAATAATGATATACATATATGTATTTACATATATGAGTATTGTTTATGTATTTAGTAATTCAGGAATAGCTGCCACTCTAATTCCCGGAGGAAAAACAGCTCATTCTATGTTCAAAATCCCAATTGAAGCTGATCGTATGGAAAATCCAGTCTGTAGTATATCAAAGAATAGCCACAGAGCTAAAGTCCTACATGATTGTGTTTTCGTAGTGTGGGATGAGTGTACTATGGCAAACAAAGTATCGATTGAAGCTGTAAATAGAACAATGCAGGATTTAAGAAATAATAATCAAGTATTTGGTGGAGTAACCTTTTTATTCGCAAGTGATTTCAGGCAAACGTTGCCAGTTGTCGTTAAAGGTACAAGAGCAGATGAGGTCAATGCATGTCTGAAACGCTCAGTACTATGGAGACATTTTAAAACACTCCATTTAGCGCAAAGCGGAGGTATGGGATTCTCGGTATGAAGTTTTCTAGATATTGGTGAAGGAAAATATGCAGAGATTAATACTGATCATGACATTGAAATTTCAGCTACTCTATGCCAAATTGTTACAAATACTGAAGCTTTAATATCTGATATTTATGACGACATCCACGTCTGTGTGAAAGATCTATTTTAGCGCCAAGAAATGACCAAGTATTGTCACTCAATAATCTTATAACGGAAAAAATCCCTGGTGGGTCAACTTCATATATATAATCCAGTATCCAGTAAAATTTTTGAACAGTATCATTGCTACTGGTCTTCCACTTCATAAAATAGATCTAAAAGTTGGTATTCCCATTATGCTGCTTTGAAATTTAAACCCACCAAAACTTTGCAACGCCACTCGATTGCGCGTAGCTTCTTTACGAAAGAATATAATCGAAGCTATCATTATTACCGGTTGTGGTAAAGGCAAAATGGTTTTTATACCTAGAAAATACCCATCAAATTATCCATTTCAATTTAAAAGATTGCAATTCCCCATAAATGTTAGCTTCGCAATGACTATTAATAAATCACAAGGTCGAACTTTAAAGAGAGCTGGTGTTGATTTAAACCAAGGTTGCTTCACCCATGGACAATTGTATGTAGCATGTTCACGTGTAGTGATGCCGCAAATCTTTTCATTTTGGCGAATGGCAATAATACACCTAACATAGTATATAAAGAGGTATTACAATAAAAGAGATAACACAACAAAGTTGGATGAAAAGATTAAGTGCGTTGACGTTCGGGAGGAGGGAATGGGGAGGGGGGGGGGGGAGCGAAGCCCGCGGGATACACCCTAGTTTAATAATAAAATTCATAACACTATCCTCATAATCACAAATAGTGATGTTAAAGAAATTAATAGTTCAAAAATTAAAAATTACATACAAAATGTTTCCATCAAACTCAGGTATTACAATTATTTTATAACAGTTTTTTATCAAAATAATTTTATTTATAGAGATAACATAGGGTTAAAATTAAATTAACTAAAATTTGGATATACAGATTATAAATAAAATTTAAATATTTATTAAAGACACGCACCATCTCTGTAAATCCAAAAACATAATTTTAGTCTGGTGGCGCTACAGTGATAACATTTTTTCATTAAATTTGAATGAAATTTTGTTTTGTAGATCAAACACTTATTAAATATTAACGATCAGTCGTGGAGTTATTTTGTGTTTATAGTGACGCGCTCCTTTATTGCGTTCTTTTTAAAATAAGTTTCAGAAGTTATATTAATATACATAAAAAAAAATTATTTTATAAGTAACCAAATTTTAACAAATTTGTAAGTGATGTATATTAATTATATTGATAATTCAAGACAAATTAAAATCGTCATGTTTTTGATTAATTATTTTTAAATTATAATAAAACTAAGTTTTTAGTTGGTGTTAAAGAATAATAAGGATATTGCTAATAAAAAAGTCGAATCTGGTGTTTTGTTTGTGTTAAAAATATAAAAAAAATGGATATCTCCAGAAATTTCTTGTTTTTATTCGCACTACAATTTTTTGGATATATTTATGGAAACATCGAAGAGAATGATTTGAGAGGTAAGAGCGTTTGATTTATATCATGAAGAAATCTTAAAATATGTTATATAACGTATGTAAACGCAAAATATGTTACAAAACAAACCGGCGAAACAAACTTACAATATGTTAAAATACGTTAAAATTGAAAAACCTTAAAAATTTTTTTTTCTATGCATAAAAATTTTATTATAACAACAACAAAATTTATTTGTTTTGTTATCTTATTTTTTGGCAAATTGAAACGTATAGAGTTTAATGATAAGATAAGACAACAAATAAATTAATCATAACAAAAAATTTGCAATATAAGAAATTTCAAATGGCAGGATATCCGATGGAAATAGGTACAGACAGATTTTTGAATAAGTTAATCGGATTTATCAAATGAGTTTAAATAAAAACACTAATGTAAAAACAGAATTATCAAACAAACATTAAAAATTAAATTAATTCTGAGTAGACCTGCAATGCAATTTTGGAACGTTTTTTAATTGCCTTATAATAATGTTAGTTTGTGGCGAACATTGGTACTAATATTACAACATACCAAAAGTAACGCTGTGGCGTAAAATGATACTAGTTTTCCAATCAATAGATAGTAGAGATTAGATTAGATTATAAAGGGTTGGACAGATTGCATGAGGCAAACTTGTCCTGACACGCAGACTCTACGGTCCATAGCGCCGTGTCCGAGTTTGGTCTCATAACAACTATTCCACAAACCTTTCTGTAAGTTTAATGAAATCTAAAACCAACTGTATTGGCGACAGTTTGATAATGCCAGCCTCTACAGTTTCAGAGCCAAAATTCCTAGCTGACACTAGAAAAGGCTGGACATACACACAGAAAGTGCTCCGAGTCTTCCTCGTCTTCAAGACAAGATTATTTATTTGGTCCTTTGGTCCCCAAGAATGAGTACTAATACCTAGCATTCTAAATTTGACTATAAGAATCGGAACACAGAACCAAAAAAATGTCTCTTGCTTAATTAAAATCGGCTGACAGGTCTTTGAGGTCTTTGGTAATTCTAATAGCGTTTTCTGGAGTCCAGGTGACCATAGGGGGCTAAATATTTACGAAAAAAAAAGAATAGAGATTTAAGTTCTCGGTTCCAATATTTGATCTGTAAATAGTAAATACTCATCCGACAGTTTACTCCTACAAGATAGGCAACAAAAGCTCAGTGTATAGTGCTGAGTTGGATACCAAAACTCGGTCTCTGAATAGCCGGTTCTTTGTTTCAATGTCAGTTGATAACTTTTCAGTTAGATAACATAACGTTTTAATCCACCTTCGTATCAATTATGGTTTGTTTTGATAATTCCTACAAAAAATTTGATCTTTGAATATAAACAAAACATTATAATATGCTTATATTCTTTGGTTTTTCTTCGTGTTTAGTTAAATCGGAATAAGATTAATTTTTGCATCTAGATCTACATCTAGACTTTTTTCGCAACAAGTTATTGAACGATTTTTGATACATATTTGTTGAAAGTTATAAATAGTCTTTCTAGCTCGTTCAGCCTCTTCAAAACTAGTAATACACTCAAAAAAATATATGTGGTTAAAAGCTAACTATATATGAGGTTAATTTAAACTATCAAAATTTTCTTTAAATTTCTATGGCCGTAACCGCATAGTGGTTAAAATCGTTCCGATTTAACCAAATTATTTGATGTAGTCTTAACCACATTGAATTAATTATTTTTAACAAAAATAAAAAGTTTAACATAAATACGATATCGTTTGAATCAAGTACACCATGCAGTTATTAAATGTTACCCCTTTAAAATAACCGCATTTTTGGTTCGAATTTATATATATAAGTCAATTTAACCGCACCATGCGTTCAAGCCTTTTTTATGTGTGGTTAATTCAACAACTCATTCGATCGCACTTTTTGCCAATGCGTTTTGTTTTAAATTTTTTTTAGTTATCGAGGAAACTCCTTTGTATTCGGATTATATACCACAACGTGAATATAACTCAATAATAATTATAAGAAATCAATCAAAATTTTTTGATACGGAATATAAATTAATTAAAATAATTTGTGCAATTTGATGTGAAAATTTGGTGCCAAATATAAAAACAGTACTTTACTTATACTATAAAAAACATTTATGTTTAACATATAAAAAAATTTTAAATTGATAAATAGAGGTTAACGACTCAAATTTAATTTAAAGGGTACTATATATAAAATTGGCTATTTTGTAGTAAATAATGTTAAAATGTTTGATATGTATTTTTAGCTACATCTGCAAAAAACAAAACGCATTTTATCATAGATATGAATTATTTGACAGGCACTCCAATTCATATTTGTTTATTACCTAATGGAGAATTTGCAACACGACTAAAGGATTATTTCTAAAAACCTTAGTCCGAAGAAAATAATAAACAGTTTAATTTACATGCGAAAATGTAATTAAATTAATTTAAACCAACCAAATGGAATACATACATAAACAATAAATATGTTTTAAATCTACTTCATAAAAACGTTTGTTAATTAAATGTATAATTAATTTTGTATACTGCTATATTTGAATAAACAATTTAAATTAAAATAGTATTTAAATTCTTTTACTTTACTATATACATATCTGTCTGCATTTTATATTAATGTATATATATATATATATATATATATATATATATATATATATATATATATATATATATATATATATATATATATATATATATATATATATATATATATATATATATATATATATATATATATATATATATATATATATATATATATATATTTATATATATATATATATATATGAATATATATAATTATTTGTGATCGTATTATGTGGTTCGACGAACCACATGAAATAGTTAAATTTACCATTGTATTATCTACTTTCCCAACCACAAAATTGGTAAAATTGGTATGTGGTAAATCCAACCACATAAGTTACAGAAAAACAGTTGAGGTAACCTATTATGGTTTTGGTATATTGAACCAAATTTTTTTAGTAAGTAGAACATCATTCTGAGATTAGCTAAAATATATCACAGTTTTTGGTTGTTTTAACTGCATTTTGCTTTGTTGATAACCAATTATTTTTTTGAGTGTAAAATAACTAACTGAATATATATTTAATAACTACTCGTCTTTGAATTCCAGAAACGTTCTACTGTCGATTTATCCTTTTGATGACTTAAACATTTTTTTTGGAGCTGGTGAATCTTTTATGATGAGTTTGAATTAATACGTTTCGGTGGTTGACGCCACTGTACTTTTCGGTACTTTTGAATTTTTTTACTGCAACATTTAGACCTATTGGTTCTCAATGAACCTGGGAATATTTTGTTTTTCGCTGACATGAGCGTGCTAAACGCAAAACCAACCGGTGTTTATTTGTCATCGACATCAGCCCTTGCATAAGTTGCAGTGTCAGAATTCTTTTATTTTGCTGGATTTTTTGGTTAATTTAATTGAAGTTGTTATCACCTATTTGTTGATTTGTACTAGCAGCTGGACAAACGAAAAACATAATAAAACAATTTTCAGCAAAAAATAACAACATAAAAATTAACATGCAGATAGTATAGTAAATTATTGCTAAAATATTCAATGATTAAAAAGAATAAAAAAAATAACTTTTTCATTAAATTAAATTCACAAGTCAGCAAAATATAAAATTGGTAATTTTCTTTGGTGAATATTCGTACGAAATTTTTCGAATCAATAGATTTCTCCAATATTAATTTTGTCGAAAATTCTTATTTATTGAATATTTGTAGGATTTACTACAGATTTGTCTGTGAATGGATTTACTACTAATTTGATGTGTGAATTAGATAAGTGACAAAATGTTGTCCTATAAATAAATAATTTTTTTTGATTCATCCCATTTTTTCATTGTGTTCAGTTATCAATTGTTTGCAAATTTAACTGTTATATCGAACGTTAGCATTTCATTGTTAATAATATAATGTTATGAATTACGATCACAATCGATCATCTTTCAGGTCAAATACAAACTAGACAGTCTCATTGCAAACGAACTGAAAACTAATTTGTTTGGAACGAAAGTTATTTCCCAAAAAAAAAAATATTGCGACGCTGATGCATAGGTTGACTTCACCACAGCTCTGAAAACATAGTGTTCTGGATATACAATGAGCTAATATCCATCAAATACTTTAATTAAAAGCTAACCAATGTTATAGCAGTAGTATCCCAACAAACATAAATTCTATTGTAAGAGAAAAAGTAAAAAAAAAATTTTACCGGAAGTGACAAACCAGAAGTTAGGATGTAGAACTGTTGTGAACCGTACTAAATATTTATGTACCAAGATTCATCCAATTTGATTATCAGGTACAGATGTTATTGAGCTTCCAAAATAACAGGTGCTCGGAGGACCCCCTACCACTATGTTTACTATCGCTAAAAAAACTAATCAGTTCCTTGCCATACATATTTGAAACTTTCTGCGATGTGTCATCAAAACTACTTAACAAACGAATGTTGTATGCTTCCAACAAACATTGAAACAATAAACAGGTGTACGGTGTACCCCACCACTTATCCCAATATTGTCCTAAAACTAATCAGTTCTTTGTCATTTAAGTCTATATTTTTTCAAAGTCTCATTAAAATTGATTAATGAATGAAGTCTGTATGCTTCCAACAAACTTTAAAAACAAAGCGTGAAAAGTCAGCAGTTGTATGGTAGACCTCCCGCCACCTTGATCAATGTGTCCCAAAATATGATAATTATCTTCTCACACTAATTGAAACCTTTTCCATAAGTTTCCATTACCATAATCACTTCATTATTGTAGGCTGTAGTGTGCATAAATACACTGAAAAAAATTGAAAATTTACAACAACAAAATTTTTACCGGAAGTGAAAAACCGGAAGTTGGGATGCAGAACTGTTGTGAACCGTACTAAAAGCTCATGTACCAAGGATTCATCCAATTCGATTATCATGTACAGATGTTATTGAGCTTTCAAAAAACAGGTGTATGTAACACCCCCCACCACTTTGTTCACTATCGCTCAAAAACTAATCAGTTCCTTGCCATACATGTTTGCATCTTTTTCCAAAGTGTCATTAAAATTCATTTACGAACGAATGCTGTGTACTCCCAACAAACATTGTATAATGGTGACAAGGTAAACAGGTTTTCGGGAGGCCCCGCACCACTTATCCCAATATTCTCCAAAAACTAATTAGTTCTTTGTCATTTAAGTCTCCATCTGTTTCCAAAGTGTCATTCAAATTGATTAATAAATGAAGTCTGTATGCTCCCAACAAACTTTAAAAACAAAGTGTGAAATGTCAGCAGTTGTATGGTAGACCCCCCGCCACTTTGATCAATGTGTCCCAAAATATGGTAATTATCTTCTCACACTAATTGGAATCTTTTCCATAAGTTTCATCATAATTACTTCATCATTGTAGGCTGTAGTGTGCATAAACACATTGAAAAAAATTGAAAATTTACAACAAAAAATTTTATTTTTTACCGGAAGTGAAAAACTGGCAGTTGGGATGCAGAACTGTTGTGAACCGTACTAAATGCTCATGTACTAAGTTTCATCCAATTCGATTATCAGGTATAGATGTTATTGAGCTTGCAAAAAAACAGGTGGATGGGACACCCCCCACCACTTTGTTCACTATCACTCAAAAACTAATCAGTTCCTTGCCATAAATATTTGCATCTTTTTCCAAAGTGTCATCAAAATTAGTTCACGAACGAATGCTGTGTGCTCCCAACAAACATTGAAAAAATGGTGACACAGTAAACAGGTGTTCGGGAGGACCCCCACCACTTATCCCAATATTGTCCAAAAACTAATCAGTTCTTTGTTATTTAAGTCTCCATCTGTTTTCAAAGTGTCATTAAAATAAATTAATGAATGAAGTCTGTATGCTCCCAACAAATTTTAAAAACAAAGTGTGAAATGTCAGCATTTGTATGGCAGATCCCCCGCTACTTTGATCAATGTGTCCCAAAAGGTGATAATTATCTTCTCATACAAATTGGAACGCGTTTCATCATAATCGCTTAATTATTGTAGGCTGTAGTGTGCATAAAGACAGTGAAAAAACTTTAAAAAAGTACAAAAAAATTTTTTTTACCGGAAGTGAAAAACCGAAAGTTGGGATGCAGAACTATTGTGAACCGTACTAAATACTAATGTACCAAGTTTCATCCAATTCAATTATCAGGTATAGATGTTATTGAGCTTAAAAAAAAACAGGTGCTCCAGGGACCCCACACCATTTTGTTCACTATCGCTCAAAAACTAATCAGTTCCTTGTCATACATGTTTGCTTCTTTTTCCAAAGTGTCATCAAAATTTATTCACGAATGAATGTTTTATGCTCACAACAAACATAACAACATTGTGGAAGAAACCACATGTTGTATGGTGGACTCCCAAACCCTTTATCCAATGTACACCAAAAGCTGATAAAATCTTTCTCATGCTACTTGAAAGCTTTTACCAACGTTTCATGAAAAACGATCGGTAATTGTAGGCTACAGTAGGGATAAACACTTGAAAAAAAACTTTTTAACCGGAAGTGACAAGTTGGTATGCAGAAATATTGGAAACTGTACTAAAACCTTATATACTAAGTTTCAATAAGGTCATAGTCCGGGATCAGAAGTTATTCAAGATTTAAACTTAGAGGTGTTCGGGAGACCCCCCGCCATTTTGTCCAAATTTGAAATGAAATTTTCAAGTGAACCTGTATCATTTGCCAAAGTTTCATCAAGATCCTATGCAGAAAACTCAAACACCCACCTAACCACCCACCCACCCACAGACGTACACCAACATTTTTATTGGCTATTTAGATAGAGGATGCTCCAAAACAAAAGAAAAAACAAAATTTGGGGTATGTAAGATTTTTTTTTTCACGATAGATTGCATTACTTCACACAATTTTAAATTGTGGGGAAGTAAAAATATTGAATGATGAATATATATTGAAAATTGAATAATAATTTAAAATTGAATAATAATTTAAGAACCGAGGATGACGTAAGTCGAAATTGATATTCTATAAAATAATAAAAAATAAATTTCAAATTGTTACTATAACGAAGATTATAATATTATTAATAAAATAAAAAATTAAAAATAAACAGTAAAAAGTATATTTTTAAATATTGCATTTTAATTCAAAAGTGACAAAAGCGGTGAATAATATGGAAAACCATAATAACACATATGATATATATTGATTTATATAAATTACTTCACTGCGTGTCTTTATTGAAAATATCGAATAGTACAATAAAATGAAATACTAATCTGATGTGTAAATTTATGTAAGCTAAAAATTTATTTATTGTTTTTGATAACTGAATGTTGTAGTATCAATTTATTATTAGATTTCCATTTTAATTTCTTATGTTCTTATTTCTTATGTTAACTGAATCGATAAAATTTTTCATTTAAATCTTTCAACTGTTATTAGTTCAGGTATAGAATCATCAAATGTGATGTATATGACTGAAGTTATTGTCAAAGATTAAAATAACAGGTCGTTCAATAAGTCCGTAGGATAAGTAAGAAAAAAACAACATTTTGACAAAACTCGATTTTTTTATTCAACATAGTTGCCTTCGAGGGCGATACAACGAGTATAGCGATTTTCCAACTTTTCTATACCACTTTTATAGTACGTTTTCTCTATCTCGTCAAAATAGGCCTCAGTTTCAGCGATTACTTCATCATTGGACTTAAATTTCTTTCCAGCAAGCATTCTCTTGAGATCTGAAAACAGGAAAAAGTCGCTGGGGGCTAAATCTGGAGAATATGGTGGGTGGGTAAGCAATTCAAAGCCCAATTCATTCAATTTTGCCATCGTTTTCATCGATCTGTGACACGGTGCATTATCTTGGTGAAACAACACTTTTTTCTTTTGCAAATGTGGCCGTTTCTTTGCGATTTCAGCCTTCAATCGATCCAAAAGTTCACAGTAATACTCGCTGTTGATGGTGGTTCCTTTTTGGAGATAGTCGATGAATATTATTCCGTTCGTATCCCAAAATACAGACGCCATCACCTTACCGGCCGACTGTTGCGTCTTTGCTCGCTTTGGATTCGGTTCGTCGACTGCTGTCCACTCAGCTGACTGTCTTTTGGATTCTGGTGTGTAATTGTGAAGCCATGTCTCATCCATTGTCACATATCTACGATAGAATTCCCTTTTATTGCGGTTTAACAGTGCCAAAGACTCCTCCGAAGCATCGATTCGTTGTTGTTTTTGGTCGACTGTGAGCTCACGCGGCACCCAATTTGCACAGAGCTTTCGCATACCCAAATGTTCATGTAAAATGGTAAAAACACTACCATCTGCTACCTTTACAATGTCAGCTATTTCGTGCACCTTCAATTTGCGATCGTTCATAACCAATTTGTGGATTTTTTTTATGTTTTCTGGAATAACAGCCTCATTTGGGCGTCCACTGCGCTCTGCATCTTTCGTGCTGGTACGACCACATTTAAATTCAGCCATCCACTTCTCTACCATTTGTCTCGATGGAGCAGAGTTTGGATAATGTTTATCAAGCCATTGTTTGGTTTCCACTGTATTTTTTTTCATCAAAAAGCAATGCTTTATTAAAATTCGAAATTCACTTTTTTCCATTTTTTTTCAAAAACAAAAGTTGCTTCACACAAAATGCTATAACTCACGAATAAATAGTCAGATTGCTGTCAAATTTATACACGTATCGTTTGAAGGTTAGTACTAAATAAAAATCATATGGAAAAAAATTCTAGTAACGCCATCTATGTGTCATCCTACGGACTTATTGAATGACCTAGTAGTAACTAAAAAACATGCACAATTGTGGTATAAAATTTACAAACAAGTTGCGTTTAAACATATTTTTGTTTAATTTATGGAGTTAAGTTTTGTAAGCTATGCAATATTGTAAAGTTAAACAATCGATAAATATAAAGTAACTTAGATATATATAAAAAAGCTGAGCGATTTCTGAGATTGATTTGTTACAAGATTACTAATACTATTTGTTATTACTAATACTAATAATTTGGGAAAAAACTATACCCCAGGCTGGATTTTTGCAAGCAGTGTTCCATTTACTCAGTGAAATACAAATGTTAAAAAAATATCATCATATACCGCGTTTGTTGTTTTGATTTCCAGATGCTTTAGTAACTAGTTGATATGGGAGTCTAAGCAAATGCCGAATTTAATTTGCTATAGGGCTAGATTCGTTTGTGAATTTATTGGTGAATTAGTAATTTGTTACGTCAACGGTATTAAAACGTACACTGAGTTTTAATTTGTTTTGTTTAGTGCCAGGAAAAAATGTCGTTATATATCGATGTATCGAATAACGATATCGGAATGACAAAATATCGATATATTGATATATCGATATGTCGATTTATCGATTTACCTATAAACCGATTAAATCAATAAACCGATAAGTCGATATATTGATATTTCGATAAATTGATACTTGTCGATATATTGACACTTATCGATAAACCGATACTTATCGATATATAGGTAATTACAGATTTATCTGTTTAGTTTTTAATATCGATACTTTCTATAACTTTTTTAATATCACCCATAGTAGCAGTAACAAAACGAATGTTAAACTATTGGTTGATGGTGAATTACAATTTTTAAATCTTCAGAGATGTTGCGACATCTGGGCAAGCAAGGTATTTTGAGATAGATAGTTTTTTTTGATAGAGAGTTTTTTTTAAAATTAATTTAAAAAAATTGCGACATATATTTATTTCGGATTTTACGTTTAAGGCTAAAAGTTCCAACTTACTAAATGTGGTAATATAGTTTTCGATATCGAAATGATAAAATATCGATATATTGGTATATCGATGTATCGATATATTGATATATCGATATGTATCGATATATTGATATATGTATATCCATTTTTCGAAATATCGATATAACAATTTATTGATAGATGTATCGATAAATCGGTATGTCGATTTATCGATATATCGATTTGTTTGATATCGATATTTTCGATTTTAATATCGCCCAGCCCTTTTTTTGTGACATTTTCATTGCCGTCATACTAAAATGTTCAAATATACGATCTATTACAGATATACGTTGAACTGTTGTCTGTTTAAACAACATAGAGACGATTTGATTTAACTTCTGCAAATAAAACTATAATAACATATGGTGTATCCATCTTTAAGCGAAACCACACTTTATTTTAACTTTACAGTGGTGACAATACTTTTGGTTTTGAGGCTGCATGTGGTTTTGTTGCCTTTATCTTTTTAATCATTTTTACTTAACACTGCCAATCGGAAATTTGCACGAAATTTTTTGGAAAATCTTCGAATGTATAACGTATAACTAATCACGTTCGCGTATAATGTTTATGAATTAAAATGTTGTTTTTGGTGGTTAAAAATATCCAGTTATTCTCACACCACTTTTTTAGTTTTCATACCAATTTATTCACTAATAGAGGCGGGTGGTATAAGTGAATTTTGACGTCTATGTTACAAAAATTTTCGGTTGGCACGAAATGGGGTTGTGGAAAATGAATTTTTTCTTTCAGTATTGAATTTTGTTTTGATTAAAATTTTTGAAATTGTGGAATAACATAAATAGCAAAACCAATGATGTCATACTTAATATTGTAATAAACTTCGTCCAGAATGGGTTAATTTAATTTACATAACCAATACATTCTGTATAAATGTTTTCCACATCCAAACTATTGCAAATATGGAATAAAGAATGAGTTAACTAATACATTTTGCATAAATTAATGCAAATTAAATTTGTTATAGAATGAGTTCGCTAATACAAATGTTTACATACATCAGTGGTCCCCAACCTTTTTGTAACAAAGAGCATATTTCAAATTACCGATGATGTAACGGGCACCATTTATTTTCCAAGGTAAATTTATAGTGACTTTAATAATCAATAACAAATTTATTTATTTCATAAACATGTATAACATAAATTAATACACAAAAATAACAAAAATTAATACAACAAACTAATTTTAATTCCAAACAAGTTTTACTAAAAGTTTGATTCAAGCTCAATGTGATCTTTGGCACTGAGAATCAGTGGCTAATACCTCATAATTAGGGCTGTATGCTGATATTCTTGCCCGCAGACAATCATCAATATGCTCTTCGGTAATTTTAGATCTGTATTTTGATTTGATTATGTTCATAGTTGAAAATAATGATTCGCATAAATATGTGGAACCGAAGAACAATTTTATCTTGTATGCTGCAATTTTTAATAATTGATACTTTTCTTTATCAACCAAGTTCCAAAAGTTTTCATCTGTTACATATGATTTCAGCACAAATGTTATTTGTAAGATCCAAAATCGGAAGTTCCAGTTCATCTGCCCCTTTTCCAACAAGTTTTCCAATTGATGTCGCTAATGATGTTACATTTTCTTGACTAGTAAATGCAGGATTTACAAAACAGATGACTGTTGGTTCTATTATAACAAACTGTTCAAATCTTTTTTCAAACTGTTCTGTGGGTTTTTGAAGGTGAATAATAAATAATGATAGTTCAAAATCTCTACCACTCACCATTTTATTCATATTTGGGAAATGCACCAGAGACTTAATTTTCAGATCAGATATCCATAAATGAAGTTTTGATTTAAATGAGTTTACAGAGCCTATCATTGTAGCAATATGTTTATCTTTGCCCTGAAGTTCCAAATTTAAAGCATTCAATTCTGCCATGATATCCGTTAGAAATCCAAAATCAATTAACCAGTAAGGATCGTTCAATTGATCAAAGTGTTGATTTTATTATTCCATAAATTTTTTGATTTTTCAATCAAGCTTAAAAATCTTATAAGCACTTTACCTTTACTGAGCCATCGTATCTCTGCATGCAAGAGAAGATCGGAATGATCTTCAGAACCTTCTAGTAAAGCCTGGTGAAAGTCAGTGCTGTAAAAGACCTGCTCGAACAGAATTAACAATTTTCATTACTATTTTCACAATATGGGAAAATGAAAGTATTTTACTGCACAGAACTTCATGATGGATGATACAATGATATGCCATAAAGTTGGGAAATAATTCATCTTTCTTACTCAAGGCAACAAATCCGTTGATACCGCCCACCATGTTATGAATATGTTGAATATATCCTGACCTGATGTTCGCCCTTTCATTGGCAATATTTTATACAGCTCTTTTAATATAGCTCTTCTTTACAGTAAAGTCATTAAAAACCATTGTCACCATGACTGCCAATTGTCATTTTTTAGTTCAGTTTGCATATCGGTTGAAATTGCCTACATTCTTTTTGTAACCGTATTGCATGATTTTATGCATTGCATTGCATGATAGTCATGATTTTTTCAGTACAAACAAATATACTTTTTTCAGTACAATCATCTTCCAAAAAATACATTATTGCAATTTAGCCAAATTCAGTAAATTTTACCAGTACTTTTTTAGTAACTCGTTTACAACGATAATTTAACTATTTCTTCTTTCCAAACATGTTAGGAAATAAAAATCCCCGTTATCCCTATTACGTGTTACCCTATGGTAACAACCGTTCTCACACCATCGTCACTTGCATTTCTTAAATCCAGTCCAACACCTTCGTGGTCTTATTTCTTTTATTGTTTCAAAATTTTTCCCATGATATATGAAGTTTTCATGGACAATTACCTCAACGGTGATATTTGAATAAAATAACCTTTGTTGTTCCTATTCCAGTCTGCAAGTGACGGAAATGGTTTTCTATTTCTATGTAAAATTATAAAATTTGTATAAATTTTTTTTCCCATCAAAAATTGCAAGTATTGCAATTTTTTTTATTTTTTCCTCAAAACTCAGAAAATTGAAAAATCAGAGAAGGCAGTTGGTAGTGAACTAGCAAAGTGATCGTTAAGTGAAATGTTAACTCAAAGTAAAGCCAGTTTTGGTGACTTAAATAGAAAATAATATAATTTACGTGAATAAGTTTATTAAAGATTACATTTCTAACTACTTTAATAATATAAGAAAAAGTAATGTTAAGATATTTTTAGTGAAAGAACTCAAAGTAAAACCAATTTCGGGCTAGAGTTTTTTTTTGTGAATTAAAGGTAGCAGATAATATAACAACTGATACCATTCACGTGAAGAAGTTCAAGAATGATTACATTTTTAACTAACTTAATAAATTAAGAAAAAGTAAAGTTAAGATATTGTAAGTGAAAAGTTAACTTAAAGTAAAGCCAGTTTTGGTGACTTAAATAGAAAATAATATAATTTACGTGAATAAGTTTCATGAATGATGACATTTAATTAATTTAAAAATATAAGAAAAAGTTATGATATTTAGAAACATTAAAGTTAAAAAATTGAATTGATGAGTCAATACAAGCGAAAGCCAAATTTGTGAGAGAGTTTTTTTTTGACAATTAAATAAAATTCTGAAAAATAAAATAAGTGTTTGAATTTACTACGGAGGATAGGCAGTATCTAGAGGTCAACAATACCACGAGAGGAACGAACCACAATTTCTTAGCGTAAGTCATTCAATATTTCCTAAATTGTAAAAATGTAGAAATAAATGTCTGTAGCCGATCAGAGAGGCTTTGATAAATATATGTTAAACAAACAAAATTAGCGGTAACATTATGACCGGTTAGGTTGAGTTGTGTCGTGTGTGCGTTTCGGGCATGAGCAGGGCCGGGAATTCCCAACGATGATTAGGGTCTTCAACCCTCTACCGGCATTTTTTTTTAATATGGTTTCAAAGTAATAGCTCCCGCTATCCCAGCTATTACAAACACTAGCAAAATAGCAATATTTTATTTATTCAGATTACCCTTATATGAGTCGATAACAAAAAGCATTTGGC
The DNA here is from genome assembly GCA_963693315.1 of Diogma glabrata. NCBI lineage: Eukaryota > Metazoa > Arthropoda > Insecta > Diptera > Cylindrotomidae > Diogma > Diogma glabrata. The sequence continues at coordinate 72,151,393 of OY856186.1, read as the reverse complement.
AAGCACAATATGTTCAACACTGATCGCGTGATGTAGGTTTTCTTTTGCTGAAAATTTCTTCTGAAAGTTGGAGATTTTTTTTAGCTCAACATTTATTTCATTCCTTAAAGATGGATTATTTTTTAACGAAATTTATGAAAGTAAGTAAGTAAGTAAGAAAGAAAAAATCAAAGAAAATAGAAAAAATTGGTTGGTCGCACTAATAAAATAGGCAAAAAATAGAGCATCCGAGTTGTTTTACTCAAAAGTTGAAAAACTCAAAAAGTATATGAAAAAAAGTTAATTAACGTAATATTTTGTGGTAGCACACACAAAACAGCTGGCGGGCACCATGGCGCCCGCGGGCACACGGTTGGGGACCACTGGTTTACATTAATGCAAGTATGAATTAAAGAAGGTGTGGCCTATTCATGATGTTGTTTTCTAGAAAGTACAGTGGGCAACAACAACTGATTAGCAGAAGCTTCTACTTATTTATTTTTGGATATAAATAAGCGAACAAAATATCAGATAGGCAGTTTTAATTTTGCAATTGAAAGTGTTTATAAATATTCGCAAGTATAAGGAATAATCGGATGGTACTTGAGCCTGGGTACTAATAGTGAAAGAATTTGAACCTAGTGGAATAGTAAATACAGATTTTACGATTCCGAATATCATTGATTCAAATTGTGATACATAAATTGGAGACCCTAGAATTTGTTGTAATAAAAATCGGAAGCTGCTGTAATTTGTTGATAAATAAAGTTTGAGGTTTTGTTAACCAAAGATCCGTCTTTTTACTGTCGTATTTGCTCAATAATCGAAAAGAACCGACGCAGAGTCGTTACAATATATTGTCCTCAAAACTATTTATAAATTAATTTGTTTTGCTTGTCAAATTTTATCATAATTTTATTATTTTTTTATTTTCAGTTTGCATTGGTAAAAATGAAAGAATGTCGGTGCCTTCGAATCGAGAGATTCATTATAAACTTTTACGAGATAGGTACACAAATTGTACACATGTTGATGGAAATCTTGAACTGACATGGTTACAAGATCCAAATTTTGATTTAACATTTTTACAAAATATCAGAGAAGTAACTGGATATGTTCTAATTAGTCATGTTGATGTAACGAACACAATCTTACCTCGGTTGCAAATTATTAGAGGAAGAACTTTATTTAAATTAAGCGTGTATGAGTATCCTTTTGGTCTTTTTGTAACATATTCTCATATGGATACATTGCAATTGCCAGCATTACGTGATATTTTAGCTGGTTCGGTTGCATTTTTTAACAATTATAATCTGTGTCATATGAGAACGATAAATTGGGATGAAATTATATCTGGACCAAATACTACAAATAAATATGCGTATGATTTTGCATCACCGGAACGAAATTGTTCATCGTGTCATCCAAATTGTGAATATGGATGTTGGGGTGAAGGAGAACATAATTGTCAAAAATATAGTAAAGTTAATTGTTCGCCACAATGTGCGCAAGGACGATGTTTTGGTACGCAACCGCGGCAGTGTTGTCACCTATTCTGCGCTGGCGGGTGTACCGGTCCTACACAAAAGGACTGCATAGCATGTAAGAATTTTTATGACGATGGTGTATGCCAACAAGAATGCCCACCAATGCAAAAATACAATTCAACAAATTATCTTTGGGAACCAAATCCAGATGGTAAATTTGCCTATGGAGCAACTTGTGTAAGAAACTGTCCGGAACATTTATTAAAAGACAGTGGTGCCTGTGTTCGAACATGTCCCTCAGATAAAATGGAGAAAAATGGAGAATGTGTTACATGTAATGGACCATGTCCTAAAACATGTTCAGGTCATGGTATAATCCATTCCGGCAATATTGATACGTTTAAAGGATGTACAATTATTGATGGATCAATTGAAATATTAGATCAATCATTTGATGGGTTTCAACAAGTTTATACAAATTTTACACTCGGTCAAAGATTTATGAAAATGCATCCACAAAGTTTACAAGTATTTGAGACATTACAAGAAGTGACCGGCTATATAAATATTCAAGGATATCATGAGGATTTCACAAATCTTTCTTGTTTTAAAAACTTAAAAGTGATTGGTGGCCGACAATTAATGGAAAATTTATTTGCTTCATTTTATATTGTGAAGGTAAACAGAATAATAATTTACATTTTTAATTTCATTTGTCAGCATTAACGTATAATGTTTTATTATTAAATTTTTAGACGTCACTACGATCACTGGAACTGAAATCATTGAAATATATAAATGCAGGAGCGGTTGCAATTTTAGAAAATAAAAACTTATGTTTTGTTGAAAGCATTAATTGGGCTAAAGTTAAAAAAGCGGCTTATCGGACTTTTATCAACGCGAATCGAAATCAAACGGAATGCAGTAAGTTCATATTAAACGCTTAGTTTAGCACAGAAATTCAATGTTTTTGTTTTGATTTTTTCTTTTAGAAAAAGATGGGTTAATTTGTTCGGGAGAATGTACAAAAGCAGGTTGTTGGGGTTCGGGTACGGATCAATGTTTAGAATGTGTTAACTTTTTATATAAAGGACAATGTTTGGCCTCATGTGATAGTCTGTCAAAGTAAGTTTTATCAAAAAATTTCAAATAATAACATATTTGTTTGCATGTCATTATGTACGCAAAAATTTTAAAAAATATTCACTATGCAAAAATTATCGGTCTGCAGTCTTGTTTGGGCTAGAAACCACGACTCTAGAGCTTTCAATTAACAAATTGACATCAGGATTTCTATATTGTTTGCTAAGCACGTTCACTTTCTGTTTTCTTGAATTGGATTGAAAGATTGATCTGGATGCACTTAACAAGTTTGAGTAGGCAAAGGAAGTTTGTGTTTGTTTTTTTGTTTGCAAGCCAAATAGAGTATCAAAAAAGTCACAGGAGATGCACTCTGGATGTTTTAGGAGATGATTTGGAAAAAAAGGTGGAATAAAGAATAAAAGGCAGATGAACAACAAATAGTACACTAGTAAGTGAAACATTGAAAAACCCGTGATACAAGGACGTCAAGGAAGCAGAAGAATCATAAGAATAATCGAGAGAATACGAATGAACCATGGCAATTCAATAGTCTCGAGTGCCTTCAATCCACAAAGATTTAAAAAAAGCGTCCACCTATACCTCAAGACGCATGTTGTTGTGGGACCTACGTCTTAAAAGTCTATGTGTTGTTGTGACACATTTTGTAATTCCTACTACACAACACTTCTTATTAAAAAAAAAAAAAAAAAATTTAAAGGACAGTTTGTATACACGCCATGGAAGGTAACAATTTGTGGGAAAGATGTGGTGTTATGGAGAATGTTTAGGATATGATACTGGAGTCTCTTGTGTAACCTCTCTCTCTTTCTGACGTATACATCCCATGGAGGGATTTTGCCGTCTGTGCAATCAGTTTCCTATCATCTCGTTCCATGACCAGTTGACCCCAGTTTCGACATCCGAAGTTCGATATATATCACGATATATCACGAAGGTCTTGAATGATGTCATCACGTCAGCGTTGTCTAGATCTACCTCTTCGACGAACACCAGCTGGTTGTTGGGACGCTTTTTTTATCATTCTATATAATGAAGCCCTTTCTACATGACCAAACCATCTAATCCGGTTGGATTTAATGAATCCGATTACATCGCAGCCTCCAAGAAGCTGCCTGATTTCATGATTCATTCAGATTCTATATTGATTTTCATTAACTTTACATGGACCATAAATTGTTCGTATGACCTTCCTCTCGAATGTTGACAAAATTCTACAATCGGAGAAAGTCAGTGTCCAGCTTTCACTTCCAAATGTAAGCACAGGTCGGATTAAAGCTTTGTAAAGCGTGAGTTTGCACGACTGCGAAATATGTTTTGATCGCTAAAGTTTTGAGTATGCGTAGAAAACTCTGTATGCGGCAGAGACACGGCTTTGATATCTGTCTGCATGTCATTTGACATGCATGCATGTTATTACAGACCCGAGGAAAAGTTTTCTACGCTTTCTACTTCATAGTCGCCAGTATTCAGATTGCCGGGAGGTATGTTCCTGGATGTTGTTAAAAGTTTAGTCTTGCCGGTGTTGATGCATAACCCAAGTCGTTTAGCATTTCTTTCAAGCTGAGACTATCCTTAATATCGCTCGGTCTACGTCCGAGAAGCGCAATATCATCTGCATAGCCAAGAATTTAACTAGATTTGTTAAATATGCAGTTCTCTGTCTCAATTCAGCTTTTTCTTATCGCGTATTCAAGCGCCACATTAAATAGTACGGGCGCGAGTGTATCACCTTGTCGAATACCTGATGTTATATCAAAAGAGTCAGAAACTGACCCTTCGATTACTATTCTACGGTTTGATCCCGATGTTGTGAGTTTGCACAGAGAAACAAATTTAGCTGTCGCGGATGATGCTGTCATATGCTTGTTTAAAATCAACGTAGAGCTGGTGAGTGCTGATGTTGTACTCCCAACATTTTTTCAAAATCATCCTTAAAGTAAAACATTGATCTGTGGTTGACCGGTTGGGCCGAAAACCTGATAGTCACCGATGATAGATTTGGCGAACGGGATGAGTCGAACAAGTATAGTAGAATTTGTTTACCAGCGAATACAAAAATTGGTTGTTCTGCGCATTTTCATATGCGCATGTGCGAATATTCAGTGTCTCAGATTAAAATATTAAAAAACAGTTGGGTTCCCATTGAAATGGACAACAAAAACGCATAAAATTAATAAATTACTATTGAAATTCAAACAATTATGACTAATATAATTCAAACAATTATGACTAATATATAATGACTAATATAATTTTAACTAATATAATTGTTTTGAATACAAATTTATCCCAAAATAAATAATACATCTCTGTTTTACTTTTTGTCTCATTTTTATCTCTTGCTGCGTCCTATCTGTCAAAAATTCATTGGTAAAAAAATTCTACTATACGGCATTAGCTAGTATTTTATATGCAGTGTTCAACAGTGCGATGCCACAATAATTCGCACACTTCAAGCGGTCACCTTTCTTATGTAGCGGAACAATGAGAGCTGTTTTCTATTCAGCGGGTAGTTCTTCTTGGTCCCAGATTGCAAGAATCAGATCGTATATACGTGAGACCAGAACTGCTCCTCCATTTTTAAATAGTTCTGCAGGGATTCCATCTATACCTGGTGATTTACCATTTTTTAATTTTTCGATGGCAGCTTCCACTTTTTCTATTGTTGAGTAAGGGACAAAAAGCTCCTCACTTGACGGAGCAATTGCTCGAATAGGATGAACTTCATTCGTCCTATTCAATAGGTCTTGAAAGTGAAATCGCCATACTGCCAGCACATCACGTTTATTTGTTGTAAGCTCGTTGTTTCCATTTTTGATGGCTGTATATCTTGGGTGGAAATCTTTTGTCAGATTCCGCGCATTGGCAAAGCATTCTTTCGAATTCCCATTAGCTGCATGTTGGTTGATGTTATCGACACAGCACTTCAGGTGTTCGCGTTCTTTTTCCGTAGGAGTTTTGCTGAGGCTTTTCTGGCGCATAGATAATCAGTGTGGGAGCTTCGGGTGGTAATTGTTAACCATTTTTCTCGCAGTTTTTGTTATGTGCTCAACGCTTTCGCGGCACTCGTCATCAAACCATTCGTTACGTGATTTCGATGGTCGTTTTCCGATTGTAGTTGGTGCTGCGGATATAATGGTTGATTGAAGCGTTTGCTATTCTTCTTGTATGTTTAATGGCATCTCCGACAAGATGTCATGCTCTTCTATGCTTTGCGTTACAATTTCCTGATATCTATTCAGCGTTTCCGGATGTTTAAATGCTGCGACATTCCAGCGTACGGTCTTGTTTGCTTGTCTATTAAATGTAGATGACCACTTGCACTTGTGCTTATAGATGACAAGCATATGATCGGTGTCTATATCAGCACCTCTAAATGATCGAGCATCAGTTACACTTGTAGAGTGTCTCTTAGAAATCATGACATGATCGATTTGATTTTCAGTTCTTCCATCGTTTGATTTCCACGTTGCTTTGTGGATTCTCTTATGAGGAAAGAAAGTGCTAGAAATTGCTAGATCATACATCATTGCCAGTTCAGCTGCGCGAAAGCCATTATTGTTGCTGGTATGATGCAAGCTGTTAAAGCCGATTTGTGTTTTAAGTTCTGCACTTCTACCAATTTGAGAATTGAAGTCACCTACCACGATTTTTATATCGTGTGGCGGGATTTTATTGATGACTTCTTCGAGTTCTAGAAAGAACAGGTCTTTAATGTTATCTGCTTTATCTTCAGTAGGTGCATGAACATTGATGATCGTTACATTAAATTATTGCGTGCGGATTCTCATTGTGCATATCCGCATATTAATTGGGCAGAAGTTGATAACATGTTGATTCACGTGACGATGTATGAGAAAGCCAGCTCCAAATTCTCCTCCTTTTTGATGACCGCAATAGTAGAGAGTGTATCCCTTGGCTGTTACGTGGATTCCACTTCCTGGCCATCTTAGTTCTTGTTTTTTTTTATTCAATGTTGTGCACAACTAAAATTGTGTCGTTATTTGGCCTAACTTATTGGGGAATTCAAAGCAAAAAAATGTTGTTAAAGTTTGAGAAGCAAAATATGGAGAAATTTAAAAACCTAATTAGTGCTGTGGCGAACATCAGTACTAGATATGTACTAAAAATCGAACTTTACTCTAATAAATGCTATTAGAAAAATAGCAACATCTAGCCCTTAGAATATTAAGTTTACTGACTGATGTGATTTTTTATACGTTTTTTCTTGATTTGCAAAAAAGAGTTTTTAGGCGACTCATTCATTTTAATTGTAATTGTGTTCAGAAGCAAAAGAATTATAATAAAAAGACTACATAGTTAGTATAAAAACATATAATTTTAATGAAAAATCGATGTAATTAATTGTAGGCGTATGCAAATGTATATATGTTTCAATAAATGTCGTCAATGATTTAATATAATAAAAATAAAACAATATTTGGAGTAAAAAGTGCCTTATAAAGATTATTATAACCATAAACACGAGCTCTATAGAGCCACCTTTTTTCTAACACGATGAATATAATTATTCAAAATTTCATGCAAGGAAATTTTAACAGAGTTTTCCATGATATTTATTCAATGTATGTAACATTAATTGCTGAAACATTACCAAAACTAAAAATTATGCAACTTTTGATGAGCACTTATCGTGATAGTACAATCACTATCAGAAACATTAGAGGAACTGCGTGCCTGACCAGGTTTAATTCCAGCTAGCTTTAATCATGCGGATTCGAGAATGTATCTACCTAGTCCAGTAAAAATGCAGAACTGCACGCAAAAGAAAATTGGAAGGCGGATTTAAATGTTTAAAGAACAGGGACTCTGACGACCCCAAAGGCTGAATCAACCAAGATCATCACACCCACCAATACAACCACACCTAATACATTTAGAAAATTAAAAAAATGTTTCACTCTCCATGCCCACAAAAATTTATCGAGCATGTCATCTTGGCCATCTTACATTAAGCAATAAACTATGCTAATTAGTATAAGTCCGAATGTTGTGTCAATAGACCGGATAGACCTGAATAGACCGATGTAATAATAAGTAATAACTGCTTCCAACTGCTGCGTAAAAACTGGAACATTATTTTTGTCACAAATAACCGGTAAAACTTGATGATAAATCATATTTCAAATGTGTAGTTCCACTCTTACTAAAACTTTTTGTATTCCACCATTGTTCCAAGAAGTTATGTTGATTGAAGTTAGTAGTTTTAAGATTTAAAATTCAATAATATTCACAACCTTCAACACTTGTTGGATTTTGATTTGAATTATAAGCAACTTCTTATTTTTCCAATTTTTTTCCTATTTTTCCAATTAATTAAACGAAATAATTTTTGGTTGTAATACCACGAGTAGGGCTTCCAATACCGGTATCGGTACTACCGAAAATACCGATAATGATCTTAAAATTCCATTTCGGTACTACCGGTATTTAGCCTCGGTAATACCGAATTTTAAAAAAAATTTATATTGTCTAAAAAACTTTAACAACATCTTTAACTACTACTAAATATCCATAATTTGAGTTAGGCAGCAGGTTTTTGCAACACGGTTTTTCTTATTTTCTTATGTTATTTTTTCTAAATGAGTTAAAAAGAGATAGTATGTATATAGAATACGCAGAATACGCAGAACGATGAATTACATCATTCAAATCAGTATTACTGATTGTAATACTGATTTGACTACTAAACTAAACTATTAGTTGCTAAACTATTCAATCAATCAGTCAATAGTGAATAGACTATCGAATAAATCAATCATTTGATTTGATGTAAGTAAAATATGGTTTTCAAATACTTTAATAAAAACAAATAAATATTTACTTACAGTCATAACAAATATGAGTAGAGATAAAGAGTCTCCGTGGAAATACTTCAAGCGGACTAATGACGGTGGTGTATGCCAAATTGATAAATGTCGAAAGCAAATTAGAACAGCTGGTTGAAGTACTAGTGAATTGTATGTTCATTTAAAAAGCAAACACAAAGTAAACTTATTAAAAAGAGACGTTAGCAATTACGAAGAAGAAAACTTTGCTGAAAAATCAAATGTTGTAGTTCGTTAAAAATACCCATATATTTTAAGAATTCTGTAGATGACTTTACAGGCAATTATTTAGCGTTTTGTAGCGAGGGATGGTTTTCCGTTTATTAAAATATGTACGTCATATGATATTCGTAGTCTACTTCAATTCAAAGGTTATACAAACATTCCAAAGTCACTAAGTACTGTCATCGTGATTTTTTTGTTATTGTAACTCACTGAACTATAATTAATGTTACAACTAATAAACCTCTATATATTATTTATTATTTATAAAAGGTAGCAATTAATTTATATGTTGTTAATTAATTTGCTTTTTTGTACTCTTAAATACTATTTTGTATAAAATTGGTTCTTTTTACTAATTGAAATTAAATAAATCTTACTAAAAACTAAATTACAAACATCTTACTAAAAACTAAATTACATTACTAAAAACAAATTTATTTTTTAATTTATTTATTTAATCAATTTTCAAACCAAAATTCTGCAATTATTTTTTTTCTGGAATATCGGTAGTACCGCGGTAATACCGGTATTGAGGGTAACTTAGATCGGTAATACCGGTATTAGCAAAAACGGTATTTTTGGAAGCCCTAACCACGAGTCATTGTGATTTTTTCAAAAATTTTTTGATTTTACGAATTAAATTATTTAGAGATAGTACGAGTCCGAAGGACGAGTCGATTGCTCGATTTGATTGAGCAGTGTTGCTTAAAAATAATTTAATGAGTAAAATTGAAATATTTTATACAACAATTTCAATGAAGAGTGGTATTTAATGAGGTAATTTTTTTTAATTGTAATTTTATTTAAAGGATAATTATTAGTTTCTAAAAAAAATTTTTTTCTACAACTTATTCAGTTAATTAAAATTTATGTAAAAATGCAAATAATAAAAATGTTCGTTTTCATTCAAAAATCATAAATGATTGCATGTGTGGCGAACACTGGTAATATAATTTTAACATTTTTTTTGTGTTACTGGTAACACACCTTTTATTTTCATTTTTCAAAAAAATCAAGAGTGCGTTGAAAAATTTATGTTTCGAAATGTTTTAAGTTTTTGTGTTGGAGAAAAAAATTTATTGCTTCAACCTTGTTCCCGCACTATTTTTTCTCCGGAAAATTTCTTATAGTTTTAGTTGTGGTAAACCGGGAATTAGTTTAATTAATTTAAATGAATTAAAGTTTATTAAATGTCCTTGTAATTAATTTTTATAGTTGTTCAAACTATTTATCTTGAACTGCAGCCAAATTCTGTAACTGTGAAGCGGTGAAGTGATAAGTTTTTTATCACTTCACCGCAAAAATATCTATGTGAGTGAAGTTTTAAAACTATAAAGTTAACACTGACTTTTTGTTTAGTAATAAACAATAAATCGTTTCTTTTGTTGTTATCGACATTATTTCAAAAAACACCATAACGTCAAATGCGATTTGACTTTTTAAAATTGCATTTCTAAATTAAACACAGATTCATTTTTCAAATTTAATTTCTAAAATATTTTTGTATATTTAATTTTGTAAAAATTTACGTTTAAATTGTGTTAAAAGTTAAAATAAACATTTAATTTTATGTATTTTTGACGTTTGACAGTTCGGGGCTTGTTATTAGATTTTTTAACAATCAAATCGCATATAGAATCGCAAAAATGGTAAAATGACAAAAAATTAATGATAAAATCGAAATGAAGAAATTTTTAACACTTCACCCCTTCATAGTTACAGAATTTGGCTGCTGGTGTGCTAAAATGTTAGATTGTGTAAATAAAATTTTGTAATAGAATAATAACAGAACGCTTGCAATTAATTGTTTTATTCATCTTTGTTAAGACACTTTAAAAAAGTTTTAAGAATCAAACATAAATATTTAAAACTATGTAATTAAATAAATCTACTTTGTATTGAGATTAAAAGAATGTGGTTATTTTACATATATCTGAATTAACAATAATTTAATTTTCTTTTGAAAATAATTTCATTTGGTGCTATTTTGATCAAAGTGGTTGAAACCCAACAATATAAATTAGAATTTACATTTGATATTAGCTACAGAACAAGAAGTTAATTTGAAGATCGAGAAATACTAACCTAACACAGGAATACATTATCTTAAATTTGGAGTCTATAATAGTATCTATACATGTTTATGTTTTTTTGTCAAAAGTAAATTACAAATTTTTAGTATTTATGCGCCTACTAAGATGAAATTATATTTCATTTTCTTCGAAGAAAATAAGCAAAATTATCGACGACAATAAGAATTAACGACAGTTAAAACAAAGCCTACTGTTTAGATATCATAGTTTGTACGAATGAAAAATAAAATGTGTGACAGTAAAAAAAATTATCAGTTGTAATTTCCCAAGGGCGATTTACGGTTCTCAGCAACGATTCACAGCAAAAAAAGTCGGACAAGTGCGAATAAAATTCGCTCGCCAAGGGTTCCGTGAATGTAAAAGAACACAATATCAAAAGTAAATGGGGAATATTTGTTAAATATCTACATATCTACAATATCTAAATTGGAAATATTTGTTCTATAAATCAGCGTCGAAATATAGGGTGGTATACAAACACTTAAAATAGCACTTTTTTTTTATCAATAACTAAAAAACTGTGCATCGCAGAATTCTAAAAAATGTTGCAATGTTTCTTAAATTAAGTGTTCTTTCAAATGACACCCCACTCGTTTGGTTCCAAAAAAGTTTTTTTTACCCTCCTTACACCCATCCCCTAAACACACAGAAATATAATTATTTGTGAGTTCGTTATAATTTTCGTTCAAAATATGGCAAACTTCCTGTCTCTATGAATTTTTTCAATTTTTCTGTCAATCAGTGTCGAAACGTAGGGGGGAGGGGGACGGTCTGGAATTTGCACATTTTTTAGAATAACTCCAAAACTGTGTACCGCAAAATTCTAAAAAAAATTTCAATTGGAAATTCGGTGCTCTTTCAAATGATACCCCACTCGCTTGGGTTAAAAAAAGTTTTTTTTACCCTCCTTACACCCATCCCCTAATACACAGAAACATAATTATTTGAGAGTTCGCTATAATTTTCGTTCAAAATATAGCATTCCTGTCTTTATGAATTTTTTCAATTTTTTCTGTCAATCAGTGTCGAAACGTAGGGGGAGGGGAATGGTCTGGAATTTGCACATTTTTTAAAATAACTCCAAAACTGTGTACCGCAAAATTCTAAAAAAAATTGCGAAGTTTTTGAAATTCGGTGCTCTTTCAAATGACACCCCACTCGCTTGGGTCAAAAAAGTTTTTTTTTCACCTTTCCCCATCCCAATCCCTTAAAAGCACCAAAATATAATTATTTGAGAGTTCGCTATATTTTTCGTTCAGAGTTTATCAAACTTCCTGTCTCTGAATTTTTTCAAATTTTTCTGTTAATTAGGTTCGAAATGCAAGGGGGAGACCAACTTTTTGTGTCACTTTATTGATAATAATTCAAAAACTATGCATTGCAAAATTCTAAAAAAATGGCAATATTTTTAAAATCAAGTGCTCTTTCAAATGACACCCCACATGACCTGGCTTTAAATGTTGATTTTACCCCTTAACATTCCCACCCCTTTTATAAATATAGTTATGAGTATCTGCCACTTTTCTATATTTTTCATTAAAAACCTACTCATTTTTCTATCATTCCAAATTTATTTCAAGATTTTCGATGAAGTAGGGTCGGAGTTAATCGGGGCAATAAAACATCGAGAAAACGTCATTTTTCAAAATTATACAAAAAACGGTGAGGTGTAAAATTCCAAAATATATTTTTAAATAATGCTGAAATGAAGCTCTTTCATATGATACTCTACTCGTCTCGATAAAAAAATGTATGTTTTCAAAGGCTTTGCATTGTACCTCTTTAAAACAAATGAACACAACTTTATTTATTTTTTAACCCACCATCTTGTGTGGATAGATTAGTATTATAAGCACCTCAAATTTTAAGTTCATCGGATTAATGGTTCACGAGATAATCGAAATAATGTGAAAAACACGTTGTACTCTCACCAATAGAGTGTTCCGTATAAAAAACGGAACCCTAAAAAAATGACTATTATATGGGCTTGATATACCCAAACATAAAACAACAGTTACAAACCGGCACTTTATCGAATTAAACAAACAAAAATTCACAATTGTAAACTTTCACAAACCAACACATGTTGTGTATTGAACCACACATCCACATCATAAAGCAAAGGGTACGTGGGCGGGTTACGTTTCTGATACGGTCCAAATCAATAAAACCAACCAGGTAGTCACAAGCCAACTAGTCCAACTAGTCAAAATAAATTTGTATCTTTTTATTCTTTAAATTAGTTTTTTTTTTTAATTTAAACAATTATCGAATTTTTTTTAAAATTTAAATATATACTAATTTTTCTCTACTAAGTTAGAATAAAATAATAGCCGTGAGTTTATCCCTCTATACGGTCGTAACGCTCATATTGCAATATGGGTATCGTGTTCGACTAATGATCTATAGGTCGTGAGTTCAAATCCTGGCGTAGTACATTTTTTATTGTTTTTTTTTTTCATTTTTTTTAAATAACATTAAAATTATTGTTTTTTGTTCATAAATACATAATAATCATAAAAATTTCGTTTTACAAATTTTAAATTTACCGAATGTAGTTTTTTAAAGTTATTGCTACTGTCTTTTCCTCTTTCGTGCAAATTATTATCATTTCGATATTAAGAAAATTAATTATTTTTTTGACAGGCAGTGCTAAAAATCATTTAATAGTGGTTTTTCGATCATTATTTTTTTTTAAAGTTATTTATAGATTTTGTTGTTATTTTAATTAAATCTTTTTTATTTTCAATTGAAGATTGAAGATTTGAAGATTTTTAAAGATTTTCGACAAATGAAGATTTTTTTTGTTATTTGTAGTTTTTGTTATTGTTTTAATAAAATTTAGAATGCATTCAGGAGATTTTTTTTAAAGTTATTTATAGATTTTGTTGTTATATTAATAACCGAATCACAAAACATCAAACAAGCTTCACCATGAACAACAAAATATAACTCGACTGTGTTGTAACCACAAGAATTTATAGAGAGGGAAACAAATACCTTTAATTAAAACACAAATAAACTTTTAACACACAACAGTAGTATTTTTATTTAACTTTTATATTTCTTTTAATCTTTATTAATTTTGATTTCTTAAAACTGACTCTTAAAACAGTCTCTTCAACTGTTTCTTAAAACTTTTTCTTAAAACTGACTGAATAATATTAACTAACTGACTCTTAAAAACTAAGTTTTCAACTTATATATACTTTTTTTTTAATTACTTAAAACTCATTTGTATCAGTAAACAAGAAAATAAGTTGTAGCGAAGATTTCCAACATCATCAACTTTCTCCTATCTAAAAACATATTTAAAATTTATTTTTATAAATAAAACTCACATTAAATTACTTTTGTTGCGACTCAACAAGGTAATATATTATAAATTTTACCTTGTAATTCAGCACCAAAACAATTCAATTCCAGCATTACTTGCAAATAAATTAAATATACAGAATAGGTTGATGATGGACAATCTGTGCTACAACAACTGCATTAGTCCTCTTTTGCTAATTAATCGAACTAAAATTTTTACTAAGATTATTTTTCAGTTAATACTGTTTGACTTACTTTCAATAACGAATGGACATAATCTTTTTTTTTTTTGATTCTTTGATTATGATGCATACAATTATATAAGATTTTTTTTCCCTTTAAATTTAAAAACAATTTGTTTGTTTTGATTATAACAGCACAAACACATAACAATTTGTTCTAACTTATTTTATTTCGAGAGACTCTCTTAGATCACTTTTTCTTCCAAATTTTAAATGCCAACTCCTCTGACAGTCGGTTGGATTCTCGTATTTATAATGATAACAAACATCGAAAACAATGAGTTCGTAATCTATGTTAAATAATTTTGTTGCGTGAATACGTATAAATACAGTCGCACTACAGGACTATATAATATAACTGATAAAACATCCTCATAACATTCTTCAGTAGTTTTACATTCTTAAAATTACTATTACAATAAGTTTACGGTTTCATTTGTGGTTGTTGATTTTGTACAAAAATGCTTTTTATTTGTAATGAGATTTGATCCCACCAATTTGAATAACCACTCGTTTATGCGAACAAATGTCCCTTTTGGTGAATAAATAGTTCGTTTTATCCTCAAGTAGCAAATGTTTATATTAAAAAATTACTAAAACGTCTATAGAGAAATCAGGCAAATTGCATCGCTGGTTGTTGACAGTCTATAAATTGCTGAACTACACTGACTAAAAAATCCAATAAAATTGTTCGTAATTTCGTTTGCTCTATGAATAATGTTGTTAGCTCAATAAACAATTCATAAACATTAAACAATTAATATTAGGAATGTTTTCGAAACGAAATTAGTTTATTATACTTACAATAAATAGTTTTATTGGATGTCGTTGGATTTTTTGGCAGCAAAATTTATTTATTTATTTTTCCTAAAATTTATTTTGTTGTATCCAAAAATTTTTTAAATTACAAACATTTAACTATTTTTTCTTTATTTTGTTACAGTATCTATCAAAATGATTCAAAAACATGTGCAACATGTCATAGTGAATGTAAAGACTCTTGTTCAGGGCCGGGAAATGAGAACTGCGTGAACTGTGTTAATGTAAAAGATGGTAAATTTTGTGTACCACAATGTCAAGAAAACAAATATAACTATCGAGGTACTTGCAAACCTTGCCACAAAACTTGTATAGGATGTGTAGGGCCACAAAACACAATTGGACCGAATGGTTGTATAACTTGTTTCAAAGCGATTATAAATGGAGAAGCTAGTGTTGGAAAATGTTTACTAAAAGATGAGCCTTGTCCAGGTAACAAATTTTGCAATGCTAATCGTATTTGAATCATTTGTATGCTTGAATCATATTTTTATATATAGTTTTTAATTATATCTCTAGATGGCTACTATTACGAATGGGTAGTTCCACAAGAGCAAGGTCCACTACAATCACTTGCTGGAAAAGCGATTTGTAGAAAATGTCATCCACGATGTAAGCTGTGCACTGGAAATGGTTTTCATGAAACAGTTTGTCAAAAATGTACTGGATACAAACTTGGTGAATATTGTGAAGGTGAATGTCCAACTGATCATTTTGCTGATGAAGAATCAAGAAATTGTATAGCATGCGATTCTGAATGTTGGGGATGTAATGGTGATGGTCCCGGGGGTTGTATTCAATGTAAAAATTATAAAGTTTATGGAAATGAGGAACCGACTGATAAATCAAATGCATTCAACTGTACCGCAGAATGTCCGAAAGCTTATCCATATAAAATATTTCCACAAGATCTAGCTGGACCATATTGTTCGGCGAGTAAACCAATTTCGAAAGATAGTGATGAAGATCTTGCCAGTATGTTATTCAGTTCAACGTGGGTAATAACAATCGTTTTTGGGGTAGCGTGCTTAATAATTTTTGTTGTTGCAATAATATGCCTTATTCAAAAAACAAAAGCCAATAAATATGCAGCTAAAATGACTAAAGTTTTAACTGGAGATGATTCAGTTCTAATAAAACCAAACAATGTTGGACCAAACTTAAAAAAATAACGTATCATCACAGAAACAGAAATTAGTATATTACATATCTAGAGTTGTAAATAGCATTTTACATGCGAGTGAAAATATTGTGCACGAGACGCGTAGCGTCTAGTGCAGTATCTTCACGAGCATGGAAAATGCTTTACAACTCGAGATTTGTTATATACTTTTTCTTCAACTTTGTTTGAATGCCCAAGCGCATATAATTACTTGAAAAAATGAACTACTAATTATAAATTAAATGCAAATAGTTTACAAATTGTGTTAGGCTTTGCATTATTCTGTGTCGAAATGAATTGAAATATTTAATTTTTAAAAATCAAATTTTTCTTTAAATAAAAATTTTTCTTTTTATTAAAAGCGTGCGGTAATATATATATGAAAATCCATTACCGCACGCTTTTTTTTACTTACCGCACGCTATTTGAAATAATCAATTTACATGTCATGGATAGTGTGATGTAATTTATAATTTACTGTGATAGGAGTAGAAAAAAGTAAATAATTTTGCCAAAAAATTTGCGAATAAACTGAACTATACAAATCAATATCGCGATCAAAACAAAAGTGCCTTTTAAATAATTTTTAATTCTGGTTTTAAACTTTTTTAATATAATTTTTATTTTAATGTTCTAAATTAGAGTACTAAAGAGTTGTTTGTTATATATATTTTTTTAATTATTAATTTATATGTCATAACGTGTAATTAATATAGTGTAATTCGCTTATAACTGTTGAGGATAATTATTTTAATTTAAAGTTGGTAACACTTTTTTAGATCTTTTTGAAGTTTGGTTGTATAGACGGCGTAAATTGTAATGCTATAAAATTTAAATAAACTAAAATATCTCGTTTGTAAAGTAAAACCATTGCCTATTATTGTTTTCATATTTTTTATTTTAGACTGATATCTAAAACGACATTTTTCGGATTATTTATGGTACAAAAAGTTGAACTTTAAAGTGCTAGGACTTTATAAAATTTTATAAAGTCCTAGAACGTTAAAGTTCAACTTTTTGTACCATAAACGTTGAACTTTAACGTCCTAGTACTTTATAAAATTTTATAAACGTTAAAGTTCAACTTTTTGAGCAAAATTTAAAACTCATTTCTTTTTATTTTAAAAAAT
Source organism: Diogma glabrata (assembly GCA_963693315.1). Lineage (NCBI taxonomy): Eukaryota > Metazoa > Arthropoda > Insecta > Diptera > Cylindrotomidae > Diogma > Diogma glabrata. The sequence goes on along the minus strand of OY856186.1, from coordinate 72,133,988 downwards.
TTCCAGTATGACATAAAGTTTTGTATTTACCTCAAACGAAAAGTGTTTTTTAAAGGTACTCACTAGTAATTTCAGTAATTTCTAGTAGTAAACAACTAGCTCGTACTTTAAAGTTTCACTTTTCGTTCTTGATAAATAAATAACTATTATTCCCTAACAGGTTATGGGCCCAGTAATAGTAAAAGTAAAAAAATAAAAGTAAAAAGTTTAATAAAAATAAAAGCCAAAAAAAATAAGTTAATAATAAAAATAAAAAATAAATAAAAAATAAAACGAAATATGCAGTGTGGAAAAATTATGTGATTACGATTCATTTGTGATATGGAAATTTCAGATGGAAATTTTATTAAAATCACATGGTGTTTACGAAATAACAACCGGAGATGAAGTGCTGAAAGCAGATGATACGGAAGAAAAAAGATGTAAGTGGAAAGTAAAAGATGCTAAAGCACAAAAATATATAGTAACAAGTGTCGATAAAAAAGTTTTAATGCACATAATAAATGCTAAAACAGCTAAAGAAATGATTTAGAAGTTATGCGCTATTTAGGGAAAAGATTCCAGACAACAGAAATGTAAACTGATGCAAGATTCTTCAGTTACACGTCCATAAAAGGAACAGACATGGCAACGCATATTAGTAGTTTGGAAAATATTGCGCTCAAATTAAAATCTTTGGGACAAAAAATAACGATATGTTGATATCGAAGATTTTATATACACTTCCAGATACATATAAGTATTTTGCGAGTGCGCGGAAGTCAACCCCAATAGCTGAAAAAACTCTGGTGAATCTAATGGCAAGGTTGCTAAGTGAAGAACAAAGAAATATTAGTAACGATGAAAAACACAACGTTGTCGCGTTTAAGACAGAATTAATGAAGTGTTTTAAAAGCAATAAAAGTGGTCCTATTGCTAGAAATTGTGTAAATGGTGTTAAATGTCATAAATGTGGTGAAGTTGGACATTTTGCGAAGTGGTGTAAAAATTAAAGCAAAATTTATTGCACGATTTGCAAGAAAAATAATCATGAGTCCAAAGATTGTTTCTTTAATAAAATAAAAAATAAAAAAGTGTCGTTTCTAGTAGAAACATTAAAAAGTAAGCACGTAAGAGATGAGTGGGTTGTTGATTCGGGAGCCACTTCTCATATAACATAACGTTATTGAAAAATATTAGAGAAATAACTTCAGAAATCTCTAGCTGTTGCTAGCATTGAATCTAATGAGTGTATTTTAAATGATGTATTGTATTTTACAGAACTATGCAAAAATTTGTTGTCGGTACATTCAATAATAGAAAAAGGTGGTGAAGTTAATTTTAGTAAAAATAAAGTAGAAATTATAAAAGACACTAAAAAGTTTCAAGGTGAATTAAGTGATAATGGGCTTTATGTGGTAAAATTTGAAAATACAGTTACTCAAAAAGCAATGATAACTGAAAATAAAAATAATGCGGATGAGTGGCATAGAAAATTGGGACATCTGGGTCTCAAAAATGTAAAGAAACTTTCAACGTTAGTGTAAGACATGGACATTAAAGAAACTGAAAACGAAAAAATAAAAGAAGTGTGTGAAGTATGTACAATTTCAAAGCAAACGAGAGAACCATTTACGAGTGAACGTGCAGGAGCAAAAAAACCGTTAGAAATTATACATAAGGATGTTTGTGGTCCGATTGATCCACAGACATGGGATGGTATGAAATATTTCATCACATTTATTGATGATTATACGATTTTTTTGATGATTTATTTAATGAAAAGCAAGTTTGAAACATCAGATATTGTGAAAAATTATATTGAAGAAGTTGAAAGAAAATGGAATCTAAAAATAAAAAAAATGAGATCCGATAATGGTGGTGTGTATGTTAATAATAATCTAAAATTTTGGTTAAAGAATAAAGGAATAACACATGATTCAACAATATCATATTCTCCACAATAGCAAAGCAGAGAGAATAAATAGAACTATTATGGAAAGAACAAGAGCACTAATTTCAGATAGTAAAGTAAACAAAAATTCATGGGGTGAAGCAGTTTTAACGTCGGGTTACCTAATAAATAGAAGTCCATCTGAAGCAATTAATAATACACCCGCTGAAAACTGGTATAACAACCAAATTTATCAAATCTTCAAATGTTTGGTTCTGATGCATTTGCAAAAGTTCTTAGTCCTCTTAAAAAACTGGATGCTCGGCGTAGAACGTTTGTGTTTGTTGGGTATTCGCCAAACGGATATAGATTATATGATTCAGAAAAACAAAAAATCGTAATTTCGAGAGATGTCAAACTTAAAAATGGAAAAAACAATAATACTAATAAAATAAATGTTGTGGTCAATAAATACGAGGAAGACTTTACTGAAACAGAGGATGTAGAACCACAGTTAGAAATAGATCAGACAATAGAACGAGGACAAGAAGATGAAACAACAAACGTTACGAATGGAACAGTTAATGATCATAGAAAATCTGGAAGAACACGTAAAATTCGAGACATACATAAAGATTTTGCGATGATGACATACGAAGAGGCAGTAACAGGTCAAAACAAAGAAAAATGGTTGAAGGCAATAGAAGAAAAAAAAAACTTCGCTTGACACAAATAAAACATGGGTATGTGTAGACAAGTCTGATATTGGAAATGAAAAAAGTCTGACTAGTAGATGGGTATTCAAGATAAAAGATGATGGAAGGCATAAAGCGAGACTAGTAGTTAGAGGTTGTGAACAAAAATATGGACTGAACTATGAGGAAACCTACAGTCCAGTAATAAACAGCAGCGCATTAAGAATAATATTTCTGTTAGCGGCGAGTCGAAGAGATTATATCATGAAATTTTATATAAAAACTGCGTTCCTGTATGGTGAACTAGAACAAAATATCTCTATGTTATATGCCAGAAAGATATACGAGTCCTTTATTAATTTATATCAGTTCAAAAGGGTGACGTATTTTTTAAAAGATTAAAACGCCTTGTTTTTGTTCTCTTCAAAATTAACTTATTTTGTTCATACCCAATAAATGTGGAATAATATGAAAGTTTCCGTGACTCTAATTGTTAAAGCAACAAATCAATAATTAACTGAATGATCGTCGACGCTTAGCATAGTAAAAGGTTATCTTTCCGAAGTTTATTCATGTAAACCTTAGTAATGAAAACAACCCCGGAATAACATTTTCATTAATGCATCTCAACGTCTGGACATCTCCATCTTATCATTTCCATCACCTGTACAACTCATAAACTCAACATTCATCGTGAACAACGCATCACTGCAAGCAGTCAACACTTTGTGGACAACGCCGCACTCAGCCGCTACTAAATCCTTAACTTTTGACACTAGTTTTATTATTTTTTAAAATTATGCAATTATAGTTTTCAAATTTTTCAAAATAGATTAAATACTAAACAAACAAAGTAATTTCTGCACTCGAGTACCACAATACGACATACATCGAAACTCGTTTGAGTGCGGAAAAGTGAGTTATTTTCGCATTGATTTTTTATTTCAGCACTGCTTTTTCATTTCCGTACTGCTGCCAATTTAAAGACGAAACGGTGCGTTTGTGTTAGTAAACATTTTTATTAATAAAGTAGAAATGAATGAAAACATTACTTTTGACCAAAGTAGAAAGAGCAATTGTGCAAGTTATTGAATGAATATCCTCCAGGAATCGGTGGTTGTGGCAAAGGCTCTCCAACTACTTTCAAGTTTGTTCGGCTTGTTTGACTCGATATTATTGTAACAGTTGTACCGGCTGAAACATTGCCCTTTTCAATGATTGATTCACTGGATTGAGCAGTGGTTGATGAGGTCATTAAAACGTTATCAGCTCTAACAATTTTCGAACCCATGATGCTGTCAGCAATTTAACGTTTATTGTTGAGCGAATGTTGAATGCATTGTTCTGTAACCTTATCAGACTCCCAACCATCATGCTGCTTAATTGTAGTCCAACAAGGATGCAGACGATCGACGGAAGCAATGACCAGTGTACTCACCCGGTGACGAAAGATTTAAGAAAATTGCAATTGTCTTCGGATAGCCTCCAATCGTGTTAATGCCGATCGGCTGTTTGATGCATTTGCCTTTACGAAAACCCCAAAAAGAATCTGTCGGTGATAACGCCATGAGGACGTAATCCTGAATAAATCTTGAAAATGTCAACCAAATTTACATCACTTCCTTCGTTGATGACAAACTGTCGAATAATTTTGGTTTTCGGTACGGTAATTTTAATGCCATTGTCCATGTATTCGACATCCTTTACGTTCAAATTCAACAATTCGCTTCGTCCACAAGCACCATATACACCGACAATAAGGGCCACCTTAAAATTGTGAGGTTAGGAAAATAAAATGAAACAAAAAAATTATCAGCCAATTTTACCTTCGTAGCCAAATAAACATCGTCGGGAGCGTCCTTCAGGAATTTGTAGATTTCTTCAATGGTGAAGATTCTCGATTTCTTCGCAAAATAATTGTCATTTTTACGCTTAAAAGAGCTCGCAAATTGTTGAATTTTGAGATATCGATGTTGTCCTTCACGTTCAACGTGGATTTTAACATTGAGTAAATGCTCCATGTAGTTGACGATTGGAATTGTTTCATCTCGGTATCGATCGAAATAAGCAAGCAACTTATTTTCGTCAATCAGTTTAATTTTTTTTTCACTACACCATTGTTTGATCGCTCGATACGTTTTTTCGTATTTTTCTTTGGATATTACCGGCAATAAACCTTGCAAAGTTTTTTCTGCTGCTCCTTTCAAATCGGAATCCTCCCCTGTAGCCCTATTCCGGTACATAGTGAAATAGGAATTGAGAAATAAATATAGCAATTTTTTCATAACTAGTATTCCGTGTCGCGGGAAATAACAAATTCGTATTAGAAAATATTTCTTTATTTCATTTATTGCAGTTTTTTCTCAATTCCCAATTCCCAGGGAAATGCCGGATTAGGCGTACTGAGCTCATTTTTTGCAGTTTCTCAATAAAATACACGCGAAATGAAAACACGTTTGTATTGTGGGAACAATCAAGAACAAATGACGTTTTTTTCTTGCATATAATCCAACTTGCATATTGTCCAGGCATTGTTGATCGATCAATACTTGGCGTAGTTTTTTTGTAGTGATTTTTTGTTATTTTTTTTTTTATATTTTGTCTATTGTGGTAATCAAGTGCAGAAAACGTTGTGTGCAACTCGTTTTGAAATGAATTTTTTTCAGCACACGTCCTAATTTTAGATACTCGCTTAGCTCGTATTGAAAACTTAGGAGTAGGACTAGTGCTGAAAAAATCTTCATTTCAAAACTTGTAGCACAAACTACTATTTCAACATTAAAAATTATGTACTAAATGTTTCCATCAAACTCCGGTATTAGGTATAATTATTTTATAAAACTTTTCAATCAAAATAAAATATATAATTTACATAACTAAAATGTCGATATACAGATTATAAATAAAACTTAAATATTGAAGACTCGCACCATCTATATAAAAATCCATAAACATAATTTTACTTCGGTGGCGCTACGTCATGCGATACAATTTTTTCATTCAATTTGAATGAAACTTTGTTTTGTTTTTGTAAATCAAACACTTGTTCACGGACAGTCGTTGAGTTATTTTGTGTTTATAGTAACGCGTTGTTTATTGTGTTCTTTTTAAAATAAGTTTTAAGAAGTGATATTTATATGAAAAAAAATGATTTTATTAATAACCAAATTTTTACAAATTTATTGTAAAGTGATTTAATTTTAATTATTGTGAAATTTTGAAAATTCAAGAAAAATTAAAAAAAAAAAATTCGTCATGGTTTTAATAAATTATTTTTAAATTATAATAAAACTGAGTGTTTTTAGTGTTAAAGAATAATAATTATATTGTTAATAAAAAAAATTCTAGTTTTTTGTGTTCTGTTTTAAAAATATAAAAAAATGGATATCTCCAGGAATTTCTTTTTTATATTCGGACTACAATTTTTTGGATATATATATGGATACATCGAAGAGGATGATATGAGAGGTAAGTCAATTTGATTTATATCAAGAAACCTTAAAAAATTAGAAAAAGGTGAAAAAATTCCTACACGTTTCGATACCTTTCGAATTAATTATATTTTTTTTATATATAAAAAACTTTTATTATAAGTTATAACAACAACGAAATTTATTTGTTTCGTTATCTTATTTCTTTGTAACTTGAAACTTATAGAGTTTACTTATATTTTTATATAATTATGATAAGACAACAAATAATTAAATGATAACGAAAAAATTGCAATATGAAAAAAACACTTGTATAACTAAGTTTGAAACCCAATTTTTTCCTCTGTTTCATGATTTCTAGTTATGACTTAATCGTTAAAATCATATTTAAAATTTTATAATCAAAAGTTACAATGATAAAAATTGAGAAATAACCAAAAAAACGAGAATAGGATTATAAGTATTTGGTTCCAATTTTTGATCTGACACCATTCATTCGTCAGTTTATGCCCACAATATAGACAACAAAAGCTCAGTGGAGTAGACAGTTGGATACCGAAACTCGGTGTATGAATACCCGGTTCTTTGTTTCTATGTCAGTTCATAACTTTTCTATCCACCTTCGTAATCAATTATGGTTTGTTTTGATGCTTCCTACATAAAATTTGATTTTTGAATATAAACAAAACAAATTATAATTTGCTGATCTTCTTTGGTTTTTATTTGTGTTTAGTTAAATCGAAATAAGATTAGTTTTTGCATTGATCTAATTCTTAAGTTTTTTCAGAACAAGTTATAGAACGATTTTTGATGCATATTTGTTGAAAGTAATAATTAGTTTTTCTAACTCGTTCACTCTCTTCAAAACTAGCAACAAAATAACTGGCTGAATAAAGATTTAATAGCTACCTGTCTTTGGATTCGAGAAACGACTACTGTCGATTTAACGTTTTGATGGCTTAAACGTTATTCTTGTATCTGTTGAGTCTGAATAAATACGGATCTGTGGCCGAAGACGTACTTTTTAAATCATCGATCATTTGCAATATTTATATATATAAAAAAACTGAGTGATTTCTGAGATCGATTTGTTAAATCGTAAAATACTTATCTGCATTTTTTTCCTAACTTCTAATGTTATTTGTGGTCCACTTTGCCTTGTGGCATTCCCTGCCTGAGTATTCTTAGCTTTAGAATTGAGAAAGTCAATAATGATTTGGTGATCTGATAACTAGGATGTTACCTAAAAGGAGTGTGGGGTACACTCTCAAAAACTTTGGTCAGTTAAAATTAAAAAAATATCAAGATGATTTAAGTAAATCTAATTTAAACGACTGATTTAAATCAATACAACCCTGACTAAGATTAAATGCTGCCTGTGCCAATCTCGTCATCTTGGCCTTAAAAGTTAGTTTGCCACAGATATAAAATGTACTATCATGTGTCGATAATCACGATACACACCAAATTGCAGATACTCCATTTCAAGACGAAGAACTTAAAAAACTTTATAAATCGCTTCGTCCAATCTCATCTTGGTTTAAACCAAAACTAATAAAACCTGAAAATTGGATCTTTATTATATAATATTAAATGGGATCCATATTGGGAAATCTCTTACTTTTCAAATTCTAACAAAAAAAAACAAATCATGGTTGAATAATTAAGAAAATGATTTAACAAAAGAACTAACAAAAATTATATAAATCAAATCAAATTCTTACATTATATATGATGATGATCCACTTTAACAAATGTTATCCTTCTTAATCCTCCCACTTCTAAAATAAGCTCTCAATTCAATTCAAAATTCGATTTGTATACTAACATTATTAATATAACTCCAATCTACAGTTATCCTTTACACCTTCCTTTCAACCACTATGAATGCAATCCTCTTTCACCAACCGGAACGGCAAAACAACACTATCCTCTTCTAAGTCACTTTCAGATCAAAAATAAATTATTTAAATCACTTCGATTACAAATTCTGTTCCTAATTATTATGTGGCAATAAATTAACAGTTTTGCTATATATTTTCAACCAGATACAATTTTTAGTTTTAATATTATTGATCTCATCACTTGTATCAAAATTTACATTAATGTTTTTTCTTTGATTTAAAAATATATAATCCTCTCCGATCAAAAAAATGATTGATAAATAAATAGTAAAATTCTCCATTTCTTGTTTCTTCTTTTATTATCCCTTTCATCCCTTTCACACAAATAAAAATTACCCATATCATCTCAAAAAATGCAAGTCAAACCATTTCCATATACCATCTCAATAAACCATTTCTCTACAACTACAGACAATAACTCCACCTTTCATAAGTTTGAACAACCGTATTATTTCTGCATATAATACTATGACTAAGCCTTACAAAAAAATATTCATCATTTATGTAAACAGAAACATGCATCATTAATTGATATTAAGTGACGCAACAAAGCAATTAAATGAGAAAATGTTAAAATATTATTTACTGACTTGTAGTACACATATGTATATGCTTTTATGTTTGTTTTAATTTAAAGGCCGGAACCGAAATAAAATAGCAAATCATTAGCTAATTCTTTAAATATATTCTTATTTATAATATATAACTTATATCTATATTCTTATTTTAGAGTAAAAGTCTAAATAGGCCGTCGTTCCAAAACTCAAAGAATAAATTTATAACGTAAAACGTCTACTAATATATAAGGACCATTTATTTGTGCCAGAAGCCAGACGTATAATCTTCGACGGTCTTCATCGTCTTTCACACCCTAATATAAACGAGCATTACGAACATTAATCTTGTCCCGATTTTTGATATCTACTTAATCAAAAGTGAAGAAACATACTCGCGACAGTCTTCCGTACTCCAGTCCCAGCTATTAACATACGAGCTAACGTTAGATATCATATACTATGGGCAATATCACTAGTCAAGATGTTGTGTAACGGAGGTTAGTGGATGAACTCTATTCAGACAACGGTACTATCGTCAATATTCGAGTTGTTCGAAGAAACGTGCCTCTATATAAGTATCTCTATATGTGAGCTTTTATCATTCAGGAAAAGTGCATCACATAAACAACGGATATGTCACTGGATTAATGTCCATTTTCTAAAAAAAAATAAAAGAATATGGGATCTTGGTCTGAAAAGTTTCTTGCGACGCAAATTGTAATTCCCATTACTTAACACATTGTATACAATACAAAAACTGTTCGATGTCACCATATAGACGAACTTAAGCCGGCTAACATTGATAAGGAATTTTTTTTCAAACCGCATCTTTTTCTAGAGAGGTTTATGTAGTAGCCACAACGCACAACCCAAAATAAACATTCCAACGCCGCACAGTTTTTTTTAAATAAAAAACTGTTGTTTTATAGGGAAACAAAAGAAATTTGCATTATAGGGAAATTCACATTTAATTATCGTTATATTTCAATTCAGAACTTTAATTTAGTAAAATCCAAATAAATTATAACAATAATTGATAATTTGAAGTATGAAATGCTAGAAACCTTAAGGCTCTGAAGTATCAATAGCTAGTTCTGTGCTACGAGTTTTTATATGGTTTTTGGAAGAAGGTTTGCACGATGAAATTTTTATGTTTGAATAGCGACGTATAACGAAAAGATAACATTTTTTAAAGAAACCGAACTAGTACAAGCTTTTTATTTCTATTTAGAAAAGGGTTATAAAACTAACACTAGCGAATGCACTTAAATTTATCTGTTTGTTTGTCGCCCCATTATTTGTCGTCCAATTTTGTTCAAAATATTTCAAAACTATGGAAAATCGGCTCCAGCGTTGTTCCGACAATTTAACATTCTAACCATTTTTGATCATTTTAAACGCTCGCTGAAGCTTATCCTATTTCTTTCATATTCACTACTACTATTGCTATGATATTTATCGAGCAATATTTACATCTTAAAATTTGGAACTCTTTTTATTTGAATGATTTCTACCATCTACAAGCCAATGGATACATAATGCCTCAAATAAAATTGTTTTACTTGTTAGTCGGTAAGTAGTTTAAACAGGATACTAGAATGCAGAGTGACATGAGTTTGTCTGACGTGCGTATAAATGGAATGATTTGCCAGAATCAATAGTCTTGGCTGGCTTAAATTCACAAAAATATAAAAAATATTTGTTGGACCAAGGTTTTAAAATGTATCGATGTATGTATCCAGGTAACACTATTAATGTGCGCGGAACTCAAAGGAATATTATAAAAACACTTTACATCCTTATTTGAGATGGTGTATCGACAACCCTAACAACTGTCTGGTGTTTTCTTTAACTTTAAGTTGCTCACAGCAGTTGAGATGGTATAAAACGTAATGAACGGAAACCGAACTTTTAGATAACCTTCGTAGAATAATGTTGAACTTCGGATTTAATTTCGGTTGACTATAGTAACTGCCATATTCTTACTCCTTAAACTCCATTAACGCTGCTGAAAACAAATGGATTTAAATTGAAAAAAACTACAGTCAATAGCGAAAACTAAATTTTCTTTTCAGGAGGGAGTGATGTAGTAATTCAACATAAAACAGTGTATAAACCACAACGCAAACCATAAAACAAACATTACAACGACGTACACATTGGATTATCATCAATTTCATTATATATAATAAAAATTCATTAGTGTTAGCTCATCCCTTTCATAAGAACCATAATATAAGTAGCAATATTGTTAAGCGAAATCATCAATTTATGAACAAATACTGTAATTTTGCTAAATATGAACTTAAATATTTTAAATCACGAAATCGAAAATGCCCAATTTCCAGCCAGTTTGTTTTACCATATATCTCTGATGTCGTCGAAACTAGTCTTTTGTTACAATCTTCAATCTTCGTTATTCTTTTTTGACTTGCAATACATAAAAATGTATTTAAACGCTGAAAACCAAATTCCATTGATTTTATTAAAACTAAACTTTTTATCTGATTTTATTAATAATTAAATTAATCTTTTCTTTAATTGCCCGATGATTGAGAAAAAGGCATGATGTCATTCAATTAATTAATAATTAAATTTATATTGATTTGTTCTTTAATTATAAAAAACTTAATTATGATTGAATTGATTACAATCGGTTTATTAGTAGCTAATGAATTCCGTGTAACTTAATATGCAAAAATAATTAAAATGCAGAAGATAATGTTTAATTTGATGTCAAAAAATGATAACTGACGTTTTCACTGATTAAGGTTAACTCATAATTAATAAAAATTTCACACCTTAATCACTTTTGATTATCCCTTATAGCCTTCAGATTTATTAGCTATTGTGTAGCATCGTCATATTATTTATGAATGTAAGAAAAATGATTCGTAGCGTGCTCGATTTTCTTGAAACTCAAACTTTTTCAAAAATTATTTTTAATTTTATTCATTTAGGTTGTTATTCCCACGAATAATGATGGTAATAAATTTTTTTGATTTGTTGTTTTTTGCGATTTTGTTTTTTTTTTAAATTTAAGATTTTATGAATTCTGTGAATGATTCCAGAACAACAGTTTTGTAAAGTTGAATTTCAAAAATGTATTTTTATAGTATTTTGAAGGTATTCTATATTAGATTAGACTAAAATAATCTTTTGCACTACAGCTAACAGTAATCGCCTGATTTTCATGAAACGTTGGCAAAATGCTTTGATCATTATGGGAACAATTTTCACTCACAGGACCTCTTCACTCCCGTCAACCATAAAACTAGTGATTTTTCTCACTCACTGTGTGTTTGTTGAGCACTATACATCCTTTGTCTAGTTTTTGAGCTGACTGCACTACAAAACAATTTTAATGATGAAACTAGATATATAACGTTTTTGCAAGTCACACATTCATATTGTATTCCAACCTTAAGTTGTACATTTATTGTAACAACTTTTTATAGTTATAACTACGAGAAATCTATTTCCACAGCTAGCCATTATTTGTCCAGGACACTACACAGAAAAAATATTTTTTTTTCTTCATCTACTAGTTTTCGACATAAATTCGTCTCGATACGGTCTAAGATTTTTAACAGTTTTGTTCTGTAATTTTACTTGGTCTTTTGCTCCTTGATAACATTTCAAAGGTCCACCTTCTTCCATAAGGCGAGCTGCGGTCTCTTTCTCCAATAGATATACCCGAATAACAATAAGTTAGAGCTTAGGATCAGGCTTACACTACCACTGATAGGTACTGTATCAAGTCCTGCTCAGAAATATACTAACTTAAACTATCCAAGCCAGACCAAGCACACCTATCAGAACCGGATCATGCACGGACCAGTTCAAATAAAGCATTTACTTGCTTAGTTACTATTCTATAAGCCGTGGGGTGATAACTAAACTATGTGATGCTCAGGCGAGGGAAAAAACATACTCTTAGGAACATCATTTATGATTTCTGATAAAGGTCAGGTGTGATTATTCTGTTAGGACTTGCCCTAGTTTATCCTGATCCGGTCCTGGTCTGGCATTTATTATTAGTGTTGGGGTAGGCTTTTACTATCCGGACTGGATCAGTTCAAATAAGGTTTTTCCTAATAAGACTTAAATAGGGCAGGTGTAACCCTTTTTGTACCTGATCAAATCAAATAGCGCTCAGATCAAGAGAAATAGAGCATATCCTAATTGGGGAATCAGATATGATTGTAATAGAGGACGAATGTAACACACCTTGCCCTATCACACCCTGATGCAGCTCGGATCATAATAGGCCATCCCTGAAGAAAATGTTAGTTGAGTAATCTACATTCTTCTGCATCCTACATTCAACTCCAACAATTTTAGATGTGATGCTACATGCGCCTAGTACGTTTGCGACTATTTGACTGTTCAATAAAATGGCAGAACTCGAGCTAAAACCTACTGGATACAGATTTCTCGATTCATTAAATGTCTATTGATTCAGAGTATTTGGTTCTTGGTTCAAAATTATCGTTTTTAACAGTTCGCGTACCATTTGATTACATCAATATATGTCTTCAATGCCACCGTTATGCTGATACAACCAAGACGCTGTACCTTTCGCATCTTCTTCTTGATATAGTTGAGCTGCGCCATTCTGCACGTGATGGCTTCACCACCTTCTTCATGTGATTTTTCAAAGGAGTTTTGTATCTAGACTTTTTTGGTGTCGTTGATGCTCAATATAGAAGGTTTTCTGGTTCAGGGTCATTTGAACGCTTAATTTTAATCTACGGACATCTCGGAAAATTAGATTTTCTAAATTTTTTATTATGGCACTGTTAAAATCCTGCCTTTAAAGTGTTATGTCTGCAGATGGATCGAATTGATGACAATGGTCAAAAGCAATCCCTGGAAAAAATATTGGGTCAAGTTTCGTATGTGAAATAAAATATCATCCGAAAGAGACAACACTAACTAAAAAAAGCCAATATTTTGAAGGTGGTCAAAAGTAATCTACGGAAAAAAATTGGGTGAAGTTTCATATGGGAAATTTCGGAAAATTCGATTTTCTTAATTTCTTTATTATCACTGTAAAAATCCCTCGTTCAAAGTTATGTCTGCAGATCCATCGAATTTATGACAATGGTCTATAGTGAATTAGTTTCAGGTCAATTCTCTTACCTGGAAATAGCTGCTCTGTACTGCCTTCGAATGATGCAAACCCTAACTGGTGTTCTAAACTGCTCTGTGCATTTGATAGTTTCGCCTGCACCCACTTTTTCACATCTGCCATTCTTTCCTCTTTCCTCTCTTGCATTAACACAGAAGTGTTGTTGCACTTGCGTACTTGGCTTCCAACTAAGAAGCCCAATTTATTCACTTGTCAAGAGTTACACCAAAATAGTTTACATATTTTGAAGGGCCAAAGTATTGTTCAAATACCTTGTGTTAGTATGCAGTTAGTAGCAGTTGTGTTTTAAAAACTTTTGATCGTTAGACTATTCTTCCGATAGCAACCGTCTTTATTCTTTATTTGCTGCGCCCAATATGGCTTTCATTCAATAAAATGCCTATCAAAGCATATTGATTGATATTAGTATTATTATGACCACTATAGCAATTTCGATATTTAAAAATTTGGTAAGAAGAGTTATATCGAGATCGTCCCTTAAAATAGGACCACCTCTGATGGGAGGATAGGGCACTAGATAAGTATTTTTGTAATAATTTAATTTATCAGGATAGATCCGTTTTGTTTACCAGGCTGTAAACTAGATTGTTGTCCCGAAATTAGGTACAAAAAAACTGTCTGATGGAACAAATTTGTCATTTTAAAACCACAGTGACATCCAACACCCTTCTAACACAATAAACGCAGGTTATCTCTAGACCAGACGCGATTAACATTTTGTTAAAATATATTTTAAAAAATATTTTAAATATTATACGTATTGTGGACATGTTTGATATAACCCGCTGTGTAGTCTACTTTGTAGGTTTTGGACATACTCAGAGAACAACCAAGTTTCAATAAATAATTCTACAATAATAATTAAGAAAACAATTTCACTTATTTTGAATAATCAAAACTGGTAGAGATCAGAAATGGTTCATATTTACATTGAATTAAAAATTTTTGATTGATGTTCCATGTAAGTTTAAATCAAAAAAAATTGTTACTTATTTATTTATTTTTTCAAATAAAATGTAAAGCACTTTCCTATATAAAAAATGTTGCGTGCAAAATCATATGAATATGTAAATTTTCTAAAACTCGTTCCAAACATTTTAATTTGCCCTCATAATTGTAATTTTTTTGTTTTTGAACTTTCAAATATAAAATGATTCAAACATTTTATTTATTAATCGACCAAATCATAAAAAAAATTCATCCAATATCATAATATGTGAGTCATTTGAAAATTTATATTTCATATTATTGTGACCTGTCACCGCAACTATATACACAAACATATCACCCTCTAACTATCGTCTTTAAAAAAAAATTGGAACGTCTATTTTATATAATTGTAAAAATAAATATTTGTTACTTAAGAAAAAGTATTTAAGAAAATGTCAATAAGGTTAATAGTTTTTATTGTATATTTTATTGTATAAAAACTAAAAATGTTTGTTTCAAGTGAATATTCATATTTACACCAACCGTTAAATTAGATTGAAAAAATTTACATTAAAATATTATTTTGTAGTATAAATAAATATATATATTTCTGAGAAAGAATAACATATGAATTTCATATTATCACGACCCGAACACCAATTTTATTAATTTTTTTATTTTTCAATAATTCACAAGCATATGCGTCATAGGAAAAAATATGGCTCTCAACTATACACACAATATTTTCTTTGATTGTTTTTAATTGAAATTTGAAGAAATCTTATTCATGCAAGGATGAGTGAATATGTAGATGATTACAATATATTTCAATTGAAAGTCAATATGCTACGAATCATAAATATTAAAACAAAAAACATCTAATTATATTTTAACAATTTGGGTAGACATAATTTATTTAAAGTAAGTTAGTAGAATTGTTTATAACAAATTGGTCTCGACAACTATGAATAATCTTGATTTTGAGTTTGAAGTCTCAATTATCAACAACTATTTTAGAAATATTGTTGGTTATATTATACCATTATATTATATATTATAATATGCTTTTTACTCATGTAAGTATATGTTTTCAAACTTATGTTGTAGTTTGCATAATAGTAACTCACATATGGACGGGTGTAAGAGTGTTTGAATGTTTGAATGTTTAAATCCATTAAACTTGATGTTTAAACACGAGATTTTATTTTATTTTATTCTATTTTATTTTATTTTATTTTATTTTATTTTATTTTATTTTATTTTATTTTATTTTATTTTATTTTATTTTATTTTATTTTATTTTATTTTATTTTATTTTATTTTATTTTATTTTATTTTATTTTATTTTATTTTATTTTATTTTATTTTATTTTATTTTATTTTATTGTATTTTATTTTATTTTATTTTATTTTATTTTATTTTATTTTATTTTATTTTATTTTATTTTATTTTATTTTATTTTATTTTATTTTATTTTATTTTATTTTATTTTATTTTATTTTATTTTATTTTATTTTATTTTATTTTATTTTATTTTATTTTATTTTATTTTATTTTATTTTATTTTATTTTATTTTATTTTATTTTATTTTATTTTATTTTATTTTATTTTATTTTATTTTATTTTATTTTATTTTATTTTATTCTATTTTATTTTATTTGATTTTAGTTTATTTTATTTTATTTTATTTTATTTTATTTTATCTTATTTTATTTTATTTTATTTAATTTTATTTAATTTTATTTAATTTTATTTAGTTTTATTTAATTTTATTTAATTTAATTTAATTTTATTTTATTTAATTTTATTTAATTTTATTTAATTTTATTTAATTTTATTTAATTTTATTTAATTTTATTTAATTTTATTTAATTTTATTTAATTTTATTTTATTTAATTTTATTTAATTTTATTTAATTTTATTTTATTTTATTTTATTTTATTTTATTTTATTTTATTTTATTTTATTTTATTCTATTTTATTTTATTTTATTTTATTTTATTTTATTTTATTTTATTTAATTTTATTTAATTTTATTTTATTTTATTTTATTTTATTTTAATTTATTTTATTTTATTTTATTTTATTTTATTTTATTTTATTTTATTTTATTTTATTTTATTTTATATTATTTATTTTGTTTTATTTTATTTTATTTTATTTTATTTTATTTTATTTGATTATTTTATATATTTAAATTCAATTTTGACAAATTTCAATTCCTTTGTTTATATTTAATTTATTTATACAAACATAATTATTTTTCTATTTTATTAATCAAGAAATCCACTTTTTATTATTCTGATTACTATTACAAATAATATCAACCATTTAATAGATGATTCAATGAATAATAAAAAGGCAAGAAGCCTGCATAATTTATTGATATTGAATATTTGATAAAAAATACAAATAGTAGTAGTTTATTGTTTAAGTGTTTAGTGATATATTTTTTTCTCGTGCAAAAGTATTAGAAAATTTGCGAGATAATAAAATTCATTTATCATGGAACTAATATTACATTTTATCCTTTCGACAGAGTAACATCTAGTCATTTGAATAGAATTATTTTAGAATTCATAGATAAAAATAAGAAATAGTAAAACGAATAGAAGAAACGACAATGTTTTTTCTGTGTTTTGTTGTACAATTAGTTCCATACAGTCAAATAAATAATATTTAATTTTAAAACATATTTAACTGTTTGGTAATTAGAAAATGAAACGAAAGACATCAACTTTTGCACTAATGAGAAATTGAAAAACAATCATATAAAAAACTAGTGCTTTTCACATATAAAATTGCTTTCAAATGAAATCAAAGTGAGGATTTTCATTTTTATTCGAGAGAGGAACATGCGCATTATTTTGAAGTTTTTGTTGTTTATACAATTTCCAAAGAGAGCGAACATGTTTTTGTTGATTTTTTACAAAATACAAAAAAAAAGAATCTAAAACCTTTACGCAACACAATAAAAAACAGTTTAACAATTTATGGCATGTAGTAATTTGGATTATGGAAGTTTCACCGTATTTTCAGTGATTATTTAACTCAAATATATTAAAAGGAATATTTTATAACGAGACGAACAAATATTTAAGTAATGTTAATATTTTCGAAGTATATTTTGAAAACTTGCTGTCAAACAAACATTTGTCAAACTTTTTTCATTATGGAAAAAATTTATTTTTTTTAAAAAATATCAAAAATTATATTTTTGGTTATAATAAAAGCCAAATCAGTTTTTTTCAGGGAGGGAGAAACTATTGTTTTTTTGGTAGGGTTTTTTTCTTATAGATTTAAAAAAACTCGCAATGGTTGTACAATTTTGAATCAAATGAAAAAGTTGTGCATGTCCATGGGAAAACATAACTGTGTCTCATGGAGACAAAGAGAGGAAAACAAAAAAAAAACGATTTGACAGTTGTGCACTCAAAATATTGGTTGTGGTGATCGCTGATCGGTTAGTTGTATCAGTTCAA
Organism: Diogma glabrata; assembly: GCA_963693315.1. Lineage (NCBI taxonomy): Eukaryota > Metazoa > Arthropoda > Insecta > Diptera > Cylindrotomidae > Diogma > Diogma glabrata. Next base: position 72,115,958 of record OY856186.1, on the reverse strand, counting down.
TAATTTATCATGAAAATACTAGTTTTCATCTTGAAGGTTTATCCATCATTGCATTACTCTAAACTTGATAAACTTTCTGATAACACTTTTTTGTTTGTGAATATTTGCTCCTCATGTTTATTTTAAATTTTCTACTCTTTTTTTAAAGTAATTCATCACACTTTGGTTTTTTGGTTTTTCTGTTATATTGTAATAATATTACCGGACGAAAAGATAATTTTTATCAAAGAAATATAATTATAACCTTAACGAGAAAAGGTTCACAGTTTAAAAAAAACAAATTTATAATTTTTATAAATTGGCTCGAAAGCCAAAAGTATTCTTAGTTTTAAGTAGCTTGAGAGCCACAAATATTCTTAAAAAAAACAATGATTGTAAAAGATCTACAAAGTCATTTCTAAAAACAAAAGTCCAAGCGGCACGTATATCCGCTAAAAAATAGGTAGATTTCGAGATCAGACAGTTTTGTGTGCCAGTAGAATCTTATGTATCAGATTAGTTTAAACAAAACAAACTAATTTCAAACAGATATCGAACAAATTTTAAAAAGAAAATTAGCTACCTACAAGCAAAATTATATCTATCCAATTTTGCAACAAACAAATATCAAATCTACCACAAAACATGTGTGTGACAATTTATGACACAAACCTACGCTATATCATATGTCGTGCAATTACTGCAAAATATCAAAATAGTTTATTTCTAAGAAAAAAAAATAATTTTTTCTATTCAAATCTTTTATTTTTTTGACTGTTATAAGGTTTTTGGAAATTGTAGTTGGAGATTGTTGCAAACTTTTTTGTTGAAGCCAACAAGTCAAAAACCTCTAACTGCAGAGGTTTAAATATATAGGAAATGGATTAAAATGTTTTCACAGATTCTAAATTTATGAAGATTTTAAAAATATTAGTATCCAAACGGCCGTTATAACGGATTAAAAAAACCACTTTTTTTTCTAGTATAAAGCCTATAGTTCCTTAACTAGGTGTCAGATTTTTTTGATTTACGAACTTGTCCAAGATATTAATAAAACACACATTTTTCAGAAAGGTTTTTTGGTCTGGCTCCACAAATGCAACCGTGAGAGCGCCGGTTGATTCAAACGCATTTTGTGTTTTACAAGCTTTTTTGTTGGAGCCGCTCACTCAGAAACCTCCAACTGCAGAGGTCTTTTTTTTGAAAGAAACTGATTAAAAAGGTTTCAAAGATTCTAAATTTATGAAGTTTTTAAAAATATTAGAATCCAAACGGCCGTTATAACGGATCTAAAAAACAGAGTTTTTTTCTAGTATAAAGCTTCTAGTTTCTTAACCATGTGTTGGATTGGGCTGATTTACGAACTTGTCCAAGATATTAATAAAACGCACATGTTTAGAAAAGGTTTTTCGATCTGGCCTTATAAATGCGACCGTGAGAGTGCCGGTTGTTTAAAAAAAAAATTTTTTTTTGCAAACTTTTTTGTTGGAGCCGCTCACTCAAGAACCTCTAACTGCAGAGGTCTTTTTTTAAAAGAAATTGATAAAAAAGATTCCAAAGATTATAAGTTTGTTAAATTTTTTGAAATATTAGTATCCAAACGGCCGTTATAACGGTTTTAAAAAATCAATTTTTTTCAGAAAAAAGCCTCTAGTTTCTTAACCACGTGCCGGATTTTGCTGATTCACGAACTTGTCCAAGATATTATTAAAACACACAAGTACAGAAAATTTTTTTGATCTACCTCAACAAATGCGACCGTGAGAGTGCCGGTCGTTTTCGTTATATCTCATATCGTTTATATATATATATATATATATATATATATATATATATATATATATATATATATATATATATATATATATATATATATATATATATATATATATATATATATATAAATTTTTTTTTTTTTTGTTTTTTTGTCTCCGCTTATCATATATAGTCGTTTGGCACAAAAATTTTTCCGAAATTCCGAGATGAAGCCCATTGCAATAGGTAGATTTTTATATGAAATCTACCTAAAAAAGAGAATCCTTTTTCATCCAATGCATTTTTTTAGTCACTCTTTTATTACAAACGTATTATGTGAAAAAAAAAAATAAGAAAAACTTTCCGTGTACCAAAACAAGACGGATATAGATATAACATTGAAAACAATGACGTTATAAATTAGGATACAAAATTATACTGTAAACTAGATGAATGAATAAGAACACATGTTATAGTACACGAAATAAAACGTTTTCGGTTATAATTAGTTGTAGGGTTTGGTCGCTACAAACAAACTTTCAAAAAACGAGAAGATACATTTCTTGTTCGTTTTTTAAATTAGGTGAAAACAGTTTGAGTGTAATTCCAAACCACAATGTTGTTGAAACCTTTTTTATAAACCGCAAAGAGTGTAGCAATATCTGTAAATAAAAAGAGAGTGTACAATTTCTGAACACAAATTACCCCTTTTATATATTCCTTTGAAACATGTAAGGGAAAAGCCTATATAGTCTACAGAAAAATTTATATGTCAAGCCATCCGTAATAAACGACATAGTTGGTTTTAATTGAATTGAAATTTACAAGATTGCACTTCCCAAATTCTATTATACGGTTAACGTTTTGATTGAAATAATTAATTAACAAATGTCCTTCATTGGTGGTTACTACAAAAGATCAATGCTTAGAAGATACATGAGAGCCATGCAAAGTAATATCATTACTTGTTTCCATTACATTAAATTATTTTCATAAATACATAGTTATAATATGCATTATTTTGTGTAATGTTAACTTCTGTTTTTAAAATAAGAAAAACTCTTGGCGCCGGCGTTAAAAATCTTTTGTACGGATATGGAATTAGTTGTCAAATAATCTAGATGATTATTTTTACCGCAAGCGTAGAAATTTATGTTTCATAAAATTATAATTATGATTTATTGTCATAATTATGATTTATTGTCACAATATTGCGTGTGCGTTTGTAGCAGTTTGGTGTTACGCAATCTGTAATACAATTATGTGTTCGGGAATAAGGCATACTGTTGATTGTTCTTTAATATATAATCATAACATTTGTGTTATTCTATTGCACAGACTAACTATAGAGTTTTTTTCCTTTAACAGTTTCTTTCAATTAAATTTTTTTTGTGGCAAAACTTTTTTTTATTAATTAATTTATTTATTATTATATGATTTCTGTTGTTTTGATTTCATGTTGCTTTATTACTTATCACTCAACTTTTAAGAATGAAAACATGTAGTGTAATGGTTTTGATTAATCGTAAAACTAAACAATTCAGCAAAAATAATAACAATACTAACGATTGAATTGAAAGCCAAATCCAATGACAGGAAAATGCTTATTCACTTTTAATGGTATTATTTTTTATTATTCAAATAATTGCAAAGTAATTGTTTTCTCCATTGCTGCGACGACAGCAACCGATCACCTTAACCAATTTTTAGAAAATTTCATCAACAAAAAATAAATTTATCAATAAAGAATAAAGTTTACCAGCGAATTTTAATTATATACTTTGAGAATAATTACATAAATATTTCATCAATTTTTTAGAAAATATTGCTTTTCCCTTAGAAAATATTTGACACTGGAAATAACTCAATAAATTTAAATTGCTCTCATAATTATTGTCATTCATTTTATAAAAATTATCACAACTATGAAGAAAACATTTAATATTTTTTGGCGTTTAAAATTTTTTGAAATTTTTTTATATTGAGTTTTATATTACAAAATGACGCTATAGGTTCACGATTTTTTCCGTGCTCTATAGTTCTTCAATCAAATCAAACGTCATCATTTGTTTCCAAATAACCAACCCATTTTGGCTGGAGTTCTTTATGTTTCGCCATTTATATCACTATCTTAGTGGGAGTTTCTCTTTCGAGTTACATATTAAAAACATCTTGATGAGTGTGATTATTATAGCTCCGTACCACGTAGTTGTTATTTTTACATCTCAATACCTTAAATTTTTACAAAAATTTAACAAATCTGAACACATTTTATTTTAGCTAATTTATTACAACCAATTTTTAAACTTTCGGATTTACGTTTTAAGTTTTCCAAGATATTAATCTTACAGAAAATTTTACAAAATTCTTATTTCGAATAACGTTTTATTTATAAACTTCAAAATTAATAAAAATTCCGTGTAACTATTTTCTTAAATTTTATTATAATTTTATTCAATTTGAAATTTATTGTTGATATATACAAAGTATTTTTATTACTAACATGAATATTATATTATTTGAAGTCATGATGATTACTTATCTATCATCTATTGACTTAAAGGTTAAATTTGATCGCTATGAAAGGTATTTCTTTTATTTCATCTTGATTTAAATTGTTTTGTGTTGCTACTTGTTCTTATTACATTTTATTTTGATTTTTATATCAACATTTTTAGGGTTCCGTTTAAGAGACTGCGGTAATGTCTGTATGTTTGATGACTGTCCTATACAGTCGGTTATCTCGTAAACTGTAACCCCTATCGAACTTAAATCGTTTGCCTAGAGACAATATAGATAGGTCAAACACAAATACAATTGAAATTATTTTCTTAGGAGGGATCTGAGGTGGTTGTAAAAGGAAAGAGTTTCGCTTTTTGTTTCTTAAGAATTTATTTCATAATTTATATCCTTTGTACAGTTTTTTCTATAATCGGCTAGAACCAAATAATCTAAAATTTTGAGTGAGGTAGAGTAAAACCCATTTTCTGTACGTTATCATATATGATTAACGACACAGTAAAATTGATCAAGTGTGAAGGTATTTGCTACCTCATTTCAAATTTTTGCGCCATACTAAATTCTGTTTTATTCCCAATTAATAGAAATCAACCTTTTACGTTTTGAATAGCTATTTTGTTTTATTTATAAGTTTTGAATATCTGAAGATGAGTCATCTTCTTTTGTGTTATAAGAAAAATTGTTTACTACGATAATTAAAAAATTATAAACATATAACGATATCAGAATTTTTTAATAATAATTTTTATTTTATTTTCTATGTTAATTTTATTGTTCTCGTTTATTCGGCCAAACAAAAAAAATATTTCATAATTTAATTTATGAATAAACAATTTCGTTTATGAGTTAATAAATCTTTAAATAAGAATCATGACTTTAGTTTTTTCACATTTTTAGATCATATCATTGCTTTCTCATTGCAATGAAAACGTGTGACTATTTGATGATGTTATTCCAGTTAATTATGGTGCATCCATAGCCGACAACTAGGAGTCCTCGTGAGCAAAGAACGTTTTACAAATCTGACAGATTTTTTTGCTCACTCTGCCGAATATATAAAATGTCTAATATTTTTTACAATTTTAATTTTCAAATTTAAAAAGTAAAAATCATGCATGCGGAAACAAAATAAAATAATATTATAACAAATCACTCTACCAATTTGAATTTTTTATGATTTTTGTTTGTTAATTTTGATTTTAGACTTTTAATAGTATAATACATACTGAGGCTAGCATGCTATTCTATTCACAACTGTAATTCAGAACGGCCATATCCATGTGTATCCTGATGCGTTGATCGGATCATATAGATATCTAAGTTTTATCAAAATTGCATGCGTTTGCGCTACAAAAATTATGCCAAATTTTTCACATTTCTTTCACAAATTATTCAAATTTTATTGTGAACAACTGACATGATGACAAACAAAATAGTATAGATCAATGATCTTCGTAGCATTATTCATTCTTATGACATTTGTAAAATACGTTTTTCCAGTTTTTTTTAAACCACTAAAAAACAAATGATTCAATTTCGGTAGAAAAGAACTGGGCTCTTCTAAGTTACATCAAGATACATCGATTCTGACAACATTCATTTAAATCAAATCATCTGTTCGTTAGAAATCGTTGTTCAAATGTTGGTCCTCATACAACGATACACAAATACATACACAAACTGCCAACTAAAAATGGATCGCTTTAGGACAGCTTTAGGAAACACTCAGTGTTTCGTAAGCTCCCGTTGATTGTATTAAAACCGTAATCGATTGAGCGGTTAATTTTTAAGTAAAATATTGTAATCAATTTTAATTATTTACATTTTATTAAATTTTAACAAAATACATTTTTGCAAAACAAAAACAAGAGTTTCAATTTCAATTACAAAATTATTTATCATGTTTGCCAAGTGCCGTCAGTGATTACAATAAAATAAAATATTGTAGCTTTACTGGGTATAGCTGACAAGATATGCAAAAGTCAACAAAAACCATGTTGTTGAGAAAAGTGTATCGCTGATATCTTGGTCTTGACGGTTATTACAATGACGTTAAATGTGCAGAAAAGTGACTACCCTTTCAATGTAACTGAGTTTCAGTCATGTGTGTGAGGGGTGGGCCTCCCGAGTAAGAATTAGCTAATGGGCCAAGCCTGCGCCAAGCCCGCGCCACAGCTTTTGGGGTTTGGGCCAGACTTAACATTTTCAAACGGCCCAAGCTTGGCCCAAGCTTGGAATGATGTCCTGGGGCCAAGACTGGCAAACCAGACTTGGGCCAAGCCTGGTAAATCTGACTAGGGCCAAGCCTGGCAAATCAGACTACGATCAAGCCTGGTAAACCAATTTATGAAATACCAATTTTTTTAATACAAAAATACAGTAAATTAAATATGATCATAATTTTTATTTAAATTCCATGTTATAAATGTTAAAATTTCAAGTTCGGTTAAGTTATTTTTTTATAAAAGTTTTAACGAAGGCGTCTTCCACCCTTACGATATCCGCTGCCAGAAAAATATGAACTGGTTACACTTACAATCTTCAATTTTTTATTTGAATCTTCGTATGTGTAATACAATAAACTGAATCTTGGTTCAGTCTACATAGGCATTTACAACTGGCCCAGACTAAAACCGGGGTTAACTAGCCAAGGCTTGGTTCGCCAATACTGGCCCGAGGTTGGCCCATTGTTTAACATTGGCAGTTCCTACCCGGGCTTCAAAGCGTTTCAAGAAACTCAGTTTTAATGATAGAGGGTTTCACAACCATATGCAATAATTTCGTATTCTATATTGTCGATACTAGGTGTGTTGCTACGTTTAAGCTTAGACAGCTTCAAGTTACATTTTTGTTTGTTATAATCTGAATGTGATTGACGCATGAAAAAGTTTTGTTTATCGCCCAACTTGCTGCTGGTCATTTATACTCAAACGCGGCCATTAATTCAATTTCGTATCAGTTACAACGTTATTGTTTTCTAAAATTTAACTATCGTTTGTTGTGCTATTAGTACGAATAGGTTTTCCAAACGCGTGTGAAGTCAAGTTTATCAAACTAGTTTGGACAAACCCAGTAGTACTATTACATATGAAGTATTAAATTTTTGTATCAAATGCACAGAAAGTTTTTTATTCTTGAAAAATAAATGCATTAAAACTAAGCTTTTAAGTGTCAAATCAGAAATATTTTTATAAATCAAAGAAACTCGATTTTTTATACGAGTTCTGTGGTTGTTGTCATGATTAATATATTCTATAGCAGTCATGGATAATAGTATATTATTTAAATAGGAGCTAAAGTGCTACTTATTGTGTTGAGTCTATAGTTTTACAATTATAGACGATACACAAAAAGTCACTTTAGCGTTTAAATTTTTTATAAATATGAAATTAATACATCAAAATTTTTATAAATATGATTTTTTACCATCATAGCTACTTCCAAAAAACAAAAAAAAACATTTAAATTTGTATAAATAAAATTTTTTTATCAAAGACAATCCAAAATTTCATAATCCAATCGAAATAGTTGTTATTTTTGTTGTCATAGTTACATAACTTGTGTAAAAAAAATAACAAATATCGTAAAAATATGAAAAGAAATGGCGACTTTTTACGCCGCCGTAAAAATTTGAAATTACTTCACTGCCGCCGTAAAAATAAAATAAAAATGGCATTACTTTACAGCCGCTTTGATTATACGTAAAAAAAAGTAAGACTTTAGTCTTCTCCCTAGCGGCAGTTAAGTTAAAATTTACAGCCGTTTGCTGAAAAAAAACCTTTTTTCGGCAAACGGCTGTAAAGTTTAACTTTACTGCCGCTAGGGAGTTAATTAAAGTATTACTTTTTTCACTTATAATCAAAGCGGCTGTAAAGTAACGCCATTTTTATTTTAGTTTTACGGCGGCAGTAAAGTAATGATTGTTATTTATTATTTTGTTATTTTCTAACAACAAAACATAAGAAATAATCTTATTGGATTATGAAATTTTGAATTATTATATGTAACTATGACAACAAAACATAACAAATAGTTTGATTGGATAAAGTCGAGATGTATAACTTTAACCTTGTGTAAATGATCTTTCTATTTATGAACGCATAGATTTAATCAATTTCAGAAAAAATTCTATCAAGACTACTTGAAGATGATACTTCCAGTTGAGAAATGTACTCAAGAATTTCTTTGGAGTCAACTGGGTCAAAAAATAGCACTTCAAACGTTACTTCATAATTCAGGCGAACTTGTTAACGTGAAATGTTTCGGAATGTCTGTTCCAATTTTGTTAAAATATTCATTAAATTCCTTAACAACAGTATTTTGGATAGATGCTGTTATCGATGGTCATCACGGGTCAATTAAATTTAATCAAATTATTTTATTATTTTAATAATTAAGCCTTTTTATCAATTTAATTAACCAAAAAAGAAATATTCAAAAAATTGTAAACGTCAATAAATGTCAAAAAACTTAAACAAATATCTAGTAACCGCTGTAACCGCTGTAACTAGATCATGACAGGAGATCAACGTCAAATGCTTGATACGCTCAATAGTAGATGTCACTGGTTGAAAATTATAGAAAAATAGTTCACTGGTACAAAAAAAAAATATAGTGCTAAAAGTTGACATTATTGACAAACGGAAAATATTATTTCTTTTGAACCTGAAAATTCATCCAAAAAACACCAAAAAGTAAAAAATTCAAAAATTGTGAAGTGAATTGAAATTTAAATTGTATATTTTAATAATTTTAAAATACAAGGAGCACTAAAGTAAATATTCATTTAATTCTAATTCATCCAATTCTAGTTGTATTTACTAATTTATATTACTAATATGTAAAGGTTATAAAATAGTTTATGTTTATTTCATTATTATGTAAATGCCAAAACTAATTTATTTGTATTGCAAATTTCATTTTAGGAAATTTGAAGTTCTTCTTTAATAAAATTCTCTCAGATTGGGCTACCGAATATGTTCATTCTCTTTGACTTTGTTGTAAAGAATTTAGAATTTTCGAATTGAAAAAAATTAAAAAACCAACTAAAGGTGATCCCTACATGCGGTAAGCATGTAAATATGAAAATGAAAAACTTTGCACTTAGTTTTGCGTTGAAAAATCAACGTGAGATGCATGTTATATTTCCAATCGAAATGCAGTTGTCTCAACCTCGCTACGGGGACAAATATGGCGAATCGAACTCCGAAATTTATTCAACAGCTGAACAGGCATATAACGGTGTAGTTAAGACAACCCCACGTAATGTTTATGTGAAAATTAAATTTTGTTCAATTAATTTCAAATACTTCTATTTTGGAAAGAAAAACTTATGATATAAGGACAAATTAAATTTTTATGCAAATAGTTATTATCTTTATTCAACTACTGTTATATTGCATGTAACAGTTGATGAGGTCCACACCAGAACGTTAAATTTCAGTTATAAATGATTTTACACAATTTGAGAAAATGTGATTACATTATTAATGTCTAAAGTAAGCTCTATTCCACAAAGGGGAAAAACAATTCTTGTATATGCAATGCATAGATAAATTAGATCAATCATAATGTTTTAAATAAATCTCACTCTGTTGTCAAAAAAATGTTAACGTGTAGTTGCACCAATCACCGGTAGAATTATTTACAATTATTTTTCTTTGTTTTAATAATAAACTGTCGAGAAACTAACTTCAAGAATAGGTTGTAATTACTTAAATTTCTTTTAGTGTATTAGAAACCGAATTTTATATTGATAAAAATTTGGTCACTACAACTTCTTTTGTGCCAGCCAAATTTTCCTTTCCACGTCCACATTAACATAAAATTCGGTTGTCCTTCCTTCAATGAAAACAATACAAGCTTGCACAATAGTGTTGTGGTATATTTTAAACCAAATTATGATTCCGCCCGGAGAGACGCCGCCAAAAGTCGCCGATTGGAGTGAAAAATAATAGGTCAATTTTAATTTTACCAAAACACAGCTATAGATTGTTTGCAGATCAAAAACCGAGTTCCCAAATGATATTTCAATTAGTATGTGTGACGAAAATTAGACCAATATGAAAGCGTTCGTTAATTGGGATTACAATTTCCAATGACCTACTCTAAAACGATCATACAATGACGATGGCAACAAGCGCGTCAAAAAACTTGGCCTCCTCAATAGATGTAAAAAATATTTCAATCCGTATGACTCTGTGCAAAAGCGTGCTATACGAATTTAACATCAAATCTTGATTCCCTACAGCATCGTCGTACTGTTGATCTCGTTATTTTTTTTTATAAATATCGTCAACAGCAGTACTCGGATGAAATCAGATCCATCATGCCTGAACGATATTCTTTTCCCCGTTTTACAAGTCAATCGGTTTGTGGAAACAGTAAAACTGTTGAAATCACTCTCTGCCATAGTGACATAATGCAGACAGATTTCTCTGTCCGTACATCGAACAAATGGAATGCTTTGCCCGGATCAATAGTCTCGGGGGCGTTCAGTCCACAAAAGTTAAAAAAAGCGTTAATCAACACATCAGAACGCATGTTGTTGTGGGACCAAGTCTTAAAAGGTATCTCTGTGTTGTTGTGACACATATTGTAATTAATATTGTAATATAACACATCATTTTATTAAAAAAATTAACAAAAGAAGGCAGTCTTGAAGACTGCTGATAGAATGAAAACTTAAAATTGTGAAATTGCTGTGTTTTTTTGTATCTTTTAATTATTTTTAAACTAAAATCATTAAAATTATTCTGTACTGTACTGTACAAGCTGTAGAAAATATGAATATAACTTTTTTATTATTATATTATTTATACATTATTCATTTTATTTCAAATTATCAAATTTAAGTGCAAAATAAAAACCTGTAAATGCAAATAAAACAAAAAAGAATATCAAATAGTAATATTAATTGCGTTTTCTTTATTAAAAAGTATAAAGAAAAACACAAATCAAATATGACAAAAACAATTTTTTTTATTTTGCTTAAAAATACAACAAAATTTTTACTTACTTTACCACACTTACACATTGTTATTAACTGAGAAAAACATCAAACTTATAAACCAAAAACAAATTATACTTAAATCATGAAAATGAGAATAAGAAATAACAAATGATTACAATTTATCTCACTCTGTTAATATTTATTTTATATTTGATATTTAGTTAGCCTGACAAACATGCAAATATATAAAATTTTCCGCATACAAAATCGCTCAACGCGCCTAAAGAAATTTTCACTTAAAAAATGTCTAATTGAAATTTGTGTGACTGTACATGTGAGAATACCAATATAAGCTGCAGATGTTACATTAAACTTTAATCAGACAATAACTACCTTGATAATGGGAAGGTCGGGTTAACGTAAGGGAATTTGGGCTTCTTTTTCCCTTCTGAAGGGAATAACGCTAGGGATGAATGTATAGATGAGGGATGAGGTATGAATGAGCGATGAATGTATCGGGCTGACAAAGTCAATAGCAAACAGAATTTTCGCATTGATAAGAATGAATACTCTATGTAGAATGCTAATACTCCATATTATAGTAATAGATTTGGGTATAACAATTAACAGCCGTACTGATAGCCATCTGTTAGTATAAAATATTGTCACATGTTTCACTTTTCCAATTAGCCTAACTATCAATTCGATAAATGTTATTCTTAAATCACCTTCTGGATTCAACCACTGATTTAGCATGCAACGCGCATATAATTTCATAACAACATATGAGAACAATATAACAAACAAATTGTCTTATGTCTTTAGCTAAACATTTCCTTTCAAAACCCTCCGAAACTCCAACGATTGACTGGAGAATACTCCATTATAAATTTCTATTTTAAGTAAAACTTAAAACGTTTATTTACAACTAAATTCCACTTTTGTTTTATATACACTACGTTCCATTTACAATTAATTTTATCCCTAATATGTAATTTGATTTGATACAGGGTATCTCACTGATGTTAAATAATTTTTTTTTATCCGCTATTTCATAAAAACACGGTGTAATTTATTGTGTAATTAATACTGTTAAGTTTTCTCGACAAATTGAACGAATCTGAGAATCGAAACTATATATGTATATCAAAAGGAGTCATGTGAAGAAGAAATATTTTACGCCTCCTAGAGAAAATAATCAACCTTCGTTTCTAACGACGATTCACTGCTTACAAATCTGAAAATAGAGTATTCGCGATGAATTCTGATAACGCTGCCATTGTGCGTTAATAATTCCGCTGCAGAGACTCCTCTACCAAAATACTACAAGCGCCCGCGTGGCCTATAGTCTGACTTTTTTCAACCCTTTTTTCTAACATAGAAAATGACTATTGAGATTTCCTTGCATATAGATTTTTAATGATTTTAGAAGACAAAAAATAGACAGATGACCCTCAAATGTTTGTAATGCAAGCGTTTTTACGCAATGTTTGATGCCATACTCACTTACTCAATAGATTTTTAAAATAGTTCTCAAACTACCTTATTGACTTCCGGAAATCCTAAATTCTTGTAACGGTTAACAAAAATTGACTACTGTATTGTATTGCAAATGGTGACAACGACGGCAAATTTTTACACAGTTCATATTCAAATTTTCATTTTTTTACTCGACCGGTTTTTAAAATTAATATATTCACCCTAATACAATTATTTAAGTAAAAAATTAAAAATCACTTATTTACAATTAAATTAATTTTTTTTTATTTGTTCGGTTGAGTAACTCCTGTTACTCTACCTTAAATGACTACAATTTGTAGGGATACCAACTTATAACAAATAAATTTAATCGGTTTCGTTTTAATTGGCCGATACAATAGGTGAATGTTTTCAAACTCGCAGTGTGACGTTTAATATGGAAACTTTAGAAATTTCTACACGGATGTTGACTTATCTTTTAACTACTAGTCATAAAATACTTTACTGCCTCTTACTGCCTAAAATTAGATTATTTTTTCAAAAATTAAATCTCTTAACCTACATTTCAGTTTATAAATAAAAATATTAATTCATGTTAAATCTAAATTCAGCTTCTCGAGTAATAGTCTAGTATTGCTTAAATAACCCTTGGCGCCGCATTTGAATTAATTTTTCAAAATATCCAAGTTTCTTTGAAATCAAAAAAATAATTTCGGATTCTGCTATTAGCATTTAGCACTAATGGTTTTCTTAATAAAAGATCCCATCCTATGAACCATGTGAATGTGAATTTATTGTGAAACACACATACGTTTCAGATCACACAACAATAATACTTATGTTAACTTTATTTTTAAATTTCATAAACATAATGAAAATGATAATCTATCTTTAGTTACATCAACATGTTTTCTTATTGCTGTAGTCATTTTTTTTCTACCTGTTGCTTCTTTTTAAATATAAATAAAAAGAAAATAACTAACACAGTGAACATTCTCGTACGTTACACATGCATTGTATGTACTATTTTTAAAGTTTTGCACCGGTTTGTTTTTTTTACAAACACGTTTTTTTCAATACAGTGAAACGACAATAATACAAATAGTGTGTATGACTTAAAATACTGTTAATTTATAGAAGTATAAAAAGTATATGTGAGAGATAAATTATTATTTGTTGATCAAATCAAAACTAACTAATGGGGTTAGTCTTGGGTCAACCAGTTACAGGTTTTGCTTAGTTTTTTACTTCTTATTATAAGAAAATTTATTTACAAACCATTAATATTATTATCTTTTTTTTTCGTTTTTAGGTAAGGATTCTAATGTATTTAAAATTTAATTAAATTTAAATAAGAAGTAAGGTAAGGTTCTTATCTTTAATCAACAGAACTTACAATAAAAGAAGTTTATTTTCATACATAACTGTCGCGAATAGTTGAAAACATTCTATATATTGCGTAGTTCATATGTTTTGTTTAAAAAGATGCATAAATTCAAAAGACATGATGTGGGAGCAATATGGCGCAAGCAATACGACCTCAACTTGAAAGTAAAGCAATATAAGCCCACACAAATTTAAGATCTCAAATGCTGCGTTCTTCGGCGGATCGAAAATTTGGAAAATTGTGCTTTTAAGGGGTTGTGGGATTGATATATCGTCGTTTATTTTTATGATTTTATTATTTTATTATTTTTCTACAAAAAACCAAAGATTTGGATTTTAGCGATTTTCTTCGAAAAATAATAGAAATTTAAAAAAAAATTCGGTTTATATTTACTGATAAAGATTTATTAAAAAATTACTATAATATCCAAAAAACATCTCCAAAATCCAATTTTCTGGATTTTTGTAGAAAATTGATGAAGATTTAAAATCATGGAAGAAACGATAAAAATCAATGGGGATATCAACACCCCTTTATTATTTGTTTATTTCTATATTTACGATTGAAAAAAGTTGAACGCCACACGGAATTTGAAACAAAATATCATTACCATTTTACCAACATTTTAAGATCAAGAACGCATGTTTTGATATCTTAAATTTGTGTTGGCAGCCAAATTATTAAACTTTCAGCTGGAAGTCGTAAGCCTGAAGCTACCATATTGGTCGGCATTTAAAACTAAAGATCTGAAGCGTTTATTTGCGTCCACACAAGCTGTAAAACACTTTAAAATATTTTGGGCAGGGGGAGGGGGAAGAGGTCTCCTGTTGACATAGAATACCCCATATATATTTTTTTAAGGAATGAATAACTAAACAATAAATCCTATCACATATAAAATATGACAAAAGCCAATATATTATGTTAGGATAGAGAAATAAAAATAAGAGACATGAAGAAAATTTCTTTTGAAAATTTGCAGGAACAAAACCAAAATGGGGTTGCCAATATACAGTCGCACATTTCTTGACCATCCGTGTGACGCACTGTCTTCCTCAATGATTAAAGAACACACATACGAAGACTCCCATATTCGAGCAAAACTCCATAGCCTACACTGAGAGCTGTCTAATGTTGACTGAATAGACTCAGCCAGCGGAATATAATATCTCACGTAACTTATATGCCAATAGCAGGGACTGTTGTACGCGTGCTTGTCACACCCGTAGATCAAAAATTACAAAATTACAACTCAACAAAAATCTGATTCCGCATGGGGATAATTAGGATTTTTGTGAGAAATTAAACTCAAGCATCGAATAAAACTTGCATTTATCAACTCGAAAGTATGAATGTTTTGATTTCTCTGACTAAATTTTCCAGTTTATTCTCTAATCGTGTTACGTGCTTGGAGTGGAACCTGTACGCCCAATACAACACTGATTCACGGTTAACATATTTCTAAAACTGGTTTCCAGGACACTACCAAAACTAAATGCACACATTTTTCGTCATTTTATGTTCAATTAGGCAAGTATTCTTATAAGAATAAGTAAAATGGATGACGAAAAGGTACTAACTTTCTTCTTCTGCATATAATCGTCTCCAAAGGAGTAATATAAAAAAAATTTTTCTCTCAGAACAATAACGATATAAAAAATAAAATAATTTTAACTTATGAGTAAAATTATTTTGAGGAGTGATCTAAGCACTCAAATACAATAAAATTGTAAACTCTGGTATATAAACGTTATAGCCTAACTACGTTTCCAGAATAAAAGCCTTGATGAAACCTAAGTTTTATGTGTAACTTAATAAAAAAGCCAGATTTTGATTAAGAATTTTGTTTAAGAATTACGGTTTTTCTTGTCATTGAGGCTAGCTTGCAAGTTTTTACGACAATTTCATATGACCCTATGACTAGCTTATGTACTACCCAACACCAATCTTTCATCAATAGATGAAACATGCTGAATAATTTTTAAAATATTTGGAGACGAAAATTTTGTTTCCCACTTATGATTACTTGCTAATGTTCTTTTTCGTTCAAATCAGTAATGAAATCCTTCAAATAAATCTAATCATGATTTAATTTTATATATTGCTATAATTTATATAGTATCACTATGGTATGTAGGATTTGATATCGAGTGCAATGAAATTTTTATCAGCAAAATTATATCATTTTTCTAAATATTTAATCGTATACCAATCAAAAAATTGATGTTTCTATTAGACTGGTCGTAAAAATTAAATTTTCTCAGCCCTCAAAAATTCTTTTTGGTGAAAAAAACACGACAGCATTTTTTTTAATAAAAAGAACACGTGCCGCAAAATCATCGAAGTTGATTTTTGATGAAATCGTAGATTTTTTAAATATCTTATGAAATATGCAGATATAAAAATAATCATTCAAACATTTTTGTAGGCAATTTAATTAATTCACTACAAAAAAGGTCCTAGTCGTTTGTTGCCTTTCACGTATATTTCTGATGATATTTCGAAAAAAATACATACATACATAACTAGTGGGATGGGGGTGTGACCATAGGGGCCACGCCAGGAACTTTCCATAAGATAAAAAAAGACAGTTACTGGATAAGGTATACTAAAATACCAAACATAAAAAAAATTATACAATATAATTTAACTGCATTGTCCAAAAAAATGTTTTACAGATAAATAAAAAACGAAAAATTACAAAACAAATATTAAATCAAATTTGAAAAAATTGAATATTAGCTCAATTATGGGTTTAAATCCTAAAATACGCAATATTAAGATTTATTTATTAAACGACTCATCAATTGTAATAATTTAAAGAGAATTTGAATGTATGTGTGTAATCATATTTAAATTTAATAACATACTAACACTCAACTGCAAATTAAAATAAGTTGTCTAGACCGATTCAGAAGGTATTGAAAGTTGAAGACTGAAGATATCATTGAAATGTCAATATCAAAAATCATCTCCAATACAACAGTCAAGAACTTAACCTATCGGTAAGATAAAAGGTCAGCATTTGTTTGATGAACACCGACCACTATATACAAGACACCTCAAAAGCAAATTTGTTCTATATTTTTTCTATGTTAACTGAAACATTTTACCAAAGACTCGTCAATGGTTGTTGTTGTGATATATTTAAAAGAATAAGATAAAGCTATATAGCCGAAAGTGACAAACCGGAAGTTGCTAATCCTATTATCACATTGGTGGCGAAGCCGATAGCGTGTCTGCCAAAGTATTTGAACTCTCTGGCATTGATAAGGTTACGAGTTTAAATGTTTAAATGATTTTTTTGAATCAGCATATTTCATGATATATTTACGTTTTTATCAAAAAAAACTTCGATGATTTTGCGGCACGTGTTCTTTTTATTTAAAAAAATCCTGTTATTTTTTTTTCAACAAAAAAAATTGTTTTGGGGAAATTTAATTTTTAATGATCAGTCTAGTATGTATCTTTCAAAATTCAAATTTGAATTTGATTTGTTTTCCAAAAAATTCATAAGACTGGTAATTTTCTCTTTCAATTGGTGTCGTTCAGGTATTTTCCATAATTGAATATATTTCTACAATTAGAGTTTCACTCTTTTGTAGTTTTTCAATGGAGATTGAACAAGTGTTTTCAATAAATCTCATGTATGATTCTCCCAATTTGTATAATAACTCCATCAATGTAAGACGAATAGATCTCGTTTCTAACCCTCGAAATTCTGGCAATTTATCAACAACAAAAAGCAGACAGATGATGTCGAATTTGATACGAACTGAACCAGCAAACTTATCGCGTTATACCAGAACAACTGTTGTGGCTTATCCATTTACGGTTCAAATAAAAAAGTGTGGAACTGTCGCCTTTCAACGCGATTTTTTCAACAGTGTCTCTCGCCTCGGGAATGCCTTGGGTTTCCACAGATATCTATAATCCTCAAAATTTTAAAGTTAACGTTAATAAATTTCTCAGAAAAACTTAATTTATTTAAACATAATCCTAATCCCTAGTTGCTATGGTATTTTCGGGAGCATTATTACTTCAATAATGCTCCCTAATCCAATAAATTCAAGGACGATTTCTGATTTGTGAACCAGATACGATTCCACTTATCATTTTAAAAAATGCACTATGCATTTAGCCGGACAACTGACAGTTCAATTTCAAAAATTGCGTTACTTAGGAATTTTACAACGCTATTAAAAACGCCTTTATCATTCTGCAGGTCAGCAGTCTCTAACAGACCAATTACCAAACAGAAAGTGTTGTATATGACACTCAATACTTCCACTGCCTGCCACTTATTTTGTAACTATTTCAGGATGTCTGCCTGGAAAATCAGCATGCCTACTTGAAAAAGGTTACGTGGTGATGTAATTGAAACCGACTTTGGAGTAAAGCATTCGGTAGGATTAAACACTAGGTGATTTTATTTAAACTAAGGTTAAACTGTTAGATTTTCAACTTCTGTTTATACAGTCGGTGGATTTTTATTTCACTCAAAAATCAAGTCTTTTTTAGATCAGCCATGTCTGCGACTTTTACAGCTTTATGTGGGGTAGTCTACGAATGCCTGATTAAAAACTTTTTATGATGATAACAAGAAGATTTTAAGTGAAATTATAATTTATTCTGATAATCAACTATTCCAGGACGATCTTACCAATTTTGCATTTTGATGTGACAAAAACCTAAAATTAAAAGTCAATAAATGCCAATTGATCAATTTTTCCTGAAAGTTCCTTAATACGTATTGTGGGTATTTTTCATAAAAATATTATTCGGGATCTAGGCGTTGCATATCCCAGTTAGTTTAACATCCGCCCGCCACATCAGAAATATTGTGAACAGAACTAACTCAATTCTTGGTTTTGTTAACGTTGGTCGAAATTGTTTTGGATCCATTCGTTACCAAAGCTCTTTTTGCGACCGTCATTACTCATTACTCCTATGCTTGAAAAAGTCAAGTATGGCCAACAGATCAAATTATTCAAATTAACAGAATCGAGAGTGTACAGCGAGAATGCCATCCCTTCGCTCTTCGACGGGACATTAATTCAAGCGTTCGAGTCGTTTGTGACTCGTCAGCGACCTTCTGACCATAATCGTTTGCGGGTTAATTTTTCCTGTGATGATTTGCTTCAGAAATGGCTCGATTTCGTGACAAGTTTCAAATCAATTAAATTTTTTTACGTTAATTCATGTGGCACCCAAACATCGCGCTTCTTTGCGTGTAACTAGTTTTTTTAAAAAGATTTCAAACTGCCATATGGTTGATGTTTAGTATATCGTATAGATAAATTAGTGTAAATATTTCGCCCAGTTTCAAACCAAAATCACTTTTTACGGAAATTACGAACAATGCAAATTCAAATGTCACATTGCGAGTTTGCACCAACACCATCTAGTGACGAAAAGGGCGTATACTTTTTATATCACCTAATGTTTCCAAAATTTATATTAGC
Organism: Diogma glabrata; assembly: GCA_963693315.1. Classification (NCBI taxonomy): domain Eukaryota; kingdom Metazoa; phylum Arthropoda; class Insecta; order Diptera; family Cylindrotomidae; genus Diogma; species Diogma glabrata. The sequence goes on along the minus strand of OY856186.1, from coordinate 72,096,421 downwards.
ATTTGCTAACCATAGAGGATAGGAGTTTTTAGATAATTGGTCACAATGTTAAAGGAAAGGTAAGAAAAAGTAAAGTATTACTGATATTACAATCTTTGTTGTCAGATCTGTAGTCCTCCAATCAGTGAAATCTGTTAAATTTAATATATTCCGGATCTGGTGGCTAATCAACAGCCCTTCAATATTTAGTATAACAACGAACTTGGTCCGCTTATCGTAACCATGGCAACCTAACGTTAGTGGAAAACGGTTGATCGGACCAAAGCCTTTGAATCGATCCAACGGGCCAATTCGTTATTAGACATATAATGTGATACGATTTTGAGACGGCTAAACGCCTTTAAAAGTGTGTCTTCTATTACTTCGTGCACTGAAAAAAACATGTCCTATTTCCAATCGAAATGCAGTTGTCTCAACCTTACCGTGCGGTCATATATAGCGAATCGAACTACGAAATTGCTTCCTTCAACAACTGTACAATTATAAACCGATGAAGTTGAGACAATCACACGAAATATTCATGGTAAAATAAAATATAGTTCAATTAATCTCAAATACTTAAATTTTAAAATTTATTTATTTTTACTTTATTTAACTACTGTTATATTGGATATAACACTTTATATTTTATATAAACCTCATTCTGTCGTTAGGAAAATGTTATCGTGTAGTCAATCAAGGTGAAATTGTTTGCAAATAATTTTTCTTTGTATAAATAATAAACTCCCAACTTCGAGATGAGGTTTTCATTACTTCAATTTTTTTTCAGTGTGGTTACACTAGTTTACAAGAAAAATCTCCCGAAATAAAACTCAACTTTTCTTATAGATTTGGACCTCTTAAACACGAATATCATATTCATTTCTTATCATATCCAGCTCTTGTTTTTGAGATATTCACGAAAAACCAAATTTTTTGGTGATCAAAAATGTTGTTTCGGTTTTTGGGTCTCATATTTTACAAAACAAACAAATTAAATATATTAATAAAACAAACGCATAATAAACATGCCAACAAACATTTTGAGCTATATTTTTTAAAAATCCGTTAAGGATTCTGGAAGTTACAGTCGAAAAAAGTTGAAAAAATACGAAAAATTCACATTTTTTTAAAATTTTTCCATTTTCAACACCATAAATTTTGAACAAATAAAGACATTAATTTTTTTTAATTTCTTGGAGCCTATAGTAGTTTCAATTTTCTTTCTTTTAAGGTAAAAGATACGAATATTGGTGCAGTTTGCACCAAGTTATTCAAGTTTTTCCAAAAAAAGTCAAAACTCAAAATTTGGAAAAAATAGTTTTTTACTTAATTTATTGTGCCATAAATAATAATTTTAAATGTTCAGTTGTTCTCAAACATCAGTAAAGAATTATTTTAAAATAGTAAAGTATAATTTCCATTTTTGTTTTCGAAGTTGGGAATTGGATCGATATGAGACGTATATAGAAAAATATAAACAAAAGATAATGAATTGTGAGGAGAGGCAAAACATCATAACATCAGAACTATTTAAGTTAGTTCAAGCACCATAAAGTTAAGCCCCTATTTATGTCTATTAATACCTGTAAGGTTTGTTTCTTTTCTGTTTTTGATTTTTTGATAATGTAAATTTTTTTCTATCACCGCCCACCTTGTGTTACTCCTTACGTTTATGATAATTTTAAGTTTAATTTAAGAAAGCAATTACTTCTCCTTTTTAATAGTTTATCGGTTTTGCCAGCTTTTGTTTAATTAGTTTAATTTCTATTTAAGTAGATATTTGTCGTATGATTAGTTGCAAATATAATCTCTCTGAGGATAAATTTAATTCCAAACATTCAAGTGAAAATATTAATTAAAAACGAAAAAATATTACAAATATAAATTTTAAATAGTGTATTGTTTTTAAAAATCAATAAATCAATGGTGATAGGCAGCTATAAGCAAAGCAACATAAATTGTTAGTAAAGTGTAAGGTCAACTTTATTTAAATGGCGTCGTTAAGAAGTTTTAAGTGTAAAAATTAGCCCAAATTCATTTTGTTTTATTTGTGGAAGTAACATAATACATACTGCTAAAAGAATCACCCCATTTATAAGAACTGCCTATCTTCATTACTAACTGATATTTTCCAACTCCTAAAATAAATCCGAGGTGGGAGGAGCTTGATCAACCATATAAAAATAATAATTAAAGAAAAGCCATATAAAAATAAAATACATCTTTTGTCCAAAGAAGACATTTCATAATCAACTAACTGATATTTGTCAACTCCTAAAATAAGTTCGAGGTGTGAGGAGCTAGATCATGTTAAAAAACTTCACAAAAAAATCTCAATTTCGAGAAAAATCATATGAAAATAAAATACAACTTTTGTCAAAAAAAGACATTTCATAATCAACTAATTGATATTTTCCAACTCCTAAAATAAGTCCGAGGTGGAAGGAGCTAGATCATGTCAAAAAATTTCACAAAAAAAATCTCAATTTCGAGAAAAATCATATACAAATAAAACACAACTTTTGTCAAAAAAAGACATTTCATAATCAACTAACTGATATTTTCCAACTCCTAAAATAATCCCGAAGTAGGAGGAGTTATATCTAATACGAAAACAACTTATATATAAATCAATTATGTTGCAGAGTTTAAATTATTCTTATAGTTAAACTTTTTTCCAAATTTGAGTTTTGACTTTCTTTGGGAAAACTTGAATAACTTGGTGCAAACTGCACCAATATTCGTATCTTGTACCTTAAAAGAAAGAAAATTGAAACTACTATAGGCTCCAAGAAATTAAAAAAAATTAGTGTCTTTATTTGTTCAAAATTTATGGTGTTGAAAATGGAAAAATTTAAAAAAAACGTGAATTTTTCGTATTTTTTCAACTTTTTTCGACTGTAACTTCCAGAATCCTTAACGGATTTTTACAAAATATAACTCAAATGTTTGTTAGCATATTTACTATGCACTTGTTTTATTAATATATATAATTTGTTTGTTTTGTAAAATATGAGATCCAAAAACCGAAACAACATTTTTGATCACCGAAAAAATTGGTTTTTCGTGAATATCTCAAAAACAAGAGCTAACCAAAAAAAATGAATATGATATTCGTGTTCAGAAGGTCCAAATCCATAAGAAAAGTTGGGTTTTATTCAGGGAGACAAAAAAAGTTCAAAATTTGTAAACTAGTGTTATTAGCAAACATTTACAATATCAACCAAAATAAAACTCTTATCACATTTATATAAAAACAAATAAATATGTTTGTTAATGATAAAATAATTTCAGTTGATTAAACTTACTTATTAATCCATTTGTTTTTGTTTAAATCAATAACAAGACTAAATGACATCATACTAACTCGAAACGATCCGTTAATTTGCTATCGCAAAAATATCAATGTACGCAACGCAACTTGACTGTAGATAAGTAAATGACTTTTCGTTGTAAATTATGAAAGGTTATATTAATAATAAGCTCAACATTTATTCTGAAGAGCCAAATGACATTTAAGTAATATTTGTTTTTAATTAAATAGATAAATTGAGTAATACTAATTTACTAAAAGTTCGTTGCAATTTATTGATACTTTATTTGCTGGATTAACACATGTGAATAGATGACTGTTAAAGAAAGACAAGTAAATAAAAGATGAAAGTATGTTTGAAATGTGATGTATTCAATTTTATCTAAGTGTTGCTTGTGACTATTTTTAAAAAACAACGAAACCAGCAACAGTGCGACAGCGTTGAAGAGAATCAAGATTAGCATATTTTTGATCAAAGTTAAAAGAAGTGAGATGTGAACAGTTTTAGCCTCACCAGCTTGAAGATAATTCTCCATGCAGGGTTAAATATATGAATTGTAAATGTGTTGTAAGTAATATGAACTCGATGATAATTTAACTATTGTGATGAAATTAGAATTTCGTTAAAAATTGTAGAAGAAATCAAAGGAATTTTAAAATCTTTTTGGAAAGATTAAAAATGAATGAATATACCATACAAACAAGCTTACAACATGGTGACCTTAAAAACAAATCATTACTTTATTCCTGTATAAATGAAAAATCGAATCAAGACACCCATTATGTGTAACCCGAACAAAAAAATTTTTTTGTTTGTTTCCTAGTTTTGACACAGGAATCTCGAAACTTGTTAAGAAGAGAAAAGGAAAGCTTAAAGTTAAATTGTGCTCGAACGGGCTAACCGATTTTAATAATTTTTGTTTCTTTCAAAGGTACTAAGTAAGGCTTTATAAAAATATTGCAGTGATAAAAAAATTTGTATTTTGCATGATTTTTTTACATTTTAATTTTTAAAACATGGCGATTTCAAAAGGTTCTTTTTTTCTTTTATTTTAAAGATTTATTATTTACTCAAAACGTTCTAGAATTAAGGTGAAGCGTTATTTTTTTTTGCAAAAAAAGACATTTGAATATATATTAGTTTGAATTTTTTGTACTTTGTGCAATTTACTAAAACCAACTTCACCGATTCTTTTGAATTTTTTTTTGTTTAAAATCTACTAAATAAGACCTAATAAACAAAATTACACTGAAATTTTTTTGCCTTAGTTTTATTTTAATTTAAACCAATGAAATTCTCTAAAATGTAATGACATCATTCAATTTCACCAATAACATTTGAATTATACTAATAACAAATATTTATACGTCTGGCCTACTGGGATATTAAAAATTATCAGTCTAGTTTTGAAATAATTAACTGATATCACAGTAGACCAATGTATAATTCATAGAAAATATATAAAGAAATGAAAAATGGCAATAAATTTTCTAAACGAATTCCTCTCGTTCGTTGATAAATTCTCATAATTTTTTGGAAAATTCCTCAAGCAAGTGGTATTGATAAAAGCCCTCAGTCAACGGCCTCGTGCTTGTATCAATATACTTGCTTTCGAAATTTTTAGCAAAAAATTATTTCGAATTATCACCGCCATTGGGAAATTACAACTGAAAACTTTTACTAAAAAGTGCGTTCGATTTGACTGAAATAACTGAATAAACTTAAAAAACAACAACAATTGCATTAATTTTTTAATTTTCAATTTTCAAAGATGGTAAAACCTAAAAGTGTCGTTTTTAGTTTTTGTTCATTCAGCCGACCAAATTGTTCATTGTGCCGACGTAAGTTGTTTAATAATCGGTGTTAATTTAAGTGAAACGAACAATTTTGCTGTGTTGTTTAATGTATATTTGTCAATATTTCAGACAAGATGCAAATAAAATGCAAATAAAATGTAATTAAAATGCAACTAAAATGCAAATAAAGTGCAAATAAAACGCAAATAAAAGCAAATAAAATGCAAATAAAAGTAAATGAAATCCAATTTAAGTGCAAATAAGTTTTTTTTCACATTATTTGCATTTAATTTGTATTTGTTTTGCATTTTATTTGCACTTTATTTGCATTGTATTTGTATTTTATTTGCTTTTTTTTTGCATTTCAGTTGGATCTTAGTTGAAATTTATTTACATTTTAATTGCACTTTATTTGCATTTTATTTGTACTGTATTTACAATAAAATGCAAATAAAATGCACTTTATTTGCATATTTCATACAAAACGTAAATAAAAAGCAAATAAAATGCAAGTAAAATGTAATTAAAATGCAACCAAAAGGCAACTAAAATGCAAATAAAGTGCAAATAAAATGCAAATAAAGTGCAAATAAAATGCAAATAAACTTTTGTTTTATTTGCACTTTATTTGCATTTTAGTTGCATTTTCTTTCACATAAAGTGCAATAAAGTGCAAATAAAGTGCATGTAAAGTGCAAAGAAAATGCAAATAAAATGCAGATAAAATGCAACTAAAATGCAAATAAAATCCAACTTAAATGCAACTGTAATACCAATAAAATGCAAATAAAGTGCAAAAATAATATGCAAATAATAAACAAATAAATTTACACAAAAAAAATTAATTTGTGACCTAACTTGACCAATTTGACAGAAGTTAATATAGAAGTGTGTATGCAGAGTATAGAAATACGTATGCAGAGTATTGAAATACGTATGCAATAATGGAAGTATGTATGCAGAGTATAGTAAAAAACACAAAACCCTGCTCCTCCCCCCCACAAACTGGAAAAGCAAACTCTCAAAAGTTTGTTTTTAGGGTTCCGTTTTTTATACGGAACACTATTGGTGAGAGTAAATCGTGGTTTTCACATTATATCGATTATCTCGTAAACTATAAATGCTATGGACCTGAAATTTGGCATGCGTATAAAACTAACCTGTCCACATGAAATGACGGATACAAATAAAACTAAAGTGGTTTTCGTTTGGTTTACAGGGCTGAGATGTGAGACCTTTGAGAAAATACATTTTTTTATAGATTCAAGTAGGGTATCATATGAAAGGGCTTTATTTCAGTATTCCATAAAAATTTATTTTGGAATTTTACACCCCACCCTTTTTTGTATAATTTTGAATATTGACGTTTTTTTCGCGTTTTCTTACCTCGATTACCTCCGAACCTATCTGATCGAAAATTTTCAAATGTACTTGGAATGATAGAAAAATTAGTACGTTTTTAATAAACAATATAAAAAAGTGTCATATTTCCATACTTAGATTTATTAAGGGGGTGGAAATGAGAAGGGGTAAAAACACTATTTAAAATGTGGTCAAGTGGGGTGTCATTTGAAAGAGCACTTAATTTAAAAAACAAAGCAATTTTTTTTAGAATTTTGCGATGCCCAGATTTTGAGTTATAGTAAAAAGAGTGCGAATTTAGACCGTTCACCCCCCCCCCCTACGTTTCGACACTGATTGACAGAAAAATTTGTAAAAATTCACAGAGTTAGGAAATTTGCTAAATTTTGTACGAAAACTATAGCGAAGTCTCCAATAATTATATTTCTGTGTGTTTAGTGGACCGGGGTAGAGGGGGTAAAAAAAAACTTTTTTTGACCTAAGCGAGTTGGGTGTCATTTGATAGAGTACCTAATTTGGAATTCGTTGCAATTTTTTTTAGAATTTTGCGGTGGCCAGTTTTTGAGTTATTGTGCCGAAAAAGTGCAAAGTCCAGACCGTTCCCCCCCATGCGTTTCGACACTGATTGACAGAAAAATTTGTAAAAATTCACAGAGTTAGGAAATTCGCTAAATTTTGTACGAAAACTATAGCGAAGTCTCCAATAATTATATTTCTGTGAGTTTAGAGGACCGGGGTAGGGGGGGTAAAAAAAAACTTTTTTTGACCCAAGCGAGTGGGGTGTCATTTGAAAGAGCACCTAATTTGAAATTCGTTGCAGTTTTTTTTAGAATTTTGCGGTGCCCGGTTTTTGAGATATTATCGAAAAAGTGCAAAGTCCTGACCGTTCCCCCCCCCCCCATGCGTTTCGACACTGATTAACAGAAAAATTTGTAAAAATTCACAGAGTTAGCAAATTTGCTAAATTTTGTACGAAAACTATAGCGAAGTCTCCAATAATTATATTTCTGTGTGTTTAGAGGACCGGGGTAGAGGGGGTAAAAAAAAACTTTTTTTTACCCAAGCGAGTGGGGTGTCATTTGAAAGAGCACTTAATTTGGAATTCGTTGCAGTTTTTTTAGAATTTTGCGGTGCTCAGTTTTTGAGATATTATCGAAAAAGTGCAAAGTCCAGACCGTTCCCCCCCATGCGTTTCGACACTGATTGACAGAAAAATTTGAAAAAATTCACAGAGTTAGGAAATTTGCTAAATTTTGTACGAAAACTATAGCGAAGTCTCCAATAATTATATTTCTGTGTGTTTAGAGGACCGGGGTAGAGGGGGTAAAAAAAAATTTTTCTTGACCCAAGCGAGTGGGTTGTCTTTTGAAAGAGCACCTAATTTGAAATTCGTTGCAATTTTTTTTAGAATTTTTCGGTGCCCAGTTTTTGAGTTATTGTGAAAAAAGTGCAAAATTCTCACCGTTCCCCCCCCCCCCCCATACGTTTCGACAATGGTAGACAGAAAAATTTGTAAGAATTCACAGAGTTAGGTAATTTGGTAAATTTTGTACAAAAACTATAGCGAAGTCTCCAATAATTATATTTCTGTGTGTTTAGAAGACCGGGGTAGACGGGGTAAAAAAAAACTTTTTTTTTACCCAAGCGAGTGTCATTTGAAAGAACATTTAAATTGAAATTCGTTGCAATTTTTTTTAGAATTTTGCGTTGCCCAGTTTTTGAGTTACTGTTGAAAAAGTGCAAAATTCAGACCGTCCCCCCCTCCATACGTTTCGACACTAAACGATAGAAAAATTTGGAAAATTTCACAGAGTTAGGAAATTTGGTAAGTTTTGTATGAAAACTACAGCACAGTTTTTGAGTTATGGATAAAAAAAGGCTAAATTCAGATCGTGCCGCCGCCTACCTTTCGACAATGACTGACTGAAAAATTTGAAAATATTCACAGAGACAGGAATATTGGTAAATTTTGAATGAAAATCATATCGAAGACTCAAATAATTATATTTCTGTGTGTTTATGGGATGGGTGTGGGAGGGAAAAAAACCATTTTTGACCCAAATGAGTGGGGTGTCATATGAAAGAGCACTTAATTTAAGAAATGTTACAATTTTTTTAGAATTTTGCAATGCAGAGTTTTTGTGTTATTAAAAAAAAATATTTTTGGGATGTAGCCTTTCCAAACCCCTAAATTTCAACACTCGATTGACCGAAAAAATAATCAAATTTAATCCATTTACAAGCTGGTGTAATTGAATCTTGTTTAAGTTACCAAAAACATCTATGGATAATATTTAACCTGAATTAACATTTTTTTTGCCATTTTTGATCAATGTAGATTTGATTGTAATTTACTATTGACATTTACAATTTAACATTTATTTTGTTATGTGTCTATGGTCTGAAAATATAAGGACATTACAACACAACTTTTTGTCAATAATTTTTGATATTGTGTTCTTTTACATTCACGGAACCCTTGACGAGCGAATTTTATTCGCACTTGTCTGACTTTTTTCAATTTAGACCAGCAATAATTAATGTTTATTCATTAATGAAATTGAAAACAATGCAGTGTATGAAATTTTCATGGTACAGTAAAGGTAATTATTATTTAATATTCTGTTTCTATAAGAATATTTTTTTTTACAGAAAGACACTGTTAAAAGTTCCCAACACACATTTTTCCACAAATTTTGTTAAATTAATGAATATTGGTAAAGGTCCATATAGTCAGTTGCATTACCATCTACCTAACCTTTTCTCCCCGAATAAATCAAATATTTCTGTTTCCTTTTTCAAATGTTGTTTAGCATCACTAGTTGTTTCTAGTGGGTGGATTTCCTCTCAAAATCAAGTTTATGTTTTTCCTTTTGGTGTTCCACTTCTCAAAATGCTTGAATTTTTTATATATCTAGTTCTTGTTTTCACTCGACTTTGTTTTCGCTTTTCGAATTGCTTCTTTCCTTGTTAGGAAGATGCGTCTTCATGTTGCTGTTCGCTGAACTTTCATTGTTCTTTGTCAGGAATATCCTTGTAGTCTGCCTCATTAACAATATTGGCAGCGCCACATTATTAAATTTTAGACTACCATGTCCAAAATCGAATTGAAAGTCTTTCGACTTCATAAAGTCCATCCCTGAAAGGATTTCATCGATTTTATCTGTCATTAGGACCTCTTTCTGATAACAGGTGCTTTCATTTTATGCTGCTATGTACCGTTCAAGTTATTGGTTGTAGCTTTAATTTGTCTACTAGATTAAAAACTTCATCAATCAAACCCTTAAGAACAAAAAAACGAGTTGAATCCGTATCCAGTGTGATGAAACAGCTCTTCCTTTGTTTAAGCTTTCACTTTACACAACATAGCTAGATATTGGGATGTAAGCTAGATTCTCATAATTTTTTGATCGTTCAGTTTGACATTCAACTGTTTCGTTATTCAGTTCCCACAAAACACAAGAGAAGCAAAGAATCTCTATTTTTCCTACACACTCGTGTAATCTGCCTCTTTTCATCATAAATCTAGCATCTAATGTGCTTTTATTCCTGTGTGCCATCTGCTATCTTTGGCATTTGATCTGTGCATGCTTTTGCTGTATCAATCGGATACATAGTTCTGTAAATCGTTTTCGAATACTGTGTTGGAAAATCGAAAAATATCCAGATACAAACCAATTCAAATGTGCGTCTGCTACTCCAGAACAACTCCCAAAGTAAAGTAAACACCAAAAATATTGCATTCTAATTATAAACAAATTTAAAATTCCGAAACAAACAGTTTCACTGTAGAGCAAAAACTACATGTGGGTGTATCATATTATTATAAATTCATTAAAATTCTTAAAAAAAAAAAAGACTAAAGGACGCTCCGGTTTTTTATCGTTTGAAATTTTTTGGATAATCTCAAATTACATTAACAAATTCGAAAGAAAATTATATAAGAAACAAGATAGTCAGTCGAAATTAACAAAACAACAAAAAAAAAAATACATCCAAACGGACTCGCATTGTATTCTTTTTACAAGGTTAATAGAAATTTTATCTTTTAGATTTATTTGTGTATGATCAAGCGAGATGAACCTATATTCTATAGCAAAGCTTTTTATTTTATCTACCTGCAATACACATTAAAATTTTTTTTTCTTTTGATTAAAAAGTTGAATGAAAATAAGAAGAGAATGTATATATGAAAAATAATAGCAACAACAACACACAACATGAATGAATTTTTTATGTATTTTTGTTGTTGTTGTAAAAAATTTTATATTTTTTTCTTGATTCTCACAGTGTTCAAAGCATTTATAGATGAAATTTGATTAGTTGAAGATTTTAATTATTTTTTTTATATTTCAACCATTGTGAATGGCAATGTTTTGTAAACTTCGATTCGGAGTAAGGTTGATGAGAGCTTTAACGATTTCTAGAGTTAGATTATACTAAATTTATTGTTACGAAATATCTTAATTCCTTTGGGAAACAGTGTTATTGTTACTTCAATTCTAACCCTTTCCTGTCTTACATTCTGTATGATGTATCTGTATCTCTTCTTTCTGTGTATTAAAATACATGATATTAACCTTTTAAACTTTAATTGAACTAAATTCAACAATTTACCATTTTGATGTTTTTTTTACTGATATCACTGTTTTTTGTAATAAACAATTAATACTATAGTTTTATTCAGTTTTGGCGATTAATAAAGGTTTCAAATGGTTTCAAAAACAAATTTTTAAACTATGAAATACGTTAGCTCTGAGCACTATTACATCAAAATTGTATATCTTTCTTTTATGTTCGTGGAGCAGAAATAAAATGTTCAATTCATTTTATGAAAGACACGAATCGCATTGACCGTATCTCGAAAAAATTTACAGAGCTAAAATTAATGTTATAACAACATTAATTTTAGCTCTATGAATTTGATTGAGAAATAGTCAATACGATTCGTATCTCTCATAATGCAAGTTGCGTCCAAATCTAATTTTTTTAAAGCAGATTTTAGAATAATCCATCCAGTTCCAGGTCTGTTTTATAAAAATTCAACCAATCTGACTCGTGACCCACATTAAACGACTAATACCTGAAGCTCTAAATACCAAAGTATTTTAGATGCGTCCAGAATTATTTTTTAGTTGGAAATTATGTGCACATGCGTTCCACATTCTACGAATTATGTTAAATGTTTTAAATGTTCTGACAGAACCTAATTTCTTTGTGGTGGCTAAAAATATTCAGGCTCCAATCAGAAAACTGTTTTTTTTTCATAAAATTACAAACAGATTCCACATCCTAATTGTAATTATTTGTTTGGGTTTGAAAACCTCACTTCACACTACTCCTACCTCCAACCCCAACAAATCGAGTGTTCGATTTTGTAACCATAAGTATTCGGCTTGGCTGTCGATATTGATGGATGATTGACCTTTCACAACGATTTTCTTCGATAAAAGTTGTCGTAATATTCCATTTTCGTCACCAGTTATGATGTTATGCAAAAATTGTTTCATTTCTGCTACTGGTGCAGCCAACATATTCGGGTAAAATTATACTTGGAGGCTGACAAGTGACGCCGAACTGGATGATGATCCTTGGGCATTCAATGCCGGTATATCGAATACCGAATATCGCGGTATACCGTGATGTTTTACAAAACCGAAACCGAATCACAGTACCGTCATAATTCCGGTGTACAAGTTGCTTATCCCAATAATGTTACATTAATTATGTGCTCTTTCTGTGCTCAATTCACCCGAATATTAATTACCTATCGATTATGCATACAGTTTTAGGTTATCCATTTATTAGAACATTTGTCATTCTAATTAGACAAATGGGATGGTTTTAGTTTGCTGATTGTTTTCACTTTTTTGATTGCGGCATGCGTCTGAATATTTTTTACTTAAAACGCATTATAGTCAGCAGACCCACAATTGACATCATATAGGTATGTTTGGGTTGTCGGACTCGACAATAGAAGTATACATTTTCTCGAACAAGGTTACAATCGTTTTTTAAAAAAAATTTACACTCCCCGTTCGTAAAGAATATGCCTGTTAGAGAAAATGAAATTGTATTTTCTTACTAAGTAAATTATTTCAATAGAATTAGTGGTTGTGTTTATAAAAGTTTATAAAATTCTAATGTTTTTTCATAGTTTTGAAACCGGGTGGCTCGAAATTGGTTATGAAATTTAGAGACAAGAAAAGTTTAAAATTAAATTGTGCTCGAAAGGGTAAACCGATTTTAATAATTTTTTGTTTGCTTGAAAAGTACTAAGTGAGGCTTTATAAAAATATAACACAGAAAAAAATCATTATATTTTATATGATTTTTTCAATTTAATTTGTCAAACATGGCGATTTCAAAAAGGATCTTTTATTCTTTATGTTTTTATATTTTTTAAGAGATGGAACAAATTCTTAGTTACGCCAATGTGAGCTGATGTAAAATTTGACGAAAGCCGTTAAAAGTGGAACACGAGTCAGATGGAGCGTTGCAACAAACGCAAACTTGACACCACGATTGAGATGAAAATTCATAAAATTTTTCGGGTTTTTAATATTTTTCCTACGAAATGAGCCGATTAAATCTTGCGACCTTCTTTGGATGTAGAACATAAATTGAATTGGCAATCGGTTTCGGCGCAGTATATTATAGAGGAACATAAGCCGTGTTGATAAAGGGTTTGCCGAAAAAAAAACCTAAAATTTGTGAGATTTTGCACGACCCTGTGAAATTAGAATAAGATTCGATTCTACGTGAACCGCAGAAAGTGCTATAGTTTTTAGTTATTTATAATTCTCGAATTGAAATTTTATAAAATATTTTATTTTTTATAAATTTAAAACTCGTCCTGGTATAAGGATTTAATTATTTTCCTTGGATCGTGACTTAAAGTTGTCTCGCTTCAAATATAAAAACTGTTAAGTGATAAAATATATTGACACATTAGAAGCAATTTTGGTTGTAGTAATACTGGTATACCAGCTTTGTTTAATTTCAATACTAAAAAATCGCTATTGAAATTTTAGTCCAATATTGAATCGTATAGTGAAACCATTAAACTGGCCCGTCTACTAGTCTCTAGCGCGATCCCCTCACACTTGTATCGTTTCATTATCAACAACGTGTTTGGTCTTAATCCCGCCGGTGATTGTGGGCGTACTATCGTAGCTTTTGAAGTCCTCATGAACAGCGATCGAAAGCGTCGCTTTTGAATTTCTTAGTTTTTTCAAAAAATAAAATAAATATTTAAATGTTTATATCGACGATACATAAATAAGTTTAAATTCTGAATCATTATATTTTGTTTACATCAAATCACTTACAATGTTATTTATACATTATCTGTATAATGAGTAACAACTTTTTTTCTTATATTATCAATTTTAAATGTTTGCAAAATAAAAAAACAATATATATTATTACTTTCTCTTGACTGTGAAGTGATATTGTTTATAAAACTTTCCCGTTTACTGTCTAGATTTTTATTTTGATGATAAATATTTTGACCGTTTAAATAAATTAAGTTAGACTCGGTTTTCACCACCTTCATCGCATAATTTGAAAAATAGTGAAAGAATTTTAATTCTATTATTTCAATGTTGATCGGGGTCCATTGTCCTGAAAATAAAAATGAACAAAAAATCACCTTTCTCATTTTCATTGTTATATTGTCAACGTTTTACAAACTAAAGCAACAAACAACAACCTTGTCTAACAACAGTCAATACTCAATATTCATTTTTTTTTATTCAAAACGGATGATCGATTATAATTTTTTTCAAGCTGAAAAATAATAATAATAATAATATTCTCATCATTTTTTAATTAATGTTTTTTAATTTTAAGAAAAAAAATATTGGAAACACATCTTTTTTTTTTTTTATTTATGTTTTCTTTTATTTTCATAAACTATGGTAAACTATAGTTTCTCACATGGAAGATCGGAAGCAGATGTGTGACATTTTTTTAAAAATTTTTTAACCTAAAGGTTCAATTAGACGATATCATTTAAGTAAAATCTCACTCCAAAAATTATGAGTCTCACTCGATGATAACGTCTAAACTAACATCTCATTCATAAAATGAGACACAACTTTTACGTCATCTTATAATTTCAAAGTGATGTATCACTTACCATGTGATAACGTGTAAACAGAATCTAAAGGCAAATTGCATCTCACTTTACTTTTTAAATTTGTTTAACTTTCATCTCATTTTATGGTGTCTTGTTTGATTTTTATGTTTATTACCGGAGCAGTTACTACAGTTGCATTGTGTAATTTAATTACACTACCGCTGAAAAAGATAAATACAACAGTGAATTTTGAATTTTCCAAGAATTTTCGTATAAGGCACAATGAACAACCACTTCAAATAACAAATTATTTCATTTTATTACTATCTATCAAATTTCATATAAAAAAAAACAAATATTGCATCAATTTTCTTAAATTCGAGATTCCTCAAAAAATCCACCTTCTGCTTCTTTGTGAAAGTTTACTCAGAGTTTCTGGAGTTATTTGATTCCAGCATTTTTGTAGCAGCTCCCAGAGATTTTTCTGCGATGTTGGACCTTTCTCTCGAACATTACGATCAAGTTCCTCTCATAACAACTCTATCGGATTGAAATCCGGAGACTGTGGAGGCCATACCATATAATTTAGGAGTCTTCGACCCTCATATCTATGAACAAAAACTCGTCTATGTGACTCGAAAATTTGAAATTTTAATTCGTCGCTTCATAAGACTTTTCTCCACTTTTCTCAACAGACCAATTAACATGTTCTTTAGCCCATATTAATCGTTTTACTTTATTTTGAGGCCGTAATAGGGGCTTCCTCATCGCTATTCGACCACATAAAGCTACAGCTTTCAATCGTCTCTTTGCAGTGGAAACGGAGACGGGATATGAGCGATCGTTATTCATTTCAGCGGCCAGCTGGGGTGCTGTGCTTCGTCGATTTCTTACGCTGGAGCGAATAAGTTCATTATCTTCCCGGTTTTGTGGTTACTCTGGGTCTACCAGTCGACTTACGACTCTGGCTTACGACTCAGTTCCCCGTTGTGCCATATATTCTTATTGCGTTTTGAATAGCACCTATGGAAATGTCTAATTTTTTATGAATATCGCGTATAGAATGTCCAGATTTATGTAGAAAAATGATTATACTACGTTTTTCAGGCGTTATATTTTTCGCCCCATTGATGTTGCCGTTCTTATGGAAATACTGCATAAACACAAGATTTGAAGAATACAGTTAATAAGTAAAAATGAAATTTCGAGTAGGCAATGAAAATTGAATAGACAGAAAATTTTTGAGCTCCGAAAAATTTATTTATTTAAATCGTATAATTTTAATTTATATCAAATTGTATTATAAACATCTGCTAAACATTAATACTAAAGATGATAACAAGAAATAGTTTTCTCAATGCAAATTCAACTAATTTTAAGATTGAAAATAAATCTAATTTGGATGATGAAAAACTGAAGCAATTGGATGAAAAATTCAAGTTACTCGAAAGTAAGACTTTAAAGAAATTGGATCAATCAATTGCCTTATGGGCTGAAGATCAGCGTAATACAATTTCTAATCATTTCTCGGATCTGAAGAAAGCTTTCTTGGAAGAAATTAACCAAGAAATTGAAACTCTCAAGAAAAAGGTTGTTACCCTTGAAAACAAAGTCAATTCATTTGAAGATAAAGATAGTTTAATGAATGATTTCAATAATAACCGGACAAAACTGGTCATCAATGGAATCCCCAAAATTGTCAATGATTCAAATGAAATTATCGTGTCTAAGATTTCAAGTGCTGTTGGTTTTGAAAATCCTCCAAGAGTCAGAGCTTACCGGACCAAGTTTAATGATCAAAGTGATTCTCTATTGTTAAACTTTGAATCTGAATTTAACAAGGATGAATTCTTCTTCAACTATATGAAAATTGCAAACCGTCTAACCGTTGAAAATATCTTTAACGAACCAGGAAATTTCAATAGGATCTTTATTCAATTTGCGATGTCCAAAAATCAATTTGCACTTTTCAAAGAGGCCATGAAATTTAAAAAGGAACGAAAAATTAGAAATGTCAAAGTTGGACAAATCGGTCTTGATGTTACTTTTAACAATGGCAGAAAAGCTAGTTTCTCATCAATTAATGATCTAAATCTTATGATTATCGCAAACCAAGTTTTTTAGGAGCTCTCTTTTTCCGAAGATAATGTCAAAAACAAATATATATGAAAAACTAACCTTTTTTATCTTCAATCTGGTGAGTGTTATTATGAAATGCTTTCTTTTGTTTCCTTTTTTAATTTTGTTGTTTATTTCATCTCTTGATTTTTATTTCTGTGCCTTTGATTATGCCTTTTTCATGATATCTAAATGTTTGCCTCTCTTATTGAGGCTATCAAAATTTAATTTCCCAGATTAATTCATTTAAACTTTCCACAAATACTCTTAACATTAATAATATTATTTTAAAATCAGCTTTTAATAACAATAATAATTTCAATTTTATTCATATTAATCCTGGAAGTCTTAAACCAAATCTAAATGAAATTCGTTCTGTTATCAATAATTTAAACTTACATGCACTTGCCATTTCTGAATCTTGGTTTAATGAGAGTATTAATGATCGTTTAATTGCAATTAATGGACTTAATTTATTCAGACATGATCGTGTTGGAAAACGTGGTGGGGGTGTTGCTATTTATTTACTTAATAGTATTAAGGGTAAAATTGTATGCAAAAGCAGATCAAATAATATTTATTCATTGAAATCATTAATAATAATAATGAGAAATTGTGTTTTGGAGTCGTTTACAATCCTCCCAATAATAAAATTTCTGATAATTTGAAGCGTGTTTTTTCTGATTTATCAATTAGATATCCTCATTTAATTATTGTTGGAGATTTTAATATTAATCTTCTTTCTAAATTAAAAAAAACAACTAGTTTTATAAATTTTTTGTCATCAATTTCCTTAAATATCTGTTCTGAAGAACCAACTAATTTTGTTGACGGATGTAATCCAAGTTTAATTGACCTGTCAATTGTCAAAAATCGTAGCTTAGTTAAAAGTTTTTCCCAACTTTCTATTGGTAGCTTTACGACACATGATTTATTATTTGGTTCTTATTCAATCAACATGTCTTCTTTTGTTAATAATAGTTTTAAATTTTATCGTAATTTCAAAAATATTAATTTAGATAATTTATTATTTTGTGCTTCAAAATGTGATTTTGATAAAATTTATTGTCTTTCTAATATTGATGACCAAGTTCAAGTTTTGACCGATGAATTAAAAAAATTAATGAATATTTTTGCTCCTTTGAGGAAAATTAAAATCAAGAAAAACACTGCTGCACCTTGGATGAACGATTCACTAATAAATTTGATTAATCGTAAAAATTTTTACTATTCATCGTTTAAATCTGAAGTGAACATTCACCTTAAAAACAATCATCTCATAATGTTTAAAAAACTTCGTAACAAATGTACTAATCCTAGAAAATATCTTCAACGTGAATGGTTTAATTCTAAAATTGATCCAGACCTTCCTTCTAAGACATCATGGAATAATTTGAAAAATAATGGTGTTACTAAAGATTCTAATAATGTTATTACCAGTTTTTCGGCTGAAGAATTCAATAACTATTTTTCAAATTCATTTTCTAAAAAAACTGCACATCTGGTAACTTTTGATAATGATTGTGATGAAGCTGGTTGTTTTGAATTCTCTACTATCACTGATATCGATGTCGATTTTTATCTTAGTTCTATTAAAACTAATGCTTGTGGTGTTGATGAGATTCCAATATTTTTCATAAAAATGCTTGGTTGTTTCATCATCCCATTTATCACTTATATTGTCAATAACTGTATTACACAGTCTTATTTCCCTGAGCATTGGAAATGTAGTATTATAAAACCTATCCCAAAAAAATCAAATCCAACTAATCTAGAAGACTTCAGGCCAATTAGCATTTTACCATCATTATCAAAAGTTTTGGAAAAAGTATTGAAAAACCAAATTCAAAGTTATGTTGATAATAATTCTCTTCTCTATAAATTTCAATCAGGGCTTAGAAATGGACTCAGTACTAATTCAGCAATGTTTAAAGTTATTCATCATCTTTGCCTTGCCTTTGAAGAGAATAAAGTGTCAATAATTTGTTTCCTTGACTTCAAAAAAGCTTTTGATCTTGTTGATCATATGTCTCTTTTGTTGAAACTAAGAAATAAATTCAAATTCTCAATCAGATCTTGTAACTTTATTAAATCGTTTTTATCTAATCGCAAACAACAAGTTTCTATTAATAATATTTTATCACATCAAGTTGAGATTAGCTCTGGTACTCCTCAAGGTGGCATTTTATCTGCTTTATTATTCACTATTTTTATTAATGACCTTCCTGATTATGTTGACATCAATACCCATCTTTATGCGGATGACTCTCAGATTTATTGTTCTTTTCCGTTTGATCAATTTAATTTATGTGTTGATAAAATGAATGCTTCTCTTTCTTCTATTTCTGATTGGACAAATTTGAATCATGTTTATGTTAACCCATTAAAATCACATGCTATGATTATTAGCAGAAAGAAAATTAATAATCCTCCTCCCATTTTATTTGATGGTAATGTCATTAATTATGTTGAAAAAACAAAATCATTATGTTTAATTCTTAATTATGATCTCACTTTTGATGATCATGTTATTAAAATTTGTGGTGAAGTTAACAGTTGCTTATAGGGATGCTTTATCAATCAGTTAGTTTCACACCTGTCAATTTGCGTTTAAAACTTGTTAGAGCTTTAATAATACCCAAATTACTATATTGCTCAAATATTTTCCATAATTGTTCAAGAAAAAGTTGGGATTTACTAAATGTAACATTTAATAACTGCGCAAGATATATATTTAATCGAAACAGATTTAGTTCAATTTCTACCTTTCTTTTCAAATTTTAAATTGTTCTCTTGAAAATTATCTTAAATATCGTACTTGTCTATTTTTGCATAATTTAATAAAATATAAATGTCCAGACTATCTTTATGAACTTCTCATTTTTCCAAGATTTCAACGAAATAAGTTACTGAAACTTCCAAACAGTTGCCTTTCTTCACAATTTAGATCATCGTTCTTTGTTGAGAGTATTAGATTGTGGAATAATCTTGAAGCAGGCATTAGAATTCTTGAATCAACTTCTGACTTCAAGAGGAAATGCTTGCTTCATTTCTCCTCATGTTAAGGGTTTGATCATTGCACAGAAGTGATGATCAATAAGTTTAGGCTTTTTGAACTCCAATTGCTATTTATTAAAGAAAGCAGTTCATTAATGTCACCAGATTGATTTTGTAACATTTTCAATAATTCTTTTTTTTTCACAATTATTTAATTCTTTTTTTTTTTTTATTAATTAATCAATGAATAATTAATTTTTTAATATTAAACTCTGTTCACGATAAACTTAGGTTTAAAAAGGAATTCCTTATGTGAAACTACACTGGATAAATAAATAAATAAATAAGTACATAATTACTTATATTTTAAATCTATACTTACAGTAACAAGCTTATTAATACACTTATTAATACAAACAAAACACTTTTAAAATTATTTTTGAAGAACAGGACAGCACACTTAAAAAATAAAAATGAAATTGCACTTTAAGAAAAAATAGAAACAAAATGCATCAAAACATAAAAAATACGAAAAAGTTGCATATCATGGCCCTCTTAGGAAAATTATATTGTTACGATTACAGAAAAATCTAGACGATTACGGTCACTTCCAGGAAAATCAAATCAACAAAATACTACAGTGTTGTTGTTGTACTTCGTGGAACTTGGGTCGACAAAATAAATAAAATTGAATGATTTTATGAATCAGGTCAGCATAACGTGAAGTAATCAAATATTCTACTGTTTTCTCAAGGTTTCTAAAAAGATACCTCGAATTTTCTAGAACTTAAGCAGAACTGTATAAAAGCGATTGCCTCTTGTAGATTAATAATTAGTTTTATTTTAAACGTGCGACAGTGAAGTTAAAATTATAAAAGTGATTTTTAAATTAGTTTTTGTGTAAAGTAATAAGTGTAATAAAGTTATAAGTGTTATTATGTAGAAATAATTTGTGTATTATTTTGAACGTTGTATTACTGGAAATTTCTACAATAAACCGTTGGAGTTTCTGAAGCTGTTGAAAGAATATTCTAGTTTGCTGTATTGCTTTCCTGTTGTTGTGGAACAATTAAGGTGTTGAATACTTAATAAAACCTGGTGTTTGTGGTTACTAATCAGTGATCGAACTCAGAAGGAGATTGGGAATTGCGTTTATCGAATTCTCAATTCGTAAGGCCAGTTCGAAGTAAGGTTAGAAAAACGTAACAATATTAAGGAAAAATGCCACAGAAGTAATTCATACATACATTAACGTTATTGACATTTACTAAGTTGGAAATCATCAGTATATCAAAATAACGGTAAAAAGTGAAATGTATTTATCTTTTTGAGCGGTAGTGTATGTATCTTTATTGTTTTGAATCAGTATCCTATACGTTGTTCAAAGCTATTGATTGCAGTTAAAACCTGGATAATGCTAAACATTTGTGGGCGAGACATGAGATAATCCTATACTTATCCAATTATATGCGAAACACAACTGCTTATGGCAGATTGGAATCACGGACTACAGCAACAAAATTAAAAGAAACTCAGCGATAGAAGCAATTGCGGCAGAATTAAAACTAAGCATGCTAGAAGTAAAGGCAAAAATAAATCGGGTACGTTCTTAGTTCTGGAACGAAAAAAATCAAATTAAAAAAAAAATTGGGCAACGGAACAAACGAAAATTATATAACTAAATGGGAATTCTTTAACAGTTTACGATTGCTGGATTCGCATAGTAGTGAGATGATGGAAACCATCGATACGTTGCCTTATGTAAGTTTAATAGTATATTATGCTACGATCATGTAATAACCATTACATGAAAGTGGCAAAAGCTATTTTTCCTTCACCCGGTAAATAACGAAGAACGAAAATTACAACGCAAATTTCAATTTTCAAATTTCAAAGTTCAATTTTTTTTCCCATACGAAAATTTCAACAAACATCAAATGCATAGCATGTTTGATTGAAAAACTATGGGTTTCTTTCTATTGATTAAAAATCTGTATCGTAATAAAATCTGTATTGAAATGAATATCATTATAAAACGGATTTCGGTCATATAAGTGTATTTTTATAGTACGGGTGTAGAAAAACATTTTTTTAATACAAAATTTATTTCATTTATTATCTGTTGATATTACATTAAGTTTATTGATTTTTATTAAATATTTGACTAATATAAATTATTTATATAAATTCACCTTGCCACGGAAACTGACCTTGCTCAGAAAAAATAGTTCTTAACCTCGTTCCTTATTTTCTTTGCAATATCCGTAGAATTTTTTGTTTGAGAAGACTGCAGGTTTAAAAAATTTGATTTTCGTTTCTCCAGTTTCCAGGAATAAATTTTCCATTTTCGCTTTCACAATCAAACGTTCCCGAAGGCGCATAGACGTTTTTTTGTTTACGAAGAAAAAAATTATGGAGAACGTAAATAGCGCTCACTATAATTTTAACTTCTTCCGGTTCTAGTTCAATGTTTTTTCTCAGCAGACGAAATCTAGCTGATGCAATTCCAAATGCATTCTCCGCAATTAGCCTAGATCGAGACAGCCTATAATTAAATACTCTCTCAGGAATGGTGAGATTCTTAAAAGGGTATTGCTTCAGCAAATTTTCAGAAAATGCAAATGCATCATCTACAACTATAAGAAATGGGACGGATACGATTCTATTTGGTAGCGGTTTAGGTTTTGGCAAATGCATTTTGTTATTGTTTATTGCATTAAACAAATTGCATCCAATATTTATGTACATAAGTAAATTTATAATTCGCATCAACTAAAATCATTAATACAATACTATGGGCCGATTTGTAATTAAAATATAAACTGTCACTGTTTTTAGGAGCTTTAATATTAATATGCTTTCCATCAAGTGCTCCGATACAGTTTGGAAAACTCCATTTTTCATCCAAATCATTTGCAATAATATTCCATTGTTCTTTTGTATTTGGTGTCTAATAAATGTAACTTTATTTTGTCTTCTTTTACGTTTTTGTATAAGTAATAGGGCGAAACAAGCTGCAGATTTAATAATGCTATTAATTAATGTATCGACTACAACCAAATAATAAATTATTAACACTGAATTAGATCTTAATAAAAAAAATTTTTATCACAAAAGTTTGAACGTTTAATCAGGTTTTTCACTTTAGCGAGTGATGCGAAATTTTACAAATGATATATCACTTTTATTTTTAGATTTGACCTCACTTTTGTCCTAGTATAAACATGCATCTCATTTACGTGAGATCTCACTCAAAATGATACCTCACTTAAATGATATCGTCTAATTGTACCTTTAGTCTCATATTTTCCTAAGAAAAAGTGTTCGAACCTTCACGAAAACTAATGAATTATATGAAAATATTATAGAAAAATATTCATAAATTTATATTATTAAGAAACTTGTTCTACAACTTCATGCAAATATCATGTTCTCCCGCTCAACGGTTATTATTCGAAAACGGTTTTTAAAAGTCGGGATATCCGGGATTTCATTTATCAATTTTATCTAGAAAATCTATAACATTTTATCATCACACAAAATAAATTAAAACAAGATAAATTATTTTTCGAAATTTGTATATTTTAATTTATAATAACAATTTTTAATAAAAATCAGATCTTGTATAATGGTAAAGACAACGAAGATAAGATTTCTGTTAAAAAAAAAAACAAAAATTGCATGTTTAAAACTCAAAAGAGCAAATTCAAAAGAGTTCAACGAACATAGAAATTGTATCCTGTCACTTAAAACGTATTGAACACTTAATAATGGATATATAAATATTTAATTATAGCTTTTGAAATAAAAAAAAAATTTAATAGTCGAAGATTTTCTTTTTATCTTTTAATTATATTTTATGTTCTTCTCTTGAAGCCGGTCTGACTTCCTGTATGTTGTACAGGTCATACGTTATATTTAAATTAAGAATAAACTCAAAGTAAAATCAAGAGTAAAACTTGATATGAAATCTTGAGGATAATCGATGCAATAAATTTGGCATGATGAAATTGAATGTAATGTTTCGAGCTCATGCTGCCATTATCTATTTTTGTTCTGGGTTAAACCGCAAAATAATGTCAGATAAATTACTAATTGTCAAAATTTTATCTTTTGAATTCACCATAACGAATCGTCAGAATTTGGTATAGTAATTTAGTATCATTAAATTATGACAGTTGTTGTTGAAAAATTAATTTTTAAAAATGGAGAAATAAGAATACATTCATTCGATCAGTTTAGAGTAATCTAAATCGAAAGTAATCAATTGGCTAAAAATATTTTAAAATTTATAAATTTAATATAAACTCACCTTATGTTTACCGCTCAAACATGGCAATAAACAATTCTATTCAAACGAGAAAATATGCTCTTCTCTACAACTACAAACAACCATTCTACTTTTTATAAATTTAAACAACCGTATTATATCTACATATAATATTATGACTACGGTTTACATAACCAAAATTCTTATTATTTATATAGATATAAACATTAATACAAAAATTAATAATACGATTGACATTGAGTAACGTAACAAACAACTTAGAAAATGCTAAAATATTGGTTCACTAGCCTTTAGCACACATAAATATTTATTCAGGATTTTTGTGAGCAATTAAACTCAAGTAAATAAGGAATTCATTTGAATTTTTCCAATTCAAAGGTATGGTTGGAAATCTCAGAAAAAAACTCTGTTTTTCTCTTTTACGTGTTTCGGTTGGGATTTGAACTCGTACCCTCATCAATGCCAGAGCGAGTTCAATTCGTTTGGTAGACACGTTTAACCACTACGCCACTACAGAGTTTTTTTCTGAGATATTTCCACCCATACCTTTGAATTTGAAAAATTCAAATTAATTCCTTAGTTAATTGAGTTTATGACAATAATTAACCAAATGTCGATCATTGATTTTCGCATTGATTGGAAACAATCAATAATGACTATACACTCGTGACTTAGAATGTTGACTATAATAGAAATATTACACATCCTATGAATTCATACAATAGTGGTGTCAAGAAAATTCAATGCAAAACAATCTTCATAAATATTTATGATTGTTGAAATGAATTATTTTAATTTAAAGCCCGGAACTGAAATAAATTAGCAAATCATTAAAGAATTGATTTATAAATGAATATTATTGTTTTAGAGTAAAAGTCGAAATAGGTCGTCGTTATAAATCGTTTAAGTGTTATCAATTTAATAACAAAATTATTGATTTGATAAACTACATTTTTTTTAACCAAAGGTAACCATATTTAACAAGAAGATTATCCATTTAATAATTAAAATTGTATGCTTGATGATTATTACTATAAAATTAATAGCAAAATTATTGTTTCAACCGACAAATGTTTTATTTTAATAGCAGAGGTGTATATTTTAACAACAGGTCTTTACATTACCAATTTTAAGTTTGCAAATTTTGAAGTTCTTTAGGCTTGGTGGAAAAATTTAAAGTTTATATTTCGTTTCATAACATGAAGAAATCACCAAAATCCTACTTTTCAATTGATTGTGGAAATCATCTTGAATACTGTTGTCCAAGATTCTAAGACAATTGTTATATTTCTTGTATTTTCGTCGTGTTTTCCCTATAAATTTGATAAATTTTTTTATTCATTTATTTTCAATAAATTTCATACGATATGTAATCTTGTTATTTTTTTACTATTATGGTGTTAGGTATGGCACATACAGGTTCTTGGTAATAACCTTCTTATACGGTTATGGGTGGCCACAATAAATGTTTTTCATCAAGCTCCTTATAATATGAGCTTTCATTATATCTACCATTCGTTCGATCGCCGATTTGTATATTACTCCTAACAAATATGCGTTCATTCACTAGCTAGACTGAGTTGATGTCAGTTACATGAATTGTGGATATTTCGCAATAAAAAGTAGAGGAATATGTTGATTTTTCATAAATTTTCCTCTCGTTGCGTTGATTCTCTCAACCATGCCACCTGACTCTGGATGCGAAAATTCCTTCCACGTATTTGTTCTGGTTATCAATTGATGAAAATGGGCCTTGCGATTCATTCATTGCGATTTTTCAAATAGACTCATCACCATCAACGTTGTCTTGCCTTATTTTACATGAATTCTTCGTTCCAGTATCATTGCCTTGCAAATTGTTTGCATTTTTAAACCACACTACAATAGATACGCAAGTGCAAGGTCAATTTGAATTTTGTTGTGTTTTTGAAACAGCTTTGCTCTTTTCAAGTTGACCTCCCCTCATTCCTTCACGATGCTCATTTAATTCTTGCGATGCTCTAGTTTTCGGTAAAACTATGTAGGATTGCTTAATCTTCTCATTGAAACTCAACGGATTTAGCGCATCAGCGTTCCCATGTGCAATGCTTTTTCGCTGTTTGATCTAAAAACTATATGCTTTTAAGCGTCCAATCCAGTTTTCCACTTTGAATTGTTGACCTAGAGAATCCATCTTAGTCTTCCACCATGATACGTTGTAAAGTGAAATTATTTACGCATTTTATGGTTGTGACTATCTTTCTGCTCTGCCTGTTGCTCGACGATTGGGTTTTCGGTTTGTTTGACAGATTTAAAAAACATACTAGTATTTTAAAATCCGCATTAGATCTTACTAGAGTGTTTCTATAACATCGTGTTTTTGCTTCTCATCCTCTTTGTTGGCTTCCACAAACCACAAGCTATGTGGCCTAGAAATTCTTTCGAATTTCCTTCAAACTATTGTTTTCGAATTGAATTATAGCTTCTCCTTGTGAAAGAATGTTATTGTGCCAGTTGTTGATTCTTAACCATCAAACTGAATTAGCAACTCGACATTTTCGTAAGTGTGCATGCCTTTGCCAGCGTTTAACATGAATCTCTTCAGTCTCATGAAGTTAATTCCCAGAATGATCATCCATAATGCCAGATACAACTACGGAGTAAGACATCTTCTTCCCTTTGGTACTTGAAGTTTCCCCAGTTGCGGTTTCCATTCGGTATATCTCTGATGGCGGTATTTGACTTTATACAACACCCAGACCGACAATTGTAATCGTTGCTTCAGTATCCAATGTTATTGACACATTTTCCATCAATATTAGTCGAAACAGTTAGGATGTTACCACCTGATGCCAATCTCCATAAGCTAATGAATGTTAAGAGTTAACATTGCCTATGTTCAAATTGGAGACAGTTTACGTATCGCCATTTTCTCCCTAGCTTTATCCGTTCTTCTGTTATTGTATGTTATTTTTTTTTTTTTTTCTTTTAATAAAATGTGTTGTGTAATAGGGTTTAGAATATGTGTCACAACAACACATAAATACCTTTTAAGACCTAGGTCTAGACCTGGGTCCCACAACAACTGGCGTTCTGAGGTGTAGATTAACGCTTTTTTTAAACATCTGTGGGTTGAAGCCACCTGAGACTAAGTGTTCCGGCAAACTATTCCATTTGTACGCAGTTCGGACAAAGAAGTCTCTCTGCGATCTGCCAGTATGACAGCGCGGGATCTTTACCGTTTCACTGGTTGCGGCAGCCGATTGCCGAGTGGAACGGGGGTAAGAATAAGTTTGAGGCATGATGCCGCTGATTTCATCTGAGCACTGCTGATGACGATATTTGTAAAAAACAACGAGGTCAGCAACAGTGCGACGATGTTGTAGGGAATCAAGTTGTGATGTCAAAGTTCGATCACCTACAATTCGTATAGCTCGCTTTTGAACAGAGTCCAAGAGGGCCAAGATGGAAACAGAGGCAGCACCCCAAACTTGACAGCAGTACTCCATACAGGGACGAATATAGGACTTATAAACATGGAGCAATTGGTATGGAGTGAAAAATTTTTTGCATCTATTTAGGAGGCCGAGTTTTTTAGACGCGCTTTTTGCCATCGCCATTACATGATCGTTCCAGAGTAGGTCATTTGAAACTGTGACACCCAATAAACGAATGTTTTTACATTCACCTATTGGTTCATCACACATACTAAATAAAATATCTTTGGGGAACTCGGTCTTTAATCTGGAAACAATCAACAGCTGTGTTTTGGTGGAGTTGAAATTGACAAGGTTTTGGTCACCCCAGTCGGCGACTTTATTCAGGTCTTTGTTCACGTTTATGGCAGCGTCTCTCCGGACAGGATTAATTCGTTCGTGCATTTTACCTTTTGAAGGAAGGGGCTCGAACGACTTGTGCAGAGTACTATCATCTGCAAAACTATTTATTGGGTTGCTGGTGATTTTCAACAATTCGTTGATATAAATCAAAAATAGGGTTGGGGACAATACTGAGCCTTGGGGTACACCAGCGTTAATTAGTTTAGACTCAGAAGAATATCCGTCTAAGGTTACCGAAATGTATCGGTCGGATAGAAAATTTTGAATCAGCTTCACAACATTGGGATGAAAACCGTACGCAACGAGCTTGTTGATTAAGTTGGCATGCCAGACTCGATCGAATGCCTTGGAGATGTCTAAAGCGATAACGTATGTTTCACCACCTTTATCAAGTATGCTGTTCCAACAATGCGCTACATAGTTTAATAGATCGGTAGTTGATCTTTTGTTTCGAAAACCGTATTGGCTGTCGGATATTAAATGATTTTCTTCCAGAAATTTTGAAATATGTGTATTAATATAATGCTCATAGACTTTGGATAGGACCGATAGTAAAGCTATTGGCCTATAATTTGAGATATCGGATCTTGGTCCCTTTTTGGGGACGGGCTGGACATTTGCCAACTTCCAGCACGAGGGAAATATACCAGATTTGTAGGATTGGTAGAATATTTTAGTTAAAGTTGGTGCAAGTTCTTTGGAAAAGGTTTTTAAAATAATGGGTGGAATATTGTCCATGTGTCCATGCTTTGTTGATGTTTAACCCCTTTAAAAGTTTAGCGACTATTTTGGGTTTGAAGTGAAGTTCATTCATATTAACTCCTGAAGACTGGATTTGGGGTATTTCTTTAGGAGTTTCCAAAACAGTGGAGTTCAGAGCAAAGCGTTCAGCGAACAAGTTAGCTTTTCTTGCGGGATCATTGACGATTAAATCACCATCAATAATAGGGGGAATAGAAAATTTTGTACCAGAATTTAAAGAATTAATGGCACTGTAGAAACTCTTGTCAGAAACAGACATAGACGTAAGTTTTGAGGCTTTCGCTCTGTCAATTTCGGACTTTTCGTTTGAGATAATCTGATTAGATATTTTGTTGGCCTTTAGATATTGGGATCGATTAGTGGGAGTTTTGTTATGAATCCAAATATTAAATGATCTACGTTTGTTTCTAAGTGCCGTTTTGGCAGCTTTCGAATACAAGTATTTTTGTTTGGGTTTTACTATGGAGAAAGGGACAAATTTATTTATAGCAAATTGGATGGTTTCTGTAAAGTTTTGAGCAGAAACATTTACATTGTCAGTGTAAAAACAATGACGGTCGAAAGGGAAACCATGGAAAAAATTTTGAAGACCACTCTTATCCATTTTTGAGTAGTGAAATATTTTACGGGGTTTGGGAGCTGTAGTTTTAAGTAAATCAGTTTTGATAACTGATGAGATTAAATAATGATCAGAATTTCCAATACTACCTTTCGCAACATCGACACTCGTAATATCTGGCATTGTGGTAAGATAGAGATCTAGTAGAAAACTATTATCACCGCCATTACGGGGAGTGAAAGTCGGGTTTTTTACAATTTGGAATAGGCCCTGAGACGCGGCAAAAATTTCTGCCAGTTTTCCACTATTGTCAACATCGTCGGTCGATTTGGAGAATTCCAACCATGATTTGTTGTGGACGTTGAAGTCACCGGTAACGATAACTTCACAATTAGGGGACTTTGCTCTAATCTCGTCCATAATTTTTGTCAGTATATTAAAAAAGTTTGGGTTACGTTTGTTGGGGGACCGGTATAAAGCTATTGTAAAAAAAGTCATTTCTGGAAGACAAATCTTTAAAACCATTGTATTGAAGCCGTCACCGTGTAGTTCAAAATTTGGAAAGCGCGTGTACGCAACACTCTCATGAATGAATGCGCATACGCCCTGATGGAGTTTGAAAGCTGATTCGAGCCTATATTTGGAATTAAGCGATTCTATAAAGAGAAAATTTTCAGAAACTTGTGTTTCTGTAAGGAATAGAATGTTCGGTTTGTCGTGCTCAAGATGATGTTGCACGTGGTCATGGTTAGCGTTCAATCCGCAGATGTTTTGAACATGTATTTTAAAATTTTTTATTGATTCATATATGTTTTGTCCCTGCAAATTCCGTGGACATGCCGCTTTATGGGCGGGTGGATTGCGCAAATTTGCTTTACCACTTGCAGACTTATTTTTTTTCGGTTGTACTGCCATATATATATCAAAATGTTTATTTTATTTTTTTGTGTTTTATTTTAAAATGCATAACTAAGTAAAAAATCCTATCATACTACAAAATATGACATATGCCAATATTTCATGATAAGATGAAGAAATAATAACAAAATAATAAGTGAAAAACAAATTGTGAGAAATTTGCAGAAAACAAAACAAAACTAAATGCCAATAATCCAGCTGATGCAGCGCACCCCAGACGCACCGCCCACCACTTCAATCGAGGCACAAAGCCCACACATAACTACGTGTTGGTTCGATTCCTCGGAAGAGCTAATGAGCGGTACCGCTACGGAACGCTCCCAGCTAAGACTGGAAGTGCTGCCGTTGAATAATTAAAGTTCGTCCGCCAGCACCCTAAGATATCATCTTGGCTAATGACATCTCCTGCCATTGCCAGTGGTATGTGATATCTCACGCTAACTCATATGTCAATGGCAGGGACTGGAGTACGCAGGGTAGTCAGACCCGTAGATCAACATTGATCATAATCGATCAAAATCGATCCCTCCTGCGGCATGTTATATTATGTTATGTTATGTTATGTTATGTTATGTTATGTTATGTTATGTTATGTTATGTTATGTTATGTTATGTTATGTTATGTTATGTTATGTTATGTTATGTTATGTTATGTTATGTTATGTTATGTTATGTTATGTTATGTTATGTTATGTTATGTTATGTTATGTTATGTTATGTTATGTTATGTTATGTTATGTTATGTTATGTTATGTTATTTTATGTTATGTTATGTTATGTTATGTTATGTTATGTTATGTTATGTTATGTTATGTTATGTTATGTTATGTTATGTTATGTTATGTTATGTTATGTTATGTTATGTTATGTCATGTTATGTTATATTATGTTATTTTATGTTATGTTATGTTATGTTATGTTATGTTATGTTATGTTATGTTATGTTATGTTATGTTATGTTATGTTATGTTATGATATGCTATGTTAAGTTATGTTATGTTATGTTATGTTATGTTATGTTATGTTATGTTATGTTATGTTATATTATGTTATGTTATGTTATGTTATTATATTATGTTATATTATGTTATGTTATATTATGTTATGTTATGTTATGTTATATTATATAGTGCTATGATATGTATTCATATTTTATTGTATGTGATGATCTGTCATAATTGCACAACAAAGCATTCATGTTTGAGTTAGTTTGTCTATACTCTATAGCATCTAATCAAAAATGATCCGTTGCATTATTTTAGACGTATTCCAAGAACTATATAATTAACCACTTCCACAAACGTTTTGACCGTAACAGGTTTCATTCCGAACCATAAATTTTTTATATCAAAATAAATGTTAGATTAAAAAGGGAGAAAAATAATTTAAATCTAATTATAAAAAAATTCCATATGCATTTTTATTAATAGCTATTATTTTTTTTATAATTTTAGGTAAGATTTGTTGAAGAAAGCAAGATACATACATTCAAGATAGTTCAAGGTAATTCTGGCATTCAAGCAGATACAGATAAGCAATAACTTTTTATAAAAGACTTAAAACTTATTAGAAATCTTCACTTCCGGTAAAACATTTAAGTCATCTAAATTAACTAAGTGGTATGGCATATATCCTTATTATTTCCTGGACAAAATCGTAACAATTGAAACCTGATCAGATTAAGTTAGCAATTATGCTAAATTTTGCAAAAAAATTTTTTCCATTAGAGCACACCCAATTTAAGCATGAAATTCAATAGTCTTAATAAACTTGAAATTATTTTTAAACGCGATTAAATTTCTGTTAGATTTTTCTTAAATTAAAAAATTAAAATGGAAATTGAACTAGCTAGCGAATGTGTTAAAGTTAAAGGAAGGTAAACAATAAATCATTAATAGATAAATTAAATATTTTTTTTTTTTCATTTTACTTAACTAATGGTTGAGGCTAGTGAAGCCCATATCACTCTTAAACTAACTTATGAACTACCCAACACCAATACTTAACATTTAAATCGGCTCTGTAATTCTAATCCAGAAAATCCATATTGGATTTGACTGGGATTCGAACCGTCGACCCTAACGATGTATAGACTAGTGCTTTAACACACTATTAAATATTTTGATGCAATAAAATGACATAATTTTTCTTTTTGCTAAAGATAACTAATATGTGTATCTATATGTATTAAAGGTTGTTCTGCTGGGCGAAACCTATAATTGATACTATTGAAAACTCCATATACTCGTTTAGCTTTTCTCTATATCGATTGTGTCCACATCTTGGTGGTTTGTATGTTTTTGAAAATTTTCTAATTTCGGAGACTCAAAATATTGCAATTTTTAAATCGTAGTTGGAATACACCTGCCCAAACGGACACCTGTCCCAAGCTGGCTCAAACAAGAAGAAGGCTCACCAATAATGACTTGTCGTTATGTGCAGTTTCATCGAATAGAAATATTGTCCGCTTAAACATAAATCATAAATAATTTTTTTGCCTTTAGTTAGAAAAATTAATAATATTTTTCCTTCTAAAAATGCAAGTTCTGGATGTGTTCGCTGATTGTAGGGTCGTTCAATCTGTTTTTTTGAATTTACGGTTCTCATATCAACGAGAGCTCTTGATGTTATCTGATGAACGGTCCGGCTATCAGAGTTGACGTTCACTATGATGTAGCTTACGTTCACTTGGTCACGCGTTGGCTTCTTTTCCCTTCCATCACAGATCATTAGAGAGAATGAAAATTACTCAATTTCCTGTGTTTTAATTTCCATCACTGAACGATTGCCTGTCCTTGAGGACGGTGATGGCGTGATGACGTCTAATGTAGTCAGCTTTTGTAGCACATTAATGGTGACCTTATCATATTATGAATTTTATATATTTGTTTATATGCTATTGGCATATATATAAGTGCGTATGAGTTACCATACCACTGCCAATAGTAGTGAGATCTCACTAGCCCAGGTGATAGTTTAGGGGTGGCAACCCCATTTTAGTTTTTTTCCTGCAAATTTTCCAAACAAATTTGCTTTTTATCTCTTATTTTATTTTTATTTTCTCTATCCTATCATGAAATATCAAACGACCAATGTCATTTTTTAAATGTGATAGGACTTATGGTTTAGTTATCCCTTCTTTAATAAAAATATAAAAATATAAAAAACAAATTTGCGTCCATCAACACCTTAGAACGGATGTTGTTGTGGGACCTTATAGTCTCAAAAGATTTTTATGTGTTTCTGTGACACTTTTTGTAATTCCTAAAACACAACACTTTTTATTCAAAAAAAAAAACAAGAAGTCGGTCTCTCCTTGAATTTCGAACTTACCATAATTGACAGAAAATTTGAAAAAATTCACTGAGATAGGAAGTTTGATAAACTCTGAACGAAAATTATAGGGATCTCAAATAATTTTATTTCTAAGTTTTAAGGGATGGGAGTGGGGAAGGGTTTAAAAAAGCTTAGTGAATAGTGAACTATTCTCTCAAATGAGTAGGGAGGGCGTCATTTCAAAGAGCAGAGAGAATTTGAGAAACATTGCAATTTATTTAGAGTTTTGCGTTGCATACTTTTTGAATTATCATAAAAAAGATGCAACTTTCAGACTAAACCCAATTATTTAATATTCTGTATTTGATTAAAATTGTGATAATTTTTTTTGTGGTAAGATATAAATTGAAGAATTGTTTTAGAAGAAGCCAAAGAGTCGTGTGATGGCTCCGAATTTTCCTAAGACATTTGGAGACGCACTAAGTCAGTCATTCGTGTCGCTCATTGGCGATAACTGTTACAATTGACCAGTCTTACACCATTAAAAAACGCGTGGTCAAATCGACTTCAACAAAGACATAATGTTGCTATATTCAAAAAAGACGCATATAGCAACTTTAATTCGCAAAATAAAATAAATTTCCGGGGACATTTTAACAGTAAATAAAACGTATTCTAATACTAAATACTAAATAAATTTAAATAAATTTCCTTGGTTTGTTAACCTATTTAAAGAAAAAACGAATACATTAAGTCTTCGGACACGCTCAAGAACACAAATAGTGAAGTGGGATTAATTTGAAATGGAAAACAAATAGTTTAGCAAGTTTTGGAAATCAGTACCAACCGCAAAGCTTCAGGCTGATTCTCGACACAGGTTGCAAGGTTGCATATTATCAAACTCATCTAGTAGTTATTAGCCTGTTCTGCCTAGCACTTGCACCATTAGAAAACATAATGAAAAAACCACTAAATTACAAAAACAACCCTAAAAAAATTATATAAACTAAAATGCTAAATCAAACAAAAAAATGTATAAACTCAGTTTTTTTTAAAGTTACGTTGAATGTTGATATAGCATTTTAGTTTATATAATTTTTTTATGGTTCCCAAAATAAAAAACTTCTAAAATCGGATTGACATCGATATAGGTCCTGGCATCTAATTTATTATTGTAGCTTTGTTTGGACATTTGTTGTGGAGACAGGTAGCAATTTAACAATTTGGCGCCGAAGCAGGGACCTGGTATTTTCATTAGAAAAAAAAACTGTTTTTTGATAAAATTTAATTTTTTTTCTTGGAAGTTTTAAGTTTGATTTTTTTTTGGTTGGGTAAAATTAATACTTTGTTTTGATAATATTTCCTTTTATGCAATTTTTTTTTCAATTTCCTAATAATGCTCCTGGTTAAACTTGGTGGACAAGGTTGTGAAACGCCACAGTGGAGAAGGGGTAGGATCCAGTTGTCAGTCCTTAGATTTGTTATTGATTGTAGCCCGGGTGGTAGAAGAGCAAATTCTATTACCTGAGTCCACAACGCCCAGGAAGCTACGAACGGCCAGACGTAACTGAACGTAGATCAATGCTCTAAAGAAGGCACGCAGAAGGTCAGAGGCTGAGGAGGGGATTCTCCAAGTTGATGGAGGAGTGCCTGTCGAGATCTCTGCCAGTGTCAATCAAGGCGTGGTGGCTCAACCCCTACTACCTTTAGAGGGTGCTTGGGCGAGCCGAAACTACTAGCAATTTAATATGACTGTTTTTTATACAAGCGTGCAAGAACCGTGAATAGTCTAATTAGACATAAAAATTTTTAAAACTATTTATAATTAAATTATCAATATCATGTGGGGAATTATAAGTTAATGATCACCCAGGTAGTTAAAAACAAAATTCTCAAGGTCGTTCAAGATTTTCTTAAATTTTTTAAAAAATTTTTATACTCTGTTATATTTTTTTTCTTCATTGAATATTTGAGAATCAATTTACTAATTGATCTTCATTTAGATAACTGACTTTAAAAAAAGAAATGTCCTACATATAATATTGCGCCTATAAACTAGCAAAAAACTAAAATTTGGTGTAATATTTTACTTTTAATATGCATTACTGCATTATAACTTAATTCAATTTTTGTGGTATAAAAATAAAAGAAGCATATGTTTTGAACTTAATTGAAAACCATCATTTTCTAATATTTATATAAAATTTGCGCGCTTTTATTGTAATTTTTTAACTTTTACCTTAATTTTCAAATATACTTAATAACACAAGTTTACAAATTTAGAACTTTTTTTGTCTCCCTGAATAAAACCCAATTTTTCTTATGGATTTGGACCTCCTGAACACGAATATCATATTCATTTATTTTTTGGTTAGCTCTTGTTTTTGAGATATTCACGAAAAACCAATTTTTTCGGTGATCAAAAATGTTGTTTCGGTTTTTGGGTCTCATATTTTACAAAACAAACAAATTAAAAATATTAATGAAACATGTGCATAGTAAATATGCTAACAAACATTTTGTGCTATATTTTGTAAAAATCCATTAAGGATTCTGGAAGTTACAGTTGAAAAAATACGAAAAATTCATGTTTTTTTAAAAATTTTCCATTTTCAACATAAATTTTGAACAAATAAAGACACTTATTTTTTTAATTTCTTGGAGCCTATAGAAACTTCAATTTTCTTTCTTTTAAGCTGAAAGACACGAATATTGGTGCAGTTTGCACCAAGTTATACAAGTTTTCCCAAAGAAAATCAAAACTCAAAATTTGGAAAAAAATTTAACTATAAGAATAATTTAAATTCTGCAACATAATTGATTTATATATAAGATGTTTTCGTATTACATCTAGCTCCTCCCACCTCGTACTTATTTTAGGAGTTGAAAAATATCAGTTAGTTGATTACGAAATGTCGTTTTTTGACAAAAGTTGTATTTTATTTGTATATGATTTTTCTCGAAATTAAGATTTTTTTAGTAAAGTTTTTGGACATCATCTAGCTCCTCCCACCTTGGACTTATTTTAGATGTTGGAAAATATCAGTTAGTTGATTATGAAATGCCGTTTTTTGACAAAAGATGTATTTTATTTGTACATGATTTTTCTCGAAATAGAGATTTTTTTTGTGAAGTTTTTTGACATGATCTAGCTCCTCCCACCTCGGATTTATTTTAGGAGTTGGAAAATATCAGTTAGTAATGAAGATAGGCAGTTCTTATAAATTGGGTGATTCTTTTAGCAGTACCTATTATGTAACTTCCAGAAATAAAATAAAATGAATTTGGGCTATTTTTACACTTGAAACTTCTTGGCGACGCCATTTAAATAAATTTGACTTTACACTTTACTAACAATTTATGTTGCTTTACAAGACAGCTATCACTATTGATTCATTGATTTTTAAGAAAAAACACTATTTAAAATTTATATTTGTAATAATTGTTCTTTTTTAATTAATATTTTCACTTGAATATTTGGAATTAAATTTATCCTCAGGGAGATTATATTTGCAACTAATCATACGACAATTATTTACTTAATTATGGCACAATAAATTAAGTAAAAAATTATTTTTTCCAAATTTTGAGTTTTGATTTTCTTTGGGAAAACTTGTATAACTTGGTGCAAACTGCACCAATATTCGTGTCTTTTAGCTTAAAAGAAAGAAAATTGAAGCTACTATAGGCTCCAAGAAATTAAAAAAAAATACACAGTGTCTTTATTTGCTCAAAATTTATGGCGTTGAAAATGGAAAAATTTAAAAAAACGTGAATTTTTCGTATTTTTTCAACTTTTTTCGACTGTAACTTCCAGAATCCTTAATGGATTTTTACAAAATATAGCACAAAATGTTTGTTAGTATATTTACTATGCACATGTTTCATTAATATTTTTAATTTGTTTGTTTTGTTAGATATGGGACCCAAAAACCAAAACAACATTTTTGATCACCGAAAAAATTGGTTTTTCGTGAATATCTCAAAAACAAGAGCTAACCAAAAAAAAATGAATATGGTATTCGTGTTCAGGAAGCCTAAATCTATAAGAACAGTTGGGTTTTATTTCGGGAGATTTTTCTTGTAAACTAGTGTAATTTATTAAATTTGTTGGTCTAACTTTTAAAAACGTGTACAGAGGCTGTGTACATAAATTTACATACTTCTAATTCCAGGTGCAAATTGTTGTTTATGCTAATCATTATAAAATAATACGAATTTATATTTGTCTATTATTATTTGCAAGAAATTTGCAAGAACAAGTAACAATTGTAATATAAATTTCAAGGTTTTAGACTTGATGTTGGTAAATAATGAATATTTATAAAATTTATTCTTATTTTATATAATTCAACTTTAGTTTAAATAATTATTCTGGAATTTTTATCGATGACAAAAATATCTAAGCATATCATACTACCAAAAACCAGTTCCTTAAGAACATGAACAAAACGACCTCAGATCTTAATCAATATAAATATATACACCTTGAGACAAACATCATAATAACAGCACAAAATAACATCCTGCTTATTTTTAGTTTGTTCTGCTCAACCCTTCCTCAAGAACTTGTTTTATATTGTTATATTACTTTGTTTAGTATATGAGCAATAGTGGATGTGCACTTTAATATATAATAAAAAATTAAGAAAAAATTATTATATGTTTTGTTCACGATCATTAAAATACAAAAAAATAATTTTAAGTGTTTTTGTAATGAAGATGTAATAAAATCGTATACATGCTGAAGAAGGAAACACATGGAAAATCCCTTATTGTTATGGGATTGAAAAATGATATCGGATCATTTAAGAGGTGTATTCATATATAGTATATTTTGAAAAGGAGATGAACAAATTAGGGTGTTTTTTTTACTATAATAGAAAATTTAAAAAAGTAATCTTATCAATTCTATAAAAAAAAATCGTGTAACAGGAAGGAAATTCATTTTTTTTTTCGTTTATATCTTTAGGATACAAAAACAGGAAAAACTGTTCCGACCACTTTCATTTCTACGATGGAAAAATACAATTATTTTATTTTATTACAAAATGTGTGGACCCGGCGGGAAGGTTTATCTTAAACATATTCTTAAATATTTTTTTTAATAAATTGAAGATCTGTAATAGACAAAGTTAATTAATTATGATTTCGTGTGTAAAATTTAGAACGGTAATAATAAAACTTTGCTCTCAGCATACAAAATCATAAAGATTAATGACAAATGAAAGTTTCAAATTCAATTATATCCACATTGATCAATGGAAGAATAAGAAAGAAATAAACGTAATTTTTTTTGTATTTTTAACAAAAAATCAAGTAATAATATGTTCAAGTACAAAATGAAATATAAGCAACGATATAGGTTACAAAAGAATTTGAGTTTCATTGTATTTATTTCCTGCTTAAAAAGTTATTTGTTCAATGCTTGTATGGTAAAGGTAAAGATACTTTCTGTCATTTAATGAGTTTTTGAAGATGATATTTGACAATGATTCGTCAAAAAGTAGAACCCGTGTGTGTTAGTTTTTTACGTAAATAGGTGATCGTATTTGACGTGAATTCATGTTGAGCTCATCCAAGTTTAGATAAATTTGTTTCGTTCATTGTTTTTAATTTTAAATTATTAGAGGTGCCTGGTGGTCTATTAAAGGTCATTAGTTTTTA
Organism: Diogma glabrata; assembly: GCA_963693315.1. Taxonomy (NCBI): domain Eukaryota; kingdom Metazoa; phylum Arthropoda; class Insecta; order Diptera; family Cylindrotomidae; genus Diogma; species Diogma glabrata. The sequence goes on along the minus strand of OY856186.1, from coordinate 72,057,478 downwards.
CATTATTTGAAAATATTTAAATCGATGGTTTTGTTAAATTTCAGTTATGAATGAGATTATCCGTGGTTATGTTGTAATTGCACGAATTTCTCCCCGACGTTTAGGTCATCGTTGCTAGAGGTCCTAAAAGGTAAGGTGCTTGTGTTGGGCACTCTTCTGAAAAAGTTTTCGTCACTTACCGAGGCACCAAACTATGGACTCCCAATTATGCATAACGTAAATCATTACATTGTGACAAAGAAAAAGGAGAAGGACTGGCGACCTTGGGAGACTATAGACAGTTTAGCGCTGCTACTGTTTCGTATAGATATCCCACCCCCAATATACAACATTTTTCCTTGCAACTAGCAGGATGCAATATTTTTTCCAAAATAGATCTGGTAAGAGCTTATCACCATATCCAAACGGCAGATAAGGATATCCATAAAACTACTATAACCACACCTTTCAGATTGTTCAAGTTTACTTTTATGCCTTACGGTTTCGTGTATACGAAATTCAGCACAGACATTCAAACGCTTCAAGAATGAAGTAACAAAGGATTTGTATTTTGTTTTTGTCTATATAGACGAAATCCTCATAGCTAGACGCTCCGATGCAAAACATCTTTAGCACTTCGAGAAACTTTCAGTCGCCTGGAGAAACTTTCACTTTCACATGGAATCATAATCAGAAACAGCCGATGAGTCGCGTGCCTTGAGATGATTCCAACTTATAGTTTCAGTCTGTGAGTTCGAGTATGTCTCTTCAGCCCATCACAAATGCTGAAAGACACACAAAAATTTCATAAGAAGACGGACTCAAATGAGCAAGGAATATAGAATCCGGAGACCTCAAAAGCCGGATGATCCAAGTTCATCACCCACCACCACCGCAACCACATCCAATATACAAATTATTACGTTTAAAATGTTTCACTTACCTAATTATTTGTATCCGATCCAAACCGTCATACTTCTCTAATTTCAGCCATACCATAGCGACTATCATCATAGTTTATGATTTCAACGCAGATGCCAGAAATTATGTCAGGGACAATTGCTTCGTGGCAAGTTACTTTAGTCTTTATACCAGACAAAACTTGGCTACTTAGTTAATATGTAGCCAAACTTTGTCTGGATCTCTCTTGAGAGATTCGTTTGTTTGGTTTTCCGATCATATATCACCTAGTCAGCTATCAACAGTTACATGAAGTGGGTGGTTTGTAAGTTATTGTGTTGATTGAGGTAACCATGCCAACCATAGTTTACCTATTTTTAGAATTTGGTAAGTAAGATGTATTCAAACTGCGGATATACTAGCGATTTCTTCGTACCGTGGCAATCAAAGACAACGGTATTTATACTACGGGTATTGACAGTTCGCAACAGATCAGTTAATATTTAGAACATAAATACTATGTATATTTACGAACGAACGATTATTCTCGGTTTAGCGCTTGGTGTTATTTTTCCTGTGGGAATGTTATTATATTTTCAATGTCGAACGATTATTCGAAATAGAACTGGAATTAAAGATTGGATTCTCAAAAAAGAAAAATGTTTCTCGCGTTTGTCCTATGACATTATAATTAGTAATAATCAGTAGGTCATACTGAATTTATTGACAATAAATTGACATAATTTGCTAACCTTTTGCTCGTAGTTACAACCAGCGAGCAGATAATAAAATAAACTTTAATTTATAGTGTCTCGATCCAGGGTTGGAATTAAAAACACAGGAGAGAATGGATAGCATTTTGTTACTTCGGACTCCAGTTTCTATCCAAAAACTTTGAGATTTTTAACTCATACACATGCATTGAGAGGTTTGTATTAACCTTATTGACATTAACCAGTTTATAAACTATCTCGTAAATCAATAGGTTGTTATGCGAGTATGTTAAACTCTTGGTTAGTGCCGGGAAAAAAATATCGTTGTATCGAATGACGATATCGAAGGTTGATTTTTATTATTAATTTAAGAATATCCTTAAAAGTATATGACTAAAAATTGCTAAAGTTTACTTGTGACACATTCTCTGAGCTTTGTTCGATTGAAAGCACTTCAACCTTAATCAATAATTTATGAATAATATATTTAAAACTTCTATGTACCCTATAGTATAGGATTAATCCAATTCAATAATGTCACTGAGTTTAAAATGTTATACAAAAACAGTTATTCTCAATTATCTACTCCAAAGGCGATTCCACAGTGAGATAAATTTTTTTATTTTGAAGTGAACGTCTAATGTTAATCATATTTCTAAAAACAGACCAAAGTTTTTAATTAACCACAACAGCACACCAAAATAACATTAAATTTATAGTCAGTAATCAAGTTTAATTCCAATAATTATAAAATTTAAATTTTGTGTTTCAAAAATTTTCCAAAGAAATGCGATTTGTATATAATAGTATGTTGTATTATATGAGCACAGAATGTTTATAATATTCTACCAGGAGCAAATTCATACCAGGAACTATTATCATTTAATGCGAGTTTTACACTATATTCTTTTTGTACGAATTAGAAATAAAATAACAAAAACTAAATAAATTAATTAGAAATAACCTAGGAATAATCGTATTGAAATAATATTTTTAATCATAGCGGGTGAAACTCCTTGAAGTTTGGGAATGAATTTGTTATGATTCGTTATCATGAGAACGTTGTGTGACTATTAAGTGATAAGTGACAATTTCTAATTCGTTTGTTCAAACTATCAACTATCTACACCATTATGTATATATATAGCCCTAACCGTTGCTTTTGTAGTTTAAAAATCGGAAGTAATATATTTTAATCCTTTCTTACAAACAACTCTAATCTTGTTTCTTGATTCATGTCTTCAATTCAATTTTGCCGATTCTCTTGAACTCATTCAAATCGCCTGAAAACAAAACAATTTTATTTTATTTGTTTATTTATGTATGTAAATCCGTCATTAAAATTTTTAAAATTTTCATATTTTCCCATTCACATATATACGTTATTATTATTCATCAATTTTTTATAATCATTGATTTTTTATTCATATAAAAAGTCATTTCAATTAAAGAAAAATTAAAAAAAAATATAAAAAATCTAACAATTAAAATTCTTTAGATTTTTATTAAAATTTGAGACTGTCGCTTGAATTCTTTTTTTTTTCTTTTTGAATTGGAACAAAAAAAAATGTATCATCAGAATCTGTTGAGTGATTAAATTGAAAGATTTACAATTGAAAAGAAACTGAAAAAATCTTTAAGATATAAAAATTACCATGAGATTTTAAAAGAAAATGAATTTAATTGAATATTATCGTCATAGAATGAGTTAAAGAAAAATATATTAGTTTTTGATTTGATGAGAAAATAAATGTTTGAACATTTTTCTTAGAATTTATTGATATAATTTGTATGAACTATTTTTGTATCCATAAATGCATTTATAAAAACTACGAAGTAGGAACATTCGCCCTTAAATTAAAATGACAAAAACTACCTATTAAGAGCGCAGACTGGGGTCTTAAAATCCGTTTGGTGGAATCAAAAGAATCTTTGCGCATGAAAGCATAATCTGAAATCCAGATTGATGCACTAGTAGTAATTAAATAATTACTACTACTGAATTAAATTCGTCGCTTGACGTGTAAGGTTGTGCAATTGTTTCCTCTTAGGAGCAACTAAAATTAATTATATATAATTGTTTCTTTTTTATGGAAATAATGGAATAGAGATGCCTAAACAGTCTTCAGTGCAGTAAATCAGTTTTTAGATTTTCGTCAGTCCATCATTTATATTTATTGTCTGTCATGGCGCTTAATCATAATTGAACATCAAGCTAAACATCTAAAGTTACGTGTTAAACATCTAATGGCGGTGCGTTGCTACTTAATATTAATTTTCATCGTGAACTCATACCAAATTGCTGAAATTATTAAATGTATTAGCATTCAACATTGTGTGTGACCTTTTAATTAAACATTTAAAGCTAAGTTATAATTAAACATTAAATTAAACAACTAAAGTAATGTCATGTGCTTTCACATCGAAATTTCTAGTTTTCAATCAACATCAGCTATGTAAAAGTGCCGCTTTTTACTGTCGCTATTAAAAGATTTCATTATTTTAAAGTTTAAACACCTCGTTAATCAATAAATTAAAAATTAAAGTTAAAATATTAAACTTAATAAATCAAGCATTAAATTTTGAAGCAACCAGAATTGTTAATAATTAAATTTCCTGAATTTTTTTGTCATAATGAAGAAGGTATTTATTACTACCTGAAGTTATTGTTCATTGTGCGTGTCTATTAAATTTAACATACTAATCTGCAATCAACATTAATAAAGTGAAAGTGCCAGTAGTCAAAGGTGCCACCATTCTTAAGTGGCTGCTGTCATAGTGGTGTGCTGTTGTTGAATTCCAATTAAACTAGATCGTTACAACTCATTTTAAGTTGCTGAAATTATTAATCGCATCTGTAATCATCATTGTGTGTGAACTATTAAACTAAACATTTAAACCTAATTAAATTAAATCGTTAACCCATTTCAAACTGCTGAAATTATTAATCATATTTGCATTCATATAAATCAGTAAACAATTTATCATATAAATCTGCAATCAACATTAATAAAGTATATAAGTGTCAGTAATCAAAGGTGCCAGTATTCATTAGTGGCTGCTGTCATGGCTCATTTTAATTGCTCATATAAATCTGCAATCAACATTAATAAAGTATATAAGTGTCAGTAATCAAAGGTACCAGTATTCATTAGTGGCTGCTGTCATAACTCATTTTAATTGCTGAAATTGTTAATCGCATTTGAAACCATCATTGTGTACGACTATTCACTGAAAAAAATAATAATAAACTAAAGCTAGTTTAATTGGTTTTAGTTATAATAACCCCGTTTTGGGTTGATTTGTTACAAATTTACTATGTTTAACTTAAACTGAGCAAGTTTTATAACACAAAACTAGCTAAGTTAATTATTATTTCGATTTTAATAAGAGAAATATGAATTGGGATGTAGATTTTAACTGAAACTGTGTTACTTTAAGTAGGTATTAGAAAGTAAAATATTTTGATTTCGTGTAATTAGTGGAGTTAAAATAATTATGGTTAATGATCATTAAATTTGTTCATTAAATTGATTTTGTTAAAGCTCTACATAAAAATTAATTTATACAATTGATTAAGTTATGTGCTTCCCATAATTAGATTATTTTACTGGGATTTCTTTTCAAATGTTTAGAAGATTGAAACCGGTAGTACGGAAAATAAAAAATAAAAGTTTTAAAATTTAATTCTAAGTTTTAGTTTTTTTATTAAAGTGAAGAATACTTATTGGTGAAACATACAAGTTCAACAAATACTTTGTAATATATGTAAAATGTTTCATAAATTATTGTTTTCCATAAAGTTAACTTGCACTGAAAAATTAACATATGCGAACGGTTATCATTACTTAAACAATTAGTCCAGTCATTCAACGGAAAATAAGGGGAAACTGTATAATTCTTACAAACAGCACCGATTTGCACAAAAAGTTGGATTAAAGTGCTACTTACCCTCTACTTCGTGCATTTACCCTGTAGGTGGTGTTCGCGAGGGAACATTTCAACTGGTCTTTGACTGGACTAAATATAAAAAAGAACTGTATAATTTTAACTATGCATAGTAAAATCTACTTATGCACCAAAGTTGATATTACCAAGCATCCAGTTTAATTTCAGCCAATTTTTCTTCATGTTTTGTTTTATGATCATAATGCAGTTAGGTTTTCAGAATATTGCTCTGCAGAATTGTATAAAATCAGAAGTTCTTTCGTTAAAAAATCATTTTAAAGTGGATTTTATTGTTATAATAATAATCAAAGTGAAAGTTTTATAAGTGCTATTATAGTAAACAATTTATTGTTACAGTGGTTAAGGTGCCGAAGTTTAAAAGATTGAAAATATTTTGTTAGTGCTCTTTTATATAAAAGAATTAATACAGGTATTTATATACATATTTATATATATAATATTAACTGTTTTAATTATTAAAAGCATAAATATAATAAACATATGTATATGTAAATGTATATATATATATATATATATATATATATATATATATATATATATATATATATATATATATATATATACATGTATATGTATATGTATATATATATATATATATATATATATATATATATATATATATATATATATATATATATATATATATATATATATATATATATATATATATATATATATATATATATATATATATATATATATATATATATATATATATATATATATATATATATATATATATATATATATATATATATATATATATATATATATATATATATATATATATATATATATATATATATATATATATATATATATATATATATATATATATATATATATATATATATATATATATATATATATATATATATATATATATATATATATATATATATATACATGTATTTAACGATACTTTGAGAAGTTAGTCTTTGCTAACGGGTAATATTCTGAAATATTCTGAGCCATAAAAATGTAAAAATGAACGATTTGGAGCCATAACAAATGAGCCATACCAAGTAAAAATTTACATAATATGTGGGTCCATTTTGGTAAAGAGCTAGTAAATTCATTACAGTGGCTTTGTTAAGTGCGTTTTTTTTTTTAAACATTTGTTTGCGGCTTAAGAAGAAAAATTTATTTATAAATATTATTAAAGTCTATTTTTAAATATTGCATTTTAATTCAAAAGCGACAAAAGCACACAAACAGTGAATAATATAAAAAACCATAATAACAGATATAAAAACTTAATATTATGAATAAATTTATTCGTTTCTATCAATTGTCGGTCAGTGATATAAAGAGTACTTTTCTTAAAGGTAAAGGTTTGTTTTCGAACAAGCAACATTTTTCCATAGGCAAACCATTTCGAAAGGGTCAAAAGCAAGACCTTTATTTTATATTTTGAACAAAGCTAATACTATGGTTACGCCTTTCTAAAGCCTATAACAATTTTTTTATTAATAAATTATTTTACTTAAGTGTCGCCCAATGTTTCTCAATTGATATAAGTATGGAAAAATGCGCACTGCTAAAAACTAAACTAATGCATATGCGAACTTCTTGGTATGAAGTAATTAATATATGGAAAGAGACGGCATGCAAAAGAATCGAGGAAATTCTTACGAGTAGAGATTCAAATATGACTACCATTTTCGAAGAATTGCCATTATTTAAATATTTTCAAGCTCCAGAACTGGTAAATTACAACATTTTCAAGAATCACAATTGATTTGAGATTTTTCTGATGAAACCAATTGTGGATATTTTTTATTGCAGATAACCTACGATTTCTTAAAGAGATATCCGGCACATCGTAGTATATATGAGAAGTGGGAGTAGTTCCTTAAAGTTGAAAAACATTTCAAACTAAATTTAAAAGAGCCTAGAAATAAAGCCTTATTTGAAAGAGTCCAAAAGTCAAAACAGGAACTAACAATAGGTAGCATATTTTGTAACCTTAATTTTTATTTGTTTTAATTTATCATAATATTAACCACTCACTTAATGTTTGCTTTTGAAATTTAGATACATATAATTTACAAATGATACATCTCCTACCAGTTATTATGCCTCCAGCCCTTCAAAAAATAAATCAAAAAGTGATCTACAAAAAGCCTACTATTTCTGATTCGCAGACTAATTTCATAATTAAGGCAGAAGATAGTTCTGATTTAACAAAAAAATTGGACTTGATACGTAAAGACAGCAAATTGAAAAAGCAAAAAGTGCAACCACTACTAGGTGTCATTGGAGATGATATAGACTTCCACCAATTTTTCGTAATTTTGGACAATCATAAATTTAAGTTTGGAAGTTTTTTAGAGGCTCTCGATATATGCTTCAAAATCTTCCACATTTTCGATCTGGAATACCCCAAAGCTGATTATAATCCGCGGATGTTCATCCAAATGTTTTTTTTATAATATTGCAACAAAATATGATGATTGCAACAAAATATTCCAGCAGTACTGACTTTATGCCACGATCTAAAAGAGTCAGCGTAATATTATTTATAACGTAATTATTAAACAGTAATAATTTAATACTCAATATTTCAATATAATTTTAAAATTTTATTATAATCTATATAATGTACATATTTTTTAAATATAAATTTGTAATAAATGAATTAAGTAACAAATAGTTTTTGGTTTTTTTATTTTCAAAAGTTCACAAAATACACAATTTTTTTTTTAAAATTGACAAAAAGGATTGGTTGTTGTGTATTTCAATGGTTTACTATCACGAGCGGTTCTACTATTATAGATAGGGGTAGTTTTAAAAATTACGGCTTTCATATATGTTCAATTTAATGTATCTCAAGAACTAATTGAAATTTGTATTTTGTTTTAAAGGTAAAAGTGAGTCCTTTCCAAAAAAAAAATTAAAAGTTACAATTTTTTATAATTTATTAATACAAAATAATAAGGGATAATGATATATTCTTTTATTGTTATTTGTTCATACAAAATTGAGTCAACTGAAGTTATATCATTGTTTTTCTACATAATTTTTAAAAATGATCAAAATTCAACATTTTGGTATTATGTAGAAAAATAATGAAGTTTTATAATTGTGGAGAAAAAAAACCAGGTATATCAAACCGTGGAACTCTTATTATTTTATGATTTTTTTATAAAAATTACCAAAATTTGTTATTTTGACCTCAGAAAAACCTCACATTCACTTTTAAGACAAATAAACATTTTTAAAATCCTTCAAGTAGTTCATTAAATACATAAATGTGAACATACATGAAATCCGTAGTTTTTAAAAATATCCCTAGTATGTATATATAAAACCTATAAAGGAAAAACAGCTCGCGGTAAAAAAATTGTTAGTCTAAGAAATGTGTTTTTTTTCTTCCACTGTAAAAAACTTTAAGCAAATCAAAGAATGTGTGGCAAAACGATGTAACGAATTGTCGGATTTTGACCAATATCGCAATGTTTACTTAACAAAAGGCTTGAAACCACATACAACAGAAACAGAAACAGAAACAGAATTTCATACAAATTTTACAGAAACAGAATTTTTTCCTGTCAAATTTGTATGAAATTCTGTTTCTGTTTCTGTTTCTGTTGTATGTGAATTCCCGGCTTAAGAGGTAGTTTAACATATGGTTGAATTCAACTATTACGCAAAGTTGAAGAATGGTTAGTTTAAACAGGCAACTTCGTTAAATATGTGAATAGTTGTTTCATAATTTTCAACAGTTACCTTAACTTAGCAGTTCTTTTGAAATTTTGTTAAATTTACATACACGCTTCGTTATGTGAACGTTCGAAACGTAGTTTAATACAAACTAACGTTTTTTTACTATATAGGTGAAAATAACTAAAAAATTGGTTTAGTTTAAATGATTAGCAAAGGTCAATACAACATGCAGGCAATAGTTGATGCCATTAGTTAAAATGGACTAGAAGCAAGGTTAAAATCTACATAGCAAAAGTAACGTTTAAATTAACTCTAGCAAAATTATTAATATTAAACTTGCGCTTAGCTGGTTGAAAAACAACCGATTTGCTTGGTTTATGTTAAGTATAGTTTTTGGTGACAATTACCTATATTTTTTTTTCAGTGTTAAATTAAACATTTAAACCCAATTAACATCAGTAACGCAATCAACAACAGTAAATACTTCATCGTTACAACTCATCTTAAATTGCTGAAATTATTAATCACAACTGAAATCATCATTGTGTGTTACTATTAAATTAAATATTTCAACCTGAATTAACATCAGTAATGAAATCAACAACAATGCCTAAACAGTCTTCAGTGCAGTAAATCAGTTTTTAGATTTTCGTCAGTTCATCATTTATATTTATTGTCTGTCATCGCGCTTAATCATAATTGAACATCAAGCTAAACATCTAAAGTTATGTGTTAAACATCTAATCGCGTTTTCAATCAACATCAGCTATGTAAAAGTGCCGCTATTTATTGTCGCTATTAAAAGATTTCATTATTTTAAAGTTTAAACACCTCGTTAATCAATAAATTAAAAATTAAAGTTAAAATATTAAACTTAATAAATCAAGCATTAAACTTTGAAGCAACCAGAATTGTTAATAATTAAATTTCCTGAATTTTTTGTCATAATGAAGAAGGTATTTATTACTACCTGAAGTTATTGTTCATTGTGCGTGTCTATTAAATTTAACATACAAATCTGCAATCAACATTAATAAAGTGAAAGTGCCGTAGTCAAAGGTGCCAGCATTCTTAAGTGGCTGCTGTCATAGTGGTGTGCTGTTGTTGAATTTCAATTAAACTAGATCGTTACAACTCATTTTAAGTTGCTGAAATTATTAATCACATCTGAAATCATCATTGTGTGTGAACTATTAAACTAAACATTTAAACCTAATTAAATTAAATCTTTAACCCATTTCAAACTGCTGAAATTATTAATCATATTTGCATTCATATAAATCAGTAAACAATTTATCATATAAATCTGCAATCAACATTAATAAAGTATATAAGTGTCAGTAATCAAAGGTGCCAGTATTCATTAGTGGCTACTGTCATGGCGGTGTGCTGCTATTGAATTTCAATCTTACTACATCGTTACAACTCATTTTAATTGCTGAAATTGTTAATCGCATTTGAAACCATCATTGTGTACGACTATTAAATTAAACATTTAAACCCAATTAACATCAGTAACGCAATCAACAACAGTAAATACTTCATCGTTACAACTCATCTTAAATTGCTGAAATTATTAATCACATCTGAAATCATCATTGTGTGTTACTATTAAATTAAATATTTCAACCTGAATTAACATCAGTAATGAAATTAACAACAGTAAATAAATAGTGCCACAATTCATCTTTACCTATCAAGACAACCGTTGTTAACATTAAAATTTAATTTGGTTGCTTGAATTCAAGTCATCTATATATTCAACCAACAGAAGCTGATTCTATTATTGAGACTCCAACAACCACTGTTGTTAATCTGAATATCAAATTTGTCTGATGACAACAGGCGCAACTATATCTGGCTAATATTCAATTAATGGATGATAATCTCTAAATCGTTGCTGTCGTTTCAATATAATATAATATTTGACTCATTGTTAATTACGTTTTTTTTTTTTTTTTAGATAATATTGGATCTGCTTAAATTGGAGACTGTCAACTATACTCTACTGGGAACCTTGTTTGACTGTGGAGAAGTTTCAACTATTTTCAAGTTGTTACAACAACTATTTGTTTTTGATACCATTATGCCTCCAAGGGCTGAAGCGGGTGGAATGTGCCTGACCTGTGACAAAAGGGTGGCGGATGGAATTTCTTGTGACATTTGTGCCAAGTGGTCCCATTTCAAGTGTGCTGGGTTGTCTGCGAGTATTGTTAGGGAGTATCAGAGTGACAAGACTAAAGAATGGCTTTGTGTGACCTGTCAGAGAATTAGTGGGGATCCTGTAGCGCTTATGAGAATTCAGATCTCCAGTCAAAATTCTCTTCGCTCTCATTGTGAGGAAGCTCACAAAAATTTTGCCCAGGAGATCATTGATCTTCGCAAACAACATGCAAATTTTTTATCTGAACTTCAAAAATTATCTGATACTATTAAAACCTCAACGCTTGACTGGTCTAGTACTAAAGCCTCTGTTGCTGAATGCACAGCTATGTTTTCTTCTCTCAAAGCAGATTTTACTGATCTCAAGCGTAAGACTGATGATCAACTTAATGTATCGGCCCCCGATTCCTCTCTTGCTTCTCGTGTGTCATCCCTTGAGTCGCATAATTTGAGGCTCCTCAGACTGCAAAGAAGAAATGACATCATCATTTCTGGTCTCCCTAATTCTAGTCTTGACCTCCTGGACACAGTTGCCAAGATATTCAAATTCTGTGAAGTAACCTTTGACAAAACACTGATCATTAGTTGTAGATGGCTTAATAAGGGCAAGACTTCCGCTGTTGCTACCATGTCTCATACCCATATTCGTGATAACATTATGGCAAAATACCTCAGGGGAAAGAGGTTAATGATTTCGGATCTTTTTCCTGATATCAATGTTCAATCTGCCATATACCTCAATGATAATCTACCACCTAGGCTGGCTGCTCTTGCTAAGTATTCACGTGTGATTAAGAAAAAAATGCTGATTGTCAGCTTTCGTGTGGGTTTGGCATCGGTTCGCATCGTACCTAGGAGTGGACTACCGTTTGATACAGATGACCTCCAGTCTCTGCAGACCCAGTTTCCTATCTCCGAATGATGACAGGCTTTGATCCTGTTTTTGCTATTTTATTCCTGAAAATTATTGTTATTTTTCTTTTTCTCTGCATCCTGCACTGTGCGTCTGTTTGATCTCTTACTTTATCCTTAAAAATTTTTATTTTTGTTAAACATGTAACCTTTAATTCCCCCCTATCCTCTTCCCTCCCCCACCCCTGTTGTCCCAGGCTTTCTTTTTGCCATTGCTTTTATGCCAGATAGCCCCATGGATCGGTCAACTGGTGCACATAGCACAATTTTTAACACCATGCACCGTCTTGTGAACCAGTTTAACATTGGCCATTTCAATGCACAAAGTCTAAATCCCAGACTCAACTCGACTAAGCTTGATGAAGTAAGGCACATAGTAAAGCATAGTCACCTTGACCTGGTTGCTGTGTCGGAAACCTGGTTCAAACAATATACGTCCAATGCTGCTGTTGCTATAGAGGGTTATCGTATCCACAGACTAGATAGACCAGTTAGACGTGGTGGTGGTGTGGCCCTGTATGTCAGCCGTAAATTTCAATCCAAACTTGTCCACTCTTATCTTACCCCAGAAGCTGAGATGCTCCTGGTTCAGGTTATTGTAGGGGGTCTGCCTATGCTTGTTGCTGTCACATATCTCCCCTCGGGTGGTATTAATGTTATAGAGGAAGTTCTTGCCGAATTCAGTACTCGATACCCGGTTGTTACGGTGGTCGGTGACTTCAATACTAACCTGCTGTCCTCTTCTTCTCTAGCAATCTGCAATAGTCTCTGTGAGAGGCTTGACATGACCTTAGTAACTAACAGCTGTCCAACACATCATGCTCGTGTCGGTACTACAAATTTGACAAGCATATCATCTGGCTCCTGCATAGACTTTTTCATGACTAGTGATAGCTCACTTGTGAAAGAAAGCAATCAGTTCTGGGTACCAGGTATCTCTCACCATGCCCTTATTACCTTGTCGCTTGCCATCAGTAAAGACAACTATATTGCTCGGAAGAGTGTGCCAGACTACGGTCATACCAATATTGAGGCCCTGCTACTCGAGCTCAATTCGTTGGACTTTGATCCACTTTATTCTTCTACTGACATTGATCAAAAGCTCGACTACCTAAATGAAGTTCTGCTATCGCTCTTTTGCAGGTTTGTTCCAACTGTTTCTGTGAGTGGACAGAAAGTGACTACTATCGTCCTCACGTCAGAGATGCGTAATATTAAAGCCCTGCGTGACTTTGCTTATGCGGCTTATCTTCATGATGGCTCCCAGTATAACTGGGACTCTTACTGTTCTTACCGTAACCGCTTTAGATCAATGATACGCAGGGCGAAAATTGATCTCGGAACTAAATTGTTTAGTCCAACTGATTCGATGAATGATCTGTGGAGAAAGATTAGGAATATTGGCCTGATCAAGTCCCAAGAGGACTCTGAGTCCCTCAGTGAGGCTGAACTCAATCAGATTAACAAGTCATTTGTCAGCCCAAATCAATTTCCTCCTCTTGTCAGGTCTGATATTGGTCTCCCTGAGTCCGAATGCTCCTTTCTATTCCAGCCTGTTTCACACGATGAAGTGGAGGCGGCCTTCTCCATGATTGGCTCAAATGCTGCTGGTCTTGACAATATTACCCTTAAATTTTTGAAATTAATATTTCCTTCTCTAGTTCCCCATGTCTGTCACATCATTAACTATTCTATCATGGTGGGTCGTTTTCCAGCGGCCTGGAAACTGGCCAAGGTGCTTCCTATCCCCAAAAAAAATAGTACTGATTTTTGTCCCATTAGCATCTTGCCAGTTTTGTCAAAAGTTTTTGAGCGACTCATCTATGTACAAATTTCTGACCATATAGCTAAGTCCAACCTACTGTATAGTAGGCAGTCTGGTTTTAGGAAGCGGCATAATACAACTTCGACATTGTTGGATGTCTCTGACCAAATAAGATTCAACACTAATAAGAAGATGCTGTCTATTCTCTTGCTACTTGACTTCAGCAAGGCTTTTGACTCGGTGGATCACTCTCTTCTGGTGGCTAAGCTCAAGACTCAATTCTTATTCTCCTCCAGTGCTTGCAATTTGATGTATTCATACTTAACAGGGAGGTATCAGTCTGTTTGCTCTCTGGATGTTATCTCTGATGCTCTTCCCATTGCTAAGGGTGTTCCGCAGGGTTCCATTTTGGGACCCCTGTTGTTTTCAATGTTTATCAATGATATTGCTAAGTCCTGTCGCTTCTCTATGGTTCATCTTTTTGCTGATGATGTTCAGCTTCTTCATGCTAGGCCCCGGTTTAATTTACATGGCTGTGTTGAAGAAATTAATAGCGATCTCAAGTCTATTCTGGAGTGGGCCCTTGAAAATCGGATTTCGTTAAATCCTACCAAGTCGCAAGCACTGCTCTACAATTACTGCCTTCGAGCAGCCACCAACAGCGCATCCATTCAGATGGGCCGTGATGTCATACCCTTCTCATCTCAAGCGAAAAATCTAGGAGTTGTCTTTGATGACAGGTTGGATTGGAAGCTGCATGTAAACTCACTCGCTGGTAAAATTACTGGTCTCCTTAGGAGGCTACGTAGTGTGAGTTGTTACTTGCCATTTCATATAAGAAAGCAGCTGGTACTGTCATTAATACTCCCCCTTGTTGACTATGGCCTCGAAGTTGTGTCTGGTTCTACGAATGATACCTTCATGGTTCTGCGGCGAGCCTTCAACTATGCTACTAAATTTGTTTACAACTTAAAGCCTAGGGATCATGTATCCCCCTTTGTCCACGATCTTCTTGGGACTTCCTTTGCAGACCATGCCAGTGTGCGACTCCTTTCTCACTTCTATCGCCTTGTCAAGTTTCAGTCTCCTTCGTATCTACTGAGGTGGTTTGTAATGGGAAGTTCCAGACGGCAGCACAATTTTGTACTACCAACGGTGTGTTGTGATCTTTGGGCAAAGTCCTATTCCGTAAGGGTCATCAAGCTTTTTAACTCATTGCCACAGTCCCTAAAGAGGTTTAACTTATCCCCGTTTCTTTTCACAAAGCGGCTGATTGACCACCTTAACTCGCTGCCCCTTGCGACTGTTTAATTTTACTGTCGATATCGTCGAATCATGTTGTGTTATGGTGCACTGTTGTTTTGACCTTCTACCTGCCTGCTGTCTGATGTTTGTTTTCTACTGGGACTACAATATCCTAAATCCTCTCCTATCCCCCCCCCTCCCTCCCCCTCTTTCCCTTTCCTTCTCCTCTTCCCGCCCTATATCCTCTTGCTCCTTTCAATTCAAATTTTCTATTTTACTAATAACCTACCTGAGCTTTTTCTGTTATAGAACTATCTTCTCCTAATATCTTATCCACTTCTCTTTTTTGCATGACGTCTACTACTGGTTCTCTCCTGGACTCTCTGCCTTGTCTCCTGGTTCAAGTTGAGGTTTGTTGCCTATCATTTTCTCCTGTGCAATATTGTGGGCCATGGCCTTATTGCTAAATTTCACTAAGCTTTACCGGTTTATGCTTTCTAACTTAGATGATATGCCTCCAACTCTTATGCAGATCCAATATTGTCCAGCATAGGAGTTTGCCGGTGGTAAGCTTTATGCTGACCTTTTCATACTATTGAATTGATGTATATTAAATTAATTATTACTTAATACTAATGAATTTATGCTAAATGGATTTTGATTGAATTATATTTATTTTTCTTTAGTTTAGTTCTACTGTACATTATTATGGGCTATGGCCTTTATGTATATTGTTAATAATAAATAAATAAATAAATAAATAAATGAAAAACGAATAAAAGTATCGATTTTGGGAATGGCAGATGCAAGGAATGGCAGCAAAGTAAAGTTTGGTATTTATCGAAAACCCACAAACACAATGAGATTCATTACTTCGGATTCTTTCCACAATGGTAGTCACAAGAAAGCAGCGTTTAACTCATTAGCATACAGACTATACAATATTCCCATGGAATGGTCAGAGTTTCAAGATGAAGAGAAATATATAAAAGAAGCGGCGAGAATTAATGGTTACAACGAAACATTTATCACCAACATCTTGAATAACCATAAAAGGAAGCAATTATTACAAACATTTACTACCTTAAGCTCCATTAAAGAGATTCAAAAAAGAATTTGTTTACCATTCTACCCGAGATTAACCAATAATATCGGCAGCATACTACAAAAACATAAAATTCTAATGACAACAAAAAGCACAACTTTAGGTAGTATGTTAAGCAACTACAAAGATAAAACACCACCTGCGGATAAGTCGGGAATATATGTAATAAGTTGTCAAGAATGCGACGATAAGTACGTGGGACAAACCTCGAGGAAATTCTCCACAAGATTAGATGAACACCGGAAAGTCACCATCACAAAAAATATCAGCAAGTCAAGCGTAGCACTACATATGCATGAAAATCCACAGCACAACATAGATGTAGAGAACTCAAAAATCATTAAGACCGTTCAAAAAAATTGGGAATTGGATGCATATGAGTCGTTGTACATAGAAAAGTATAAACAAAAGATTATGAATTGTGAGGAGAGGCAAAATATCATATCATCCGAACTATTTAAGTTAATTAAAACACCACCCTAATTTGTCCATAAATATCTGTAATTTATGTTTATTGTTTTTTTTGTCTTATCTTTTTGTTAATGTTAAATTTTACTATCCCCTCCCACCCTATGTTACTCTTTACTTTTACGATCATTTAAATTTAATTTAAGAAATCAATTACTTTTTATCCTCTTTAATAGTTTTTAGGTTTTTCCAAATTTTATGTAATGAAGTTTCTTTTTAAGTAAATAATTATTGTAAGATCAGTTGCAAATTCAATCTCTCTGAAGATGAATTAATTATTCGAAACATGTAAGAGAAAATAGTAAATAAAAAAGAAAAATATTATAAATTATAAATAGTGTTTTTTTTTAAACCGTAAAATCAATAGTGGGAACTTTGCCTCTAAAAGAAAAACAACAAATTGTTATATAGTGATTTTACCGCACTCCGAAAACAAAAATTAAAATTTTAAAAATACAGTTGATGAAATACCAGAAGAGATCGGCTTCAAATAGTGAGTTAACACAGATAGAGCAGAACTTACAATTTAAATTAAAGGTAGAAACACAACACGGACGATAACGTCGGACGATAAAAAAACGTCTACAATTTCGCTGTTGTAACCACAACAAAGGCGTCAGCGTCAAAAGCTGTCAAAAATAAAATTGCATAAACTAAAATACTTTGTTCTTTGTCAAAATGAACTTCACAAATTTCAATTTTAAAAATAACTAATTTTTACTAATAAATAATAATAATTTTTCTATTAATAAAATAACTAATTTTAAAAATAAAATACAAAATACAAATTATGATAATATATAAATGAATAAAACTGAACTTTGAACATAAACTGAAAATTTAGTTGACAACTCAAAACAAAACGATTACAGGAAGCAAAACGATTACTCAGAAACGCGAAAAACATCAGAAAATCATATTTTTCAGTTGGCGGCACTGTCACAATAACATTAAAAATTACCCTTGCAGCCAAATAAAAATAGAATTGATATATGGCAATAATCATCGCCGACGATAAATTAGAAATAGAATCTAAATTTTCTCCGACGAAAAAAACTTTTTCGTTTATTGCTGTAGTTGTGTTTGTATGTATCCTGTGTATGTATGTATGTATCCTGTGTATTCTAATGTTATTAACGTCGTCGTCGGACGATTTCGCCCGTATTGTGTTTCTAGCTTTAGAGACAAAAACACCAACATTTGTGTTTTTTCTGGAGTTAATTTTATTTTTTAAAAAAAGTTTGTTTTTGTTAATATAACTGTGAATTTGATAAAAAAGACGGTATTTTGGTACGGTAATTTTGAATAATTGTTGTAATTCTCCGAGAAATTGATGTTACAACTATTTAGAAACCTAAAACATAACTTTCAAGCAGTAGAGGTAATTTAAAAATAATTAGATTTTGTTGCTAAAAATGCAAATTAGATAAATTGACGCCATGTTGATGCCGCCATTTTGATTTTTTTTATAAAACATATAAATTTTTAAAGATGGTAATTCTACAATCATTTTAAAATTCACAATTTAATTTTTAAAATTATTAGTTCTTGTAAGTAAATAGTTTCCACATACGATGTTGAAAAATGTCGGAATTAACGCTTTCTTTTGAAGACGCCTTTTGACGACAGTAATTTTGAGCCATCTCATGTTTATTTAAACTCATATGTATACTTAAGGCCTAGCCATTTAATTCATACATATGTTGAGTAAGCTTTTTAGAACTAGAAATTAAATTTTTTGTATAATCAAATAAATAATCATGTCAATTGATGCTGTGCATCAAGTTTACCATAAATTTTCAACTAAGAGTATTCTGTTTAATTAAAAAATACAAATTGCAGCTGGTAAAACAGGGGCAAAACCAGGCACAAATGCAGCCGCACAACATTGGCAAATATTGACAAGTACTTATACAGTATCCTATCCTACGACCGACGCTGAACCGGATTATTTTTGAACGACTTCATGCTTGTCATACAAATAGTATGTGTGAAATTAAAACTTCGTGTGTTTTTAGAACCCTTTTAAAGTGTTCAATTTGAGAATATGATGAGTCGTTCTCTTACAATTTCTTTTCAAATTTACCCTCGGCTTGAATTTTCAGAAATCGTTCGGACCACCCTGTTCTCAAATTAGTCACTTTAAGATTTTTCTAAAAAATCTTAAATATAGAACGAGATCTTTATTTCAAGATCTTATATGAAATCATGGTGTTCATACGATATTTCAACTTAAAGAGGAAACAAGCTGATTAACACCAAAGGTATACCTTAAACATGCGTAAACTTTTTTTAGAAATTAGAATTTAGAATTAATCACGTTAGAACTAAAGAGTATCTGAACATTATTCTTCCTGGCATGAGTTTTTAATTGTTTCCAAAACCTTTTGGAATCCCGGTTACCTGAAATATGCTTATTCCGAACAGAAACATAAAAAATACGACTTGCTTGGGATCTTGATCTTGCCTATAGATAGGGTCCAATGTGTGAAGGGTTAATACCATAAGGAAAATGCGTTTTGGTATTAGAAAACCCCAGTAATCCCCAGTATTAAAATCCTCAAAATCGGATAGATTTAACATTTTGAATGACAAGCCGACCCTAGAGTTTTCTTTCAATCCTCACAACATTTCCTATATAACTGGGAATTTGTTAAATTTTTTTATTCTTTAATGTTCGGAGATAGTGTAATTTCATTGTAATAATTCACTGCAAACTATCTTGCGAACTAATATCCCATTGTTTTACATGACATCAAACTCGACTCCTTAAAAAAACTTTAGTTTTACTATTTCTTTATCTATGTCCATAAAAAATAGATAAAAATAAATATTTGTGTAAACAAATTCCAAGTTGATAGTAATAGTTTATGAGGAAATCGATTATAAAGAACCGAAGTCTCGTCATAAGGGTTCCGTTTTAACATTTTTAAATTACGGCACCCCAAAATCTATATAAAAAAAGGGAATCCTGAAAGTAAAAAACTTGTTTAACAATTGAAAATTTAGTTGTTAGTAACTGAAACCTTCATCTATCGGATCGGAAACTTTTGTGGAACAAACCGTTGCCACATAAAAGAATCGACAATTGAAGACTTTTTGATTACCTAAAAAGACTTTTTTCTCTTAAAATAAATATAAATATTTTAGACTAGGCAACAGTTGACACGCTCTTTTAGAAATATTTGTTATGTAAAATAGTTCAAACCAGGAATAAATTGCTAGTGCTATGCTACAACATGTCTATCAATCAATCTGTTTGAATTCAAATTTAACAAAATTTAACTTTTTAAATTATTTGTCTAATATCTACAACATCCGGTATCTTTCAACTATCTTCCAAATTCAAAAAAGAAACGAAAGAAAACAAAACAAGGGCTAACAGCGTGCAATAAAACCTACAAAATGAAATTATTTCTTTTTAACTTAAAAAAAAAAAATCACTAAGCACAGGTATAGAATGATTTTTTTATGTTCATGAAGGTATGGTGCCGTACTTTAGCTAATTTTACAACACCACATACTAGACTTTAATAAAAGGCGGTTTTTTATTTGAACAGTAACTTTTTTGTTTTTAAAATCAACAGTTATTATTACATTTGAAATAATTTAAATAATCTACTTGTTTTTGTTAAGGACGAGTTGGGAAATTAATTATTCCAAGTATAAACGATTGCTAGATAAAACAATATAAGGAATAAAACATTCGTAAAATAAATATAGTCTTATCAACAATGATCAAATCGGTTTTAAGAATAGAAGAATTTATCCTTTTTAATTAAACAAATGGTTAAAAAAGGAAGTATAAAGTAAAATTTTTCTAAAATAATTACAGTTAACAATTTCAGTACATATATCAAAATGATAACTAGCAATTACAACTTCATACTAAAAATAAAATTTTGGTGTGTCTATAATTTACAACTATGCATATTAAAATATCAAAACACATGTTCACTCCCTAAAAAGAGTAAAATGATACTAATACAATAATTAAAATTTGCATAAAAATTTTAATTTACACCTTTTACGATAAGTAATTTCTTTTATTACTTCTTTGTTTCTTTTATTATTTAATTTGTTTATTTACAATATTTATTGCATATATACGAATATAAATTATGTTAATCACGTTTGCGATAATCTTATAGTGAAATATTGTAAATTTATAGACTTTGGAGTAAGTTCAAATTTCAGATCTGAGTCAATGTTTATACATTGAATAACTAACTCAATTAATTGTATTATTTTTCATTGATTGGAAATTAAAATAAGATTAAGAAAATTTGTGAAATAAATTTTTAAAATAAAATCATTGATAGCCAAGTCTATAACGTTCGTGTTTGTTTTGCAGTCAATATATTACTCTATTCGGCAGACATATGTCTAGAATGAGTCATTATGGATAAATTAAACAATAAGGCTGTGATTTCTTTTCACAATCGATGCCATTATGAGATACTGATAAGCATAGAAACTGATATATATTTTTTTAGTTGCATAAAATGCAACGGTTTTGTATCAAAGGTAAGGTAAATTTGTAACTAAATGCTTAGTCTTTTTAGAGAACAGTAAAAAGTAAATTGTAAACATTTATTTTCAAGTTTTATATATTAAAAAAAATTCTATTTCAGAAAACCGAATCTTAGACGTATAGAAAAATTAATAGGAAAAAAGTCGGTCAAGTGCGAATAAAATTCGCTCGCTGAAAGTTCCGTGAACGAAGTAAAACAAAATATCAAAACGCTTTAACCGAAAATTATGTTTCTTAAATAAAGAACAAATGACACCCATTTGTGACAAAAATCCTTGTTTTCCTCACACCCATCCCATCAACACACAGAAATAAAATAATTTGAGACGGAGGGATAAGCCTTCACCCCATGTGCAGCAGTACATGTTCATTATCTCAATTTCCTCTTATTTAACTTCATAAACAACATCAACATTTTATTTAACTTTTATCTCTATTTTTTCTTGGCCTTCACCTTTTCTTTATATTTATCTTTACTTTAAGTTTAAACTTTACTTTTACAAAAAAACAAAACAATTAACCTTATTAGTGTTGCTGGAGTCCTGATCCAATTGTTTTCTTCCAATCTTCAATTTCTTGTATTCTACTGACGGCAACTAGAGTATTGTCCAATTATTTGTTTTGCACCACAGCTGTTGTCTAAGCGCCGAAAAGAAAGAAAATTCTTCATCGCTTCCGTTTATTATTTATTATAACAAATTTGCCAATTTTCCCCGCATTTTAATTTCGACTTCTTCAATCAATAATTTGTGTTGCCTGTTTAGTGGAGTCATATTAACATTTTATATTGATGTAAAAGCAAAGTTGAATTTTTTGTTTGTTTTATGTTAGGGACATAAAAGTTAGTGGGCATGTAATTATTTAGCAAATTTGGAGGTCCGGAAGGGCCTCAAAAATGGCAAAAACTGGTTTTTGGTGTTTTTTGAGTAGGTCGCTTCACTATTTTTGAAATATTTCGGGCTCTAATGATCATAAAAAAAAAATGGAAAATGTTTGTGATTAAATTTCGAATCTATCTAGGGGGTTAGGTACTTTAAAAGTGTAACCTAACCTCAAAAAACCGAATCGCGTGACTTTTTTTTTTTTACTAAATTTATGATAAGGGGCGGAAAAATCGTCGAATTTTCATGAAAATTTCAGGGAACATGTATTTTAATAGTCTTAATATGGGGTTTAATTTTTATGAAAACATTTTGATTTTTTCTGCCACAATTGGCATTTTTCGTTAAATTTGGCAAATGGTGCCATTTTATGAGAAGTCATCCAAAATAAATTTTTTTTTTAATCTGTACTTTTTTTATTTTTTTTTAATCTAAGTATAATTAAAATTATGTTGCCTTAATTTAAATGCCCATTTTTGGGCATGAAAAAAAATTAATTTTTGCATTTTTTTGACATTTTACCATATATACCAGAGGTGGCCAAGCTTCACTACACGTTGAGCCGCAGTACAATAATCTCTCGTTTCGAGAGCCACAAAAAAAACTTTTTTTTCAAAAGTATCAGTTGTTTGGAAATATTTATTTTATTGAAAAAACAATTATGTACTTATGGTTATAAAAACATACAAATACATCTTTAAAGTTTGTGACATGCCTGCTGGTAGATGGGTTGTTTATTTGTAACTTGGCCGTGAATTTTCTGAAATCTGGTTCATAGTTTGTTAGCGCAGTACGAATTAATTCCGTTAAATGCTCATTTGTAAGTTGTGAACGGTGGTTTGATTTTATAAACTTCATTGTTGGAAAAAGTGATTCACAACAATATGTTGTACCGAATATAGACAGTAATCTGGCATCAGCTTTTTTCAAATTGGGGTACTTTGATTGAGACACTAGTTTCCAAAACTCATTTGGAGATTGTGTGGCTTTGTGATGCATTTTAAGAATGTGATCTTCCTGTAGCTCTAGTAATTCCATTTCTCCTGAGGCACTGTCATGCAAAATATAAAAAGGAATCGATAAGCCCTTGTTAATAATGTTAATTTCGAATGGATTTACAAGTAAATTAAGAGAAATATTTAAATTATTCAGATCATTAAATCGCAAGTGAAAGTCTTTTAATAATTCTGCTAATTTACTGTCGTATTCACTCAGTTTGTTATCATTAATTTTAGAGAGTCTGTTCTTCAGACGAGGAAAGTGGTGGAACACCTTTGTTGTTAAATCTCGTTGAAAAAATTGAATTTTTTTAATAAAACTCAGAATCGTTTGAATAAGATCAGTAATAACTTTATCTTTTTCTTGTAAAGCTAGGTTGAGGGATGCTCCATTATATCAGTCAGATGCTCCATTATATCAGTCATCATTCTTTAATTCCAGATAGTGTTTTTCTTTTTCTTTGAGGAAATTTCTGATAGGTTCCATTAAATCAACAAATCGGCTTAGAACATTATAGGTGGATAACCATCGCAGTAAAATGTTATATCTTGAGGATGATCTTCAAAGTCCAGTGCTTCGATAAAGTTCTTGAATTGGCGATGGGTTTTTGAATTCGTCCGAATATAGTTCACAATTTGTAGCACAGTTTTCATTACGTTTTCGTATTTAAAATATTTTGCAACTAAATGTTCACGATGAACAATACAATGAAGTGCCGAAATTCGGGTATTCATGGATCATTTTTTAATAGACCAATAAGGCCTACATTTTTTCCTAACATTGCAGGTGCTCCGTCAGTTGCTACACTTACCAAATTATTCAGTGGAATATCTGTATCTGACAATATATTATCAAGGGCACTCTTAGTTTTAATACCACGAGTAGTATTTTTATGTGCTACCAAATCCAATAGTTCTTCCCTTACGATTAAAGATTCGGAAACATATCGGATAAATACAGCTAACTGGGGGGTGTTTTGTGTATCGATTGATTCGTCAAGGGCTAAGCTGAAAGCTACACTATTTTTACATCTACTTGTAGTCGCTGTTTAATATCTGTACTTATTTCCGTAATACGTCGCTCAGTGGTATGACGTGATACTGGAACATTGCTAATTAATCTGTGGAATTTGATATTTAAAGGATCCAGCATTTTAACCACCTGTTCCGTATTCTTTTTGATAAGTTTTCCCTCAGTGTAAGGTCGTTTAGCACGGGCGATGTTCCAAGCGATCATAAAACTAGCCACGGTAGTATTATCCGCTTCTGAACTAAAATATGATAATAATGTTTGCTGAGTACTTAATGCAGATTTTAAAGAGTTTATTTTATTTGTTCGGATGTTGGTATTCAACGGATAATTATCCAAAAATTTAATGTGGTTTTTTTCTTGATGCCGTTTTAAATTACTGGTTTTATAATGAGCAAGTGATTCGTTGCATATAAGACACAAAGATTTTCCCCCTTTATCGATGAATGCGTATGCTTCAACCCATTCTTGCCTGAAGCTACGATTTTATCCGTCATATCTCCTTTTTTTGTGGTCTGACATATTTAGCAGTTAAATTAAAAAACGGAGTATTCATAAAAAACACGCAAAATATTATATTTCGCTACAAGAGATGAAATCACCGTTTTTTTCTTGCAATTTCCTT
This sequence comes from Diogma glabrata, assembly GCA_963693315.1. Taxonomy (NCBI): domain Eukaryota; kingdom Metazoa; phylum Arthropoda; class Insecta; order Diptera; family Cylindrotomidae; genus Diogma; species Diogma glabrata. The sequence continues at coordinate 72,032,522 of OY856186.1, read as the reverse complement.
AAGTTTTTAATTTCGTTTTTGGTTTAGGGTAATATCTTACTGTCGTAGATGTAGAAGCGGTTGAGGTAGCATATGTCGGATTTGCATGTGTTTTTAATTCTATTTAATTATGAACTTATTCATTTTTTAATTAGAATATTAAAGGATACATTAAATTTAACGTCGGCAAAGTGCTTAAAGATAAAATATCAAAAATATTGTTTATAAAAAAAATTGCAGAAAAAGATATTCATAGAAAAACAAACGAATCCAAAAGGAAAGACTTTTGATTTTGAGAAAGATTTTTGTGCATTAATTTGAGACAAATTATTATTTATTTTTAGCCCACTAGAATATGTTAAACGTATAACCTTAAGTAATAAAATTAGTTAAATTTATTTATAACAGCGGATTATAAACTTTATTCGCGAAGTAAAGTAGTATCAAACTAAAACAAAGTCGCAAAAAACTCCAATAGTAGTAACTTCGACAGGACGGACCTAAATATAATAAAATGATTCCATTAAATCATATTACATATATTATTATTTTAAATATTTTATTTTACTTGTTATATTTTCATATTATATTAAACAGCATTATAAATTATATGTATTATTTCTAATTTTGTTACAATTTTTATGAATTATTAAATATTATTTAATTTTTTCATTTCTTTTCGAGAGCCGCATTTATTCTTTTAAAGAGCCGCATGCGGCTCGCGAGCCGCGGTTTGGCCATGTGTGATATATACGGTATTATTTATGCTAAAAATCATGTATTTTGCATAAAAGTGAAATATGCAATTCAAATTAATAAAAAATATTTTTTTAAATTATACATAACCTACAAAATTTTTTTTTCTTGCAATGCCCTAAATTGCTTTTGGTAAATAATTAAAATTAAACTAACAAAATATATGACATAATAATAACAAATAGCATTTGAAATAGTATATAAGTAATAGTTTAAGCAAAAATTGTAATAATAATTTAAAGTGAGGATGACGTAAGTCGAATCGATATTCAATAAAATAAAAAATCAAATTCAAATTGTTACTATAAGGAAGTTTATATTATTATTAATAAAATAAAAAATTTAAAAATAAACAGCAAAAAGTATATTTTTAAATATTTCATTTTAATTCAAAAGTGACAAAAGCACACCAACAGTGAATAATATGGAAAACCATAATAACACATATAAAATTTTCAAATGAAAACATAATTGTAAAATTATTTATGCTGTGTATTTTATATGTTAATAAAAAATGTTTGAAAATATATTACATTTTTTCAAAATCTTATATCAAATATTTACAATAATTGTAATAACATTTTAATTATTTACCAAAAGTTATTTAGGGCATTGCAAGAAAAAAAAGTTTTGTAGGTTATGTCATGGTAAAATGAAAATAAGGTATTCTCACTAGAGTGACAGCGATGCCATTTTGATTTTGATTGACGTCATTCAGAGTTTTATATAATACGTTTGTTGTTATTATCAATGAGAAAAGCTATTGTTTTTAAATTAAAAATATATTTAGTATGATTTATAAGTTAATTTATTAGTTAATGAAATGATTGAAATTAATTCATTCATTAATTAATGAGCTTTAGTATTTGTTTTACTATTAAAACATATACAAATTTAAATGCCGAACTACGTTAAAACCAAAAGTTTTCAACAAATGTGAAAATTCATACTCAAAACATAAGGTTTTTTAATTTCCAGAAAAATAAATCAATTTGTAGTGGATAGAATCATGTGGAAAAAGAAAATGTTCGTATTTATTATAAGATAGTTTGTTCCTTACACTTCACTGAAAATGATGGGACTTTAAAAGACAAACTTTTAAATACTCTAATGAGTAAAAGATCGTTGAAATGATCGTTAAAAGTGGAACCTTATCTTAGAACATACAAGGAAGTGGTTACTTCCAATATTTGCACATCTAAAGGAACGCACATCCAAATTGCTCGAAAAGAAACGTGCTATTGCTAGTACTTGATCAATTTGACTTCAAGAGTTTCCATTCGGTTTAAAAACATGTCTGCTTATGAATCGATCGATGCGAAAAGAAAGTACTGGCAATTCTCAAATTATTTGATAATGCAAACTCAGTCATTCTCTCACCATTATCATTGTTGGTGTTGATTTCATAACCTCCTCCAGTGCTATGTAGAAAATATTGACGGTCTTAGCTTCAGTAGGTGCATGCAAGGCAATAAGAGAAATATTGTTTTATGTACCCTAAGTAGCAAATCCTCTCATTGACCAGGATGAATTTCAACACGGCTTCTTGTATGTGGGCACCAACAAGGAAATCAATACTAAATTCATTTCGAGAAGAATGACCACTACTGCATAAAGAGTTCGAATTTTGTTTTCCGATTATTGGCTGTCTAATTTCTTGCAGAGAAATGATACCCATCCTATGCCCTCAGCCTCTGTTTCTATGCTTATTAAAGCATCATGAGATCAGGCTGCACACGTTTCACGTTCCGATTCGGTAGTTTGGTTCTTTCTCACGTCCAGGTAAAACTTCTGTTGTTTTGTTAGTGTCTGGTATTCTTTTTTTGGTTATCAAATTTAACAAAGCTTTTTTTTCGGAGTGATGGTATTAACCTCAGTCCCAACCCAAATTTTCGTTAATGGTTCTGTTATGATGTTAAGGTTATAAGAAGTTTTAAGGCGCCAATTCACCGTGATGTAGCGTAATAGACTAAGCAGTTTTTCTCTGCTTGTCTGCGATACACCAACCTAAATCTGTCTGCATTACCCCTGCAGCATGGCGTGGACGTCGAATTTCCTACCCTGTAAAATGTTCTTTAGAGTTAGAAAACTTAATAAACAAATTGTTAATGAAAAAAATAAGGAAAACCATAACGTAAAAATTATGTTTTCTCTAATTTTCAAATTAAAACATTTTTTGTTTCTTTATATTTACGCCGGATGACGTCACACAAAATTTTCGATTAGCTGTCAAGAATACCTTATATTCGTTATACCATGAGGTTATGTATAATTTTAAAAATATTTTTTATTAATTTGAATTGCATATTTCACTTTTATGCAAAATGCATGATAATTAGCATAAATAATACCGTAAAATGTCCAAAAATGCAAAAATTAATTTTTTTTCATGCCCAAAAATGGGCATTTAAATTAAGGCAACATAATTTTAATTATTATACTTAGGTTAAAGTAGATAAAAAAAGTACAGATAAAAAAAAAATTTATTTTGGATGACTTCTCATAAAATGGCACCATTTGCCAAATTTAACGAAAAATGCCAATTGTCGCCGAAAAAATTAAAATTTTTTCATAAAAATTAAATCCCATATTAAGACTATTAAACGACATGTTCCCTGAAATTTTCATGAAAATTCGACGATTTTTCCGCCCCTTATCATAAATTTAGTATAAAAAAAAAGTCACGCGACTCTGTTTTTTGAGGTTAGGTTACACTTATAAAGTACCTAACCCCCTTAGATGGATTCGAAATTTAATCACAAACATTTTCCATTTTTTTTTATGATCATTAGAGCCCGAAATATTTCAAAAATAATGAAGCGACCTACTCAAAAAACACAAAAAAAACAGTTTTTGCATTTTTGAAGCCCTTCCGGACCTCCAAATTTGCTAAATAATTACATGCCCACTAACTTTTATGTCCCTAACATAAAACAAAAATAAATTCAACTTTGCGTTTACATCAAATATATCACTTTTTTTTACTAATATGACTGTATTTTCAATTTGCCCTTTCATATTCTTTCCGAAACATGGCTGACAGTTTCGAGCTTTAAGGCCGATGTACTTTTAATTTTTAGTAACGAAGTTTGTTTTGTGCTTAAAGGTTGATTGTTTCGCTTATAGACTTATCTTGCTGCCTCAATTACAAAGTCAGTATTAAAATAGATTTCTGTTACCTAATCGCCTTTCAATTAAATTATACATTTGTTTCATAAGAAACAAATGTAAGACTGAAAACGTGGCATTTTATAAGAATGAAATAGCAAAAAAATAATTATACAATTCAATGTAAATTTGGCAAGACGAACTACACACATATAGATATCTAGGAAATTTAAATTTGCTGGCAAACACAATTTTAATCCTTGTTACAATTTTTCGTTAAAAATGACCAAATTTCTTGTCTCTGTAAATTTTTTCAAATTTGTCAGTCAGTCAACGTCGAAACGTAGGCGGCCAAACCAACTTTAAGTTGCAATTTTGTGACCGGTAAGATGAGGTGACCGCTAGAAAGAAAAACTGCTAGTTCACGATGTCAGTTGCATAACGAAATATCGTGGTTTATTTCCCAAGACGTTTCGGTGGTTTTTTGCCACCTTCCTCAGTTTGTATATTCTAAAACATTTATCAAAGTAAAATCGAACAATAATGGTAATGATAAAAGAGCAAGGCAATCTTACATGCTTTAGTTTATATAACAAACTTAATTTAAAATCATTTAGCTTAAAACTATAATTAAAATTGGTTTAAAAATTTTCACAATTTAAAACATTAAGTTAAAATTAAAAAACATTAAATTAAGAATATAAATTAAAATTAAAACCAAATTAAGAAAATTAAAAAATTAAAAATTGCAAAATTGTCTCTGTTTTGTGACGTTGTTTTTAGATGTAGTGATAATAAAAAATTAATCAATAAAATGGTATGAATTGAGAGTTAATTAGAGTTTTATTTTGCTGAAGAGAGAGAGAGTTAGTTGGTTGTTTCAGGTTTGTGTCTTGTTTTTTTTTGCTGTTTCTATTAGTTGTGCATATGTTTTACTTAGGTTTTCCGTGTGAGTCTTGAAATTGATTGATGTTTTGTCTGCGACAATGTGTAACATTTCTTTGATTGTTCTTTTTGTTTTATTTGATTCTAAAGTTAAAATTTCTGGGTTTTCTAGATTAAATACGCCCCGTTTCTATGTAGTGCTGTCCTTGATTGGATGGATGCTTTTGTTGTTGATCTTGTCTATGTTGTCTCATTCTGTTTTTCAGTTTTTGGCCCGTCATTCCTATATAAACACCGTCACAATTTTTACAATTGATCTTGTAAACTAGATTCGTTCCTTCTGTTTTGTCTATTGTATCTTTATTCTTTATATGTATAAGTTTTGTTTGTATTTTTTACCATTTTAAAACCAATTCCTAAATTTCTATTGTTGAATAGTTTTTGTAATTGTTCCACTAAACCGTTGACGTAAGTCATGCCCAAATACATTTTTCCATCATTTCTGGGGGCATAGTCAGTGCATCCGATGTTATCATGTTTCAGTTGAACATCATAATATTTTTTTATTAATCTTTTTATTAATAGGTTTGGGTATCCATTCATGTTTAGTTGTTTTTTATTTTCTCTTTATTGATTTCATGGAATTCCTTTGAGCTGAGGGTAAGGAACCTGGATATGCATGAATATGCTACGTTTGTTTTCTGAAATTGTGGGTGTTTTGATTCATAATTGAAGATTCTGCCGGAGTTTGTGGGTTTTTGGTAAAAATCAGTTTTTATTCTATTGTTTTCATCTTTTATTATTAGTAGATCAAGGACCAAGGTATGGTAACCGTCCATTATTCTCGTGTTCTATTGTGAACTTTATGTCTTTATTGATGTTGTTGAAAATGGTGAAGGTGTTTTTCAGTTCGTCTCTGGGTCCAATTATAAGTATGTCGTCTTCATATTTTACCAATAGTGTTGGCTCGTAACCGCATTCCAATATTGCTTGATCAATTATGTCCGTTAAAACAAAATCGGCGTAAAATCAGTGTAAGTCAATAGTGTACCTTTGTTTTGTTTGTAAATTTTCTTGGACCATTGGAAATAGTTTGTTTCTGCAACACAAAATTTTACCATCTGGAAAAATATGTTGATTGGAATTTTTGTGATTTTTGATATGTGTACCTATCGTTTTTGTAAAGACTGGAACACTAGGTATAATGGAATGTTGTCATACATCGATACTACATCAAGTGATATTATGCTATCGTCAACATTTATTACAGACCATTTAGTTTGTTTTTGAGTTTGAAAGAGTTCGGTATATTGTAGTTGTTTTCGGTTATTGCTTCGGAACAGATTTTATTTATGTATTTAGACATTTCTCTTGATGGACTGTTTACTGCTGATATTATTATTCTTAGGGCCTTTTCTGGCTTATGAATTTTTATTGTTGGATAACATTTTGGTGAGTCTGCTGTGTATGTTATAAGTTGTTTTTTTGTCTTAAGATCAATGTATTGTTTTTCGTAGAGTGTTTTGACTAGCTTGTTGTTTTTTTCCTGAAACTTTGGTGTTGGATCCTTTGTGAGGAAACTCTAATGCTCAGAAGAGGACTGACATGAAAATTAACCTCTTTGCAATTTAAATGAAAAAAATCTTATAGGCAATAAATCTCCGAAATATTTGGAGGCATCATTATCCTACACTAAAAGCTGCAGGCAGGACAATCCTATACCAAAAAATAATTTAGTATATTCTACAATATTGGTTTAACAAAATCAATTTTGAAATCAAATGATCAAATTTAGTACAATTGAAAATACAATTTTAATGTTTGACAAAGTAAAAACATGTTCTTCGGCAGAGAAAAAAATAAGAATCTGTGTTTTGGAGGTGGTAAAATTGAAAAGATTTCGGTAATCAAATCATGACTGCTTGTTTTAGGGCGGGATTTTTAGTGTGCCCATTTTGCTCTTTAAATACAGAAATTTTTATATTCAGCACATAAACGACATCTTAATCCTCAGCACATAATGATAGAATAATGATAATGATAGAATAGTGATAGAATGAGAAATAGAAATTTAGAGGGCGAAAACATCATTTTGAATGTAAAAGATCATCGAGTAAAAAATTAATTAAAAGTGAATTTAAAGTGAATTAAAAGATAATTAAAAGTGAATTTAAAGTGAATTTAAAGTCAAATAAAAGTGAATTTAAAGTGAATTAAAAGTGAATTTAAAGTGAATTTAAAGTGAATTAAAAGTGAATCTAAAGTGAATCTAAAGTGAATTAAAAGTGAATTAAAAAAGAATTAAAAGTTAATTAGAAGTGAATAAAAATTGAATTTAAAGTGAATTAAAAGTAAATTTAAAGTTAATTTAAAGTGAAATTAAAGGGAATTAAAAGTGAATTTAAAGTGAATTAAAAGTGAACTAAAATGAATTAAAAAAGAATTAAAAGTGAATTAAAAGTGAATAAAAAGTGAATAATAAGTGAATTTAAAGTTTATTTAAAGTGAATTTAAAGTGAACTTAAAGTGAATTAAAAGTGAATTAAAGTGAATTTAAAGTGAATTAAAAGTGAATTTACAGTGAATCTAAAGTGAATTAAAAATTGATTAAAAGTGAATTTAATGTGAATTTAAAGTGAATTTAATGTAAATTAAAAGTGTATTTAATGTGAATTTAAAGTGAATTTAAAGTGAATTAAAAGTGAATTTAAAGTGAATTAAAAGTGAAATAAAAGTGAATTTAAAGTGAATAAAAAATGAATTAATAATGAATTTAAAGTGAATTAAAAGTCAATTAAAAGTGATTTTAAAGTGAATTAAGAGTGAATTAAAAGTGAATTAAATGTGAATTTAAAGTGAATTAAAAGTGAATTGAAAGTGAATTAAAAGTGAGTTAAAAGTGAATTAAAAGTGAATTTAAAATCAATTTAAAGTGAATTAAAAGTGAATTAAAAGTGAATTAAAAGTGAATTTAAAGTGAATTAAACGTGAACTAAAAGTGAATTTAAAATGAATTTAAAGAGAATTAAAATCGAATTTAAAGTGAATTAAAAGTAAATTAAAAGTGAATTAAAAGTGAATTTAAAGAGAATTTAAAGTGAATTAAAAGTGAATTTAAAGTAAAATAAAAGTGATTTTAAAGTGAATTTAAAGTGAGTTAAAAGTGAATTCAAATAAAAGAGATAGTAAACCCAAAGTTTTTGTAAGGAATAGAGTTTGATTCAGAAAAATCGAAAAAGATTGAAATATTTATAATAAAATTCAATAAATTATCGACTGCTGAGTTTTTGAGTTATTACCAAAAACGTGAGTTTTTTTTCCTGTTGTCCTCCCTTTGCTTCGAACATTACAAAAAACAATTTTTTTTTAAAATCACGGTTATAGAAAATGTTGTTAAAATTGAATGAAAACTATAGCGGTCGACTCATCATTTAAAATGTTATTTGGAGAGGGTTGAGAGTAAAAGGTTTTTTAGTTCAAAATAATTTTTTGTTATTAGTGAAGGCACCGTTTTTGATTTATTTCTAAAATTGTGCTTTGAGAAGAACTATTATCGTAGAGTATTAATAAACGGAACCCACGGCGAGCGAGTTATATTCGCACTTGTCCGACTTTTATGGTTAATATTTAAATGTTTTATTACTGTGCTAATCAATATTTTCCAATTTTGTATGTGTAAGACTCATTTGTTAAGTTAAAGTATTAATGTTTTGATAATATTAGAAAAATAAGAATCATTTAATGTCTACACTGTTTCCAAGTTTCTACAACAATTTTTTAACTCATCTGCACAATTCAGATTAAAATTAGTTGAATCGGTTGAATTATTAATGCCATCGTCGTTTAGCCATTCAGCATCTTCGCATGGGATCTTGATGCGATGAAAACGCATGAAATCTTCATGAAAATGGAAAATCTGGCTTCGTTTCAAAATTGGACAAAATGGTGGAGGTCTCCCGAACCCTTTCAAGTTTGAATCTTCATAACTTCTAATCCTGGATTTGATTTCAATTGATTTGAAACTTGGTATAAAAGGTTTTAGTAGTGTTTTCAATATTTCTGCGTACCATCTGCCGGTTTGTCACTTCTGGTAAATTTTTTTTTTTGCGGTGTTATCCCTACTATAGCCTTTAGTTACCAATCGATTTCCATGAAACATTGGTTAAAAGTTTCAATCAATAGGGCTGGGGATTCATCATACAACAGATTATTTCTTTCACTACGTTTTTTATGTATGTTGGGAGTAGATACAACATTCGTATTGGGATAATTATCAGTTCCTGATAATTGATTTTGATTAAACTTGGTATATTTGCTTAGAGTATGTACAGTTCCTGTTTCCAATTACTGGTTTGTCACTCCCGGTAAACATTTTTTAGTTTTTCTATTCGTACAACAGAATTTAGGTCTGTTGAGATGGTACAGCTTCTTTTCTTTTAAATATTTTTTTTAATATGTTATTTAATATATGTTTTAATATGTTTTTATAATATGTTAGTAATCAAAATAGTTCATAATAGGTTTAAACATAGATTATTTACTGAGGAGGGTCCCAAATAAGGACCATAATATTTAAATAAAAATTAAATTTTTGATCTATAGCTTGGATGTTTTATTTGTGGCCAGAAACCACCAATAAGAAACGAAGACGGTAATACAATTTTATCAAAGAGATTAGCTTCAATGTACATACGAAAGTATATACATTGAACAGAGAAAACCTAATATAATATGTTATGTTTTTATAATTCGAACTTGAAATCTTTAACATCGGTTAGCCATTAATTGAAGTATTTGATGGATATTAGCTCACTATATATCCAGAACATTTTGTTTCCAGAGCTGTGCAGAAGTTAGCCAATGCATCAGCGTCGCAATATTTTTTTAACTGTCTTTAACAATTTATTAAATCAGTAAAGCCGCAATTAGACTATTGCAGAACTCTGCAATATTTCTGCAATGGTAGTGTGTAAAATATTCATTGCAGAAAAGTTTGGCAATGAACTCATTTTAAAACATTGCAATGAGTTCATCGCCAAACTTTTCTGCAATGAATATTTTACACACTACCATTGCACGACTATTGCAGAAATATTGCAGAGTTCTGCAATAGTCTAATTGCGGCTTAAGTGATAATATTTATATTGGAAATAGAATTACAATAATACAAGCTATTAATTAATTAAAATTATTTTTGATTCAAATCATTATTTTTTATCTGATCAATAAAATCAATAATAACACAGAAATTTTTTATCTGATGTCATGATCTACAATCTACACAAACGACACAAAAGCAAACTCCAGAAAACCTGAAGACTGAGAATTTTTTTATTATAAATCTTTAAATAAAAATAATCGTTTGATTATAAAAATGAAAAATTAAATTAAATCGAAATACAGATATTCCTTTTATGTAAGAGCTCAACAAAAATTGTTTATCCTATTTAGGAACCCGAACTTGTCTTGTCTTACTTTAAATTCAATATTCCGATAAATTTTCTTACTGTTTCTTTATTATTATATATTTTCAGTTTATATCACTTCTTAACTAAACAAGACAAAAAAAAATAAAAATTATACGTTTGAAACTTGATTCTTCTCAGAACAACAAAATGTGCATGCATACGAGCGTTTGTGTGATTTTATTTTATGATTTGAAACGATCCATTTGTTAAAGAAAATTTTTTAGAACATATTTTTATTAATATTTTAATCTTTCAAGATGAATAAGCAAGCGAAATGCCAATTGTGCGACCAATCTTTCTAACCAAACGGAAGATAAAAATGCTAATATGTATAGAAGAAAAATATTTTGAATTATCTTGCACAACAGGCCACGTCATTCAATTTGCATTTTTTACTTAAATAATTACGTTTTTTGCAAGTGACTGATTGAACGATAACCAATGATTTTAAATCGGTCAGTGCAAATGAACGATAACGTACAGAACGGGTCATTGATTTGCTGATGTTATCTATATATATCTCTGTTTATGTCGACATACAAAAGTTATTTTTCTTTTGACTAATTTTGTTATCTCAAAAAGCAAATTAAAATTGAAGCGGAAGCGGGGCCTCAGCATAAAACTTTTTCGAACTGACCATCACTTTGTGAGGTTAGTTCGTAAATATGTTCTAGCTTCGATATTTTTTTTGCCACTTGGGTGGGGTTGAAATCGTCAGAGATTTTTGAAATTGCAAATTGTAATTCGTTGGATAAACATGTAAGATACAACACGAAAAAAAATTTGTATGCATCATTTGAAGTATTTAATGGTATTTAATGCATTACCTTTTATGTAGAACATGAATCGAATCTGCCACATCTTGTATGAAAGAAATGGAAAAACTGAAAATTCGTACCTAACTGCTAAATCGCAAAATCATTTTCTCTTTTTTACCATTCTAAATTAGTGAAACATTTTTAGCTAATTACAGAGGGTAACACTACCTATTGACTTATTCCTACTAACCTTACCTGAGGTTTCAAATTGGCGTTTCAATCGACGTTCAATTGATGACCTCCCACAATCCTGGCCAGCTCAGCGTTACTAGGCTTTTTCAGGATAATAAGTACTGAATTTTGGAACCTTGGGACGGGCTAAAAACTAGTAACTATTTTTAGGAGTATTTGGAATATATTGGATTAACATTGGACCAGCTGGTACAGGGTGGCCGGAAAAAGACGATTATACCATGACGATTTTAATGAAAAAAAATCGTATGATAAGTACCTTAAAAAGAGCAGGGTACTGACTAGGAATTGACGACAAAATGCCAACACTCAAGAGTGGATGTCCTTCACCCAAATTTTTTCCCTGCATGTCTTCCACTCTGCATATCTTTCACCTCACGGTCCCAACACTTTGAATAAGTTTTATGGGAATGAATTTTGGAGCGAAATTGGCATTGAAATTACGGCTCACGTTATTCTGGACAAAGTTTCTAGCATAAACGCATTGTTGAGGTTGAAGAATGTGAACCTTGCTCCGCAAATTGTATCGAAAAGTTTTGGTAAGCGGTGTATAAGTGGTGAAGTACGGTCTCTTTGATACCAGAGAGGTTGTCATCACTTGTACTGCCGAATCAACGTTGTCCAAAAAATGTGCTGAACATAACGAAAGATTTAGTTTTTCGGAATCATGGTTAACACGGTGGCATCCAAAGGCTACAAAATGAGAAATGAACCCAATAGACGTATGGTAGATATTTGGCAAGACAGAGGTTATCTCGTTTAGATGGATATCTCAGGTTTTGTGGTCAGTTTTGATATACAAACAAATAAATAATAATAATAATATATATTTATTTTAATCAAAAACAAATAGCATTAACAACAATATACAACAATTAATAGCAAATTATGTATATAAACATATGTAAATTTCAAAAAACTAAATGCCACATAATAAGTGGCAAATACTATGAAACGGTTAACTCGTTCTAAAGTGTTGGGTTGAGGTAAATATTTTAGAGTAAATATGTGCGTTACTATACGAATGTTTTATGTGATTTAACCAATAGGTGGAACTCGAACTGCTTACCATTGTCCGAGGTAAGTGACTCCGGTACGCCGAACAGGTTGAAAACATCGCCCCATTTTAACCTTGGGGAGGGGCTACCAATTCTCTCTTTCTCCAGCAAATTTCATAATCAATTATTCAATCCTTTGGTATTCCTGCATGTTGAAACGAAAGACAATATTTTGAAATCACTTTATTGTTCAAAAATGTCTACGAGAAAAAGAACTTATTTTTCTCTTAGCACGAATCAACAATAGCGGATGGCCTATATATGTACTCTTCTTTTACTTTCAATTTTTATTTTTCAATTTAAATGATCTCAAGCAGATTATTTTGCTTTACCTCTTTTTTATAAGAAATTCTATTGATTTAAACAATCGTTAATATCAGTAATAATTACCATGAATACACTCAAAGATAACAAACCCACTAATAACCAATCTATCACGACAAACACGATTTTTAACTTTCTGCATTTGCCATTTTTATTCATGTTTTGTTCTTAAATATTCTTTACAAATTTCATATTTAATATGTACAATCCACAACTTTACTTTATATTACATTACATTACTTAAAATATTTAGAAAAATTCCAATATATATTTTTTCAAAAATGAAAAATTTAAGAAGTAAAATTCAACAACCATTGAAGATGTCAAACATTGAATTTTGTTTATAACATGCTAGCAGATATCGACTACGATACATCTTTTTCCTTTCTTCATTCAGAAATTGTTCCCTTTTTCGTTAAACAGTACAGTTTCGGTAAACAGTTTTTTCGAAATAGAAATTATTTTATTTTGTTAAAACAACTTTGGTTGTACCTAGGTGAAGTGAAAAACGGGTATTATAGGCTTGATAGATAAGTGAATTTCACATTGGGATGAAAACCAAGAGTTGCCAGTTTTTATCTTTGTGCAGGTGTTTCAACCCTACGTTAGCTTGTATGCAGATACGACCATATAAAAACCACGAAATCAGGGTTGACGAGGACTGGAGCTTTGACCATTGAAATTTTTAATTCTTCAAAACCTTGTGAATCTGTACTCCAAATATATAAGTGACCTTTCTTCAGCAGCTCGGTTAGGCTTGCAAAAAAGAAGAAATAATTAGCAATAAAACGTATGTACCAATTGGTAATGCCGTGGAAACGTCGAAGAAATCTATGATGACTTTTACTTTGTTTTGGTTGACACGTAGCACACCGTGACCAACCACATACCCTAGATACTCGAGCTCTTTAAGGAGGAATTTTAATTTCTTCAAATCAATGGTAAGGTACCTTTCATTCGCGCTGCCTCGTCGAAGAGAAGAAGGAGGAGCTTCTCAAAAGTAGAAGAGGCTACCTATAGGTATAAAAATGCCCGATCGTGGAGTTGGTGGGGAATTGCCTTGAGCATTAACCGGCTTAAGGTGTGAGAAGCATTTAAAAAGAAAATGGCATTTGCCACAAAGCATTTTTTTGATTAGTATTCGTTTGATTTTTTAACAGGAATAAGGTCTTTCACAGTTTTGTCTTTTCATAATGTTATCCATCATTTGTTTGTAAGTCAATTAAGTATAAACCGTTTGAAGGATTTTTAGTACACCTTAGCATGCGGCACGTCGTTACGCTCTACAACCCCGAATAGATGCTCGGTCCTTACTCGTTGCTAGCTCAAAGCCTGAACTCTTTCCTATAAACAGTCAATACACTGTCATTTAACATTTGTAAATTCAGTCAAAACACTCGATAATAATTTTTGACTAGAACATTGTTACAAATAAATTTTTCATGAAAAGTAAATAAACAAGAATTTTTGGGTCGAATGAAAATTAGTATAAGTAAATTCGAAAACATTGATAAAATTGGTGGTAAACTTACGAATCTCATCACATCTACCTTTATTTCAGTGGAAGATCACTACATTTTTGCTCCAGTTAAGATAGACGTCGAAGAGAATAAGACGCGTTATATTTTTAAACTCATCGCGTTTATTACCGATTTTTTTTCAAAATGTAGTTCTTTTGTTTTGTTTTAAAAAAAAACAAAATCTTTTGAGATAAAAATATCACATAATTAAATAGACTTAATTAATCAATTCCAAAAAAAAATCAAACATATATCCTCATGTTTCTATTCCATGTCCAACCCACCCATTTATGATTCTAATCGAGAGAAGAAAAAAACAATGAAAAACTTTAACCTTCACTATTACGACGAGTAGTCGAAAATTTTTTTTTTTATCTATATCTTAATTCACTTCACGATAATCGTATATCTGTTTCTTCAAATGAAATATCTTTTAATTGAAGCCAAGCCATAAATATTCTTTGCTTCGTTTAAACTATCGTTATTGTTCTTTATTTTTTATTAATATTCTTTTATTTATTTATTCATGTATTAAAAATAAAAATAAAGAAGCGAAATAAGTCTTGAAAACATTGAGAAAAAAATGAATAAAAACTTGCCATATGTCTTGCGTAACTTGAAAAACAAAAAGCAAAATTATTTTTCTCACACGATCAGACAAACACAAGATCGTAATGTATTCTAGTGTCATGATGATGGGAATTAAATTTTTTTTTTGAATTTATCAAAACCTGAAGAAAATTATTATTATTGTGGTATCTTACTCTTGGATTCATTATTTCAGTGGTTTATTCTAAAATTGAATGCGAAAAGCTGAGGTTTAAGGGTAAGCTGTTATTACGACTACGAGTAAACAAAAAATTCCTTTGAGTTCAGTTTTAATTAAATGTGTTGCATTGGCGAGTACTGTTTGCCTTGCCACAAATATATACATTCAGTCACAAATTTATTACGTTTTTTTTGTGTTAATATATAAACATAAAACAACAGTTGGTTTATGGTTGATAGGATTTCTTTTCAATTTGTTTTTTCATTTTTGTTCATGTTAAGTTTATTTTCTTATTATTAAAAAATTTTTTTCATATTATAAAATGTAAACAAAATAAATGTCATATTTTTTTTAATTATTATTATTTTAATTTTAATTACATATTTGTATTATGTGACGAGAATTGGGTGATTAAACACATTATGTATGTATTACAAACAAACAAATTTGGATTGTGTTTGATTGAAAAGTATATGACGTATGGTGAGAAATAAAAGTATTATCCGAATAACAAGTAAATATCGATATTCTAAGAATGATTTCTCTTGTACAATTTGCTCTTCACATAAATATATTAGATCATTTGATAATAATCGTATATAATAACCGATTTACTAAACGCATCGAAGATTTTACAACATAATAAATGGATTTAAATTTGACAAAAACACAAATATTTTATTTACCCACAACAATTATACTGGTTTATTTCTTGTGTTAAGAGTAAAATTTTTTCATAATAATGATATGAATTAATAACATTATATAATTTAACTAAATTGGTGCAATGCTACATCACCCACCGAATGTCGGTGCGTAAGTCTTCTCCAATACAGTTTGTACTTTGTAGAGCATTGTTTTCTACATTAGATAGAATTTAAAATGTGCGTGTTCCAAAGGATGTGTTCCAAAGAATTATTATCTGAGCCAGAACATTCTTTGTTGAACTAAGAGGTGCCTTAATTGAGAAAGCCATTTGAATGTTATTTTCTTACTTAGTTTTGCTAGATTTATTGATTATATTAGAGGAAGTGAGACCAGCTAGAGGAATAAAGTGGTGATATAGTGATTGAATGTTCCAAAAAAAAAAACATCGATCTTGTCGTATGAAAGTTGTTAGAAAGCTTCACAATCTTTGAGAAAATGGGCTACGGTTTTTCTTCCAATAGATAGAAACATTCTTCCCTCGGCTCCACCCCAATGTTCTTAACATGTTTCCTTATCTTACAGTGTCCTGTAAAAACGTAAAAAAGTATTCTCAGGTTGTTCTTATTCAACCAGACTCGTTTGATTAAACGGTCCAATCAACTTCTTGAACTGCCTTAAGATCGCGGTGTTGTTCCAGGTTTTGAACCATTCCGTCATAATGACTTCCCTCATTTTTTCGTGGATGGTTTTTGTCCCTAATCCACAAAAGGTCTCCGGTCCGACAAAAGATGTTAAAATTCTTCGCCTTGCCAATTTGTCGGCTTTTCCATTACCAGCAAAAGCCGCATGACCAGGTATCTAATAAACTGTAACTTTGTTTCTTTTCCTGCTCCACTCCGCTTTTTGCGATCCCACTCCCAACTGCGATTCATATTTCCTATCGAAGTTGAACTGCTTAATCATTCCGTGTTTAGGACACTCAAGCAAGGAATTCTCCCTTAAAAGATTTTCTCCATATATTTAAACTCGATGATCTTTTCTTTTCCCATACCCTGCATGAAGAATATCAGTATGATTTCCTTGTGTACGCTCTTAACCTAACGGCATCTCCATTGACGCAGTAGGATATGGTCTCATTGCCCTATCTGCACCTTTTCAAACTTAATCTTCCCAGCTTTAAGTTGGCTCTTTTGTTCCCCATGTGACTGCTCCGTAAGTGATAGATAGTCTCACTCTCATGGTATGCATCTACTTTAGAAAACCTGAGCTGCACCGCTATGTTTTACCCGCAAGGTGTTTGAATACCAGTTAATTTTGACAACTCCTTGCTTCACCAAAACGTGTCCCTCTGCTCTTTTACCTTAGTAATTGGCCATCTGGCTTCAACCGTCTTTGTTATTGCCAGGTTTACTTACGCTACAGGTTGAAGCGGCACAGTATTTTGCTGTATCTCTAACCGTTACTTGATTCGCTTCAAATTGATCCCACTTTGTGTCTCTGGGGTTCGAACTAGGGGTGATTCCTCTTTCCTGCTATCCAGTTCAAACAATCTTCCTAAGATCTGACAAGGAAGGTCCATTTCAAACTCTCCAGTTTTTTATGAACTGTCCTACATTGGTACTTCCTATCGTTAAATCTAACACTTCCTGTCTTGCCCTTGTGATAAAAGTAGGTGTGTTCCCGTATCGTCGGTCTCCATGTCTTCGATACTACTGCAACCCAGACCCAAACAGCATCCTGCTCCTCTTCTCAAATCACATTTGCCACCTCACTGAGTGTCGTTAAGGTTACGGCTATCGCCGTGGTTGGAGGTGGTATCTGAGGTACTTTCCTCGAGATTCCACCAGCCTTTCCCTCGTTTCTTCTGCCGCCGACCTTCTAGATAAGGACAAGGACTTTAACAAACCAGTAGAGGAAAGTATTCCCCAAATTCTATAATGCTGACTTTGACCTGTAGTTAATCAGTGCCGTCAGGAGTTGGTCTTTGTCCTCATCCCGACTTCCCGACAGCTTCCAACCTTAACAAATAAGCCGACGTTTTGCAACTCCAGCAAAGCGAGAGATTTCTCTCTGGTCTGCTCTGCATTCCTCGGGGAAAAGACGTCAATCTTGTGAGGAATTGGAACTTCATCTCCCATTTTTGTTACATGTACATGTTTACTGACTTCCACTTTAGGCAAAACAGACACGATTAACCCTAGCTCCACCGAGCTAAGCATCGTCTGGGGATAGTCCACATTCAGAAAAGCCATACTCGCCTTCATAACACCAGTATAGCTGGTGCTTGGATTGAGATGGTGTTGCTCTTTGTCCTGACGGGTAGCTATTCTAGGCTTCTTTGATGCATTGTCCTGCGGTGTCGTATGGACTCTCTGACCTGCTTAAAGTTTTCTGCTCTGACGGTTAGAACCTTCCCTTCCCTTTCCAGAGCCTTTCTCTTTGAGTCCTCCGAAGACCTTCCCGCCGTGACCTTAGGTACCACCTGGTACCAACTCCACTGAGTCCGCCTCAGTGGGTCGGCCAGACCTCCAGGTTGGCTGGAGGTGATAGAGGTGGACATCTATGCCTTCTACTCTTACTAACTCTATTTGGCATAGTGCCACTTTCTGCCGGCACGTGAGCTATACTGCTCTCGGTCTGCGCCTGCCACTTGTACTTGCTCCCCTCGTCAACGTGGTAAAGACGGGATCTTTTTTAAATAAATTTAATTTTGTATCACGAGATAGGTCGACCAAGAGCTCTGTTAACTTGGCAAGGGAATATACATTTGAAGGTCGCCCGGTATCCAGGCGGCTCCATTAGCGACTGGGATATTTGAATGTAGCGCTGCCCTAGACTGTCATCGGCACGACACGAATCACATTACACCTTGAACCAGCCCATTTGCTAATCATTTAACGTAATCCACTCCACACATAGATCATTAACGCACGTGCAACTAAGGAACACGTAGACCCCGATGCGATGGCATCACGGAACCCTCAATCGAACACACACTTCAAAGGGTTTTTCATTTAGGTCTGTAAGAGGGTTGAAGGAAAGTGATTATACTATTGAATGCCAGCTAATTACCATCAAGACGTCGTGATGTTTGCCCCAAAACAAAATCTAGTCCCCTAGTTCAGTTAAAGAAAGTTCTTACAACGTTGCAAGCCGATTCGCTGTCGCATGTAACCACTAATTGCAAAAATGAAAATGAAGAAGTTGACTGTTGACACAACCTTTGTGAGTTCATGTTCTCGAGCTCGATCTATGCCAATCCCATGTTTTTCGCATCCATTAACACTAAGCAAAATTCAACTCTAAGGGCAACTAAAACTTAATTAATTAACAATACAAATTTTGTTAAAAAATATTGAGATCTGATTTGCGATCTTAAATTACTCGAGATATTAGAAATATGTGTTTATTGGTCCTCGCTAATGCGAGGCTTTCAAGACTCAAAGAACCGAGATATTTCGAGCTAGATAGCGAAGTACCTGCGCCTTATATTTTGGAACTGGACTATTTGTTTTTAATTATCATTTTTAAGGAGAATGCTGATCACCTCCGTACCAGTAGCCTCCGTACCTTCCATACCTCCCGATCGACTTGAATCCACAACCGTCAGAACGAATGTTGTTGTAAAGCCTAAAAAAATTACCTACTCCATCTCCAACAGCTTTTTTGAAACCATCAGCTTAAAAGTCGTGGCAGTAGTTGAGATTGGTGATGGCCGTGAATATGTTAAGATTGATAGCAAAAAGTGTCAAAAATATCTGAGAACTTTATCCACTTTTATTTGAATTTGTGATACTGCAAAATTCACTTTTTGACTTGCATTCGTCTATATTGTTAAAAATAATCAAACTTTTCCTATGCTTATTATATACAGAAAACAGAACAATAAAAATCATGATTTAGGTTTCATTTGTGGAAGATGTATAGTTAATTTATTTCACGGTTATTTTCATAAAAACTATAATATAGTAGATTATTTCGATTTTCTTCTATAGTGGGCGAATCTAACGGTTAGTTAACGAAGGTTATATATGATAATGACAATCGATGGCGACGATCAATTGTAATCTTTCATCAGTCATCGCAAGAATACCTTGTTCCAGACCATTAAAAATCCATCCATCTCCTACAAGAAAATAATATTTTTTTATTAATAATTAAATAAATAAATAAATAATCAATTTATTAATTTTTAAAAAGAAAAAAAATTCAATGTTCAAATGAATGAATGATATATCCACCACATTTAATCCGTTTGTAGTTGTTGAATCTTATAAACAATCAAATTAAAGATTCAATTGAGAATATGATATACAATTTGGTTCCGTATGGTTTCCTTTCATAATTATTACCAAAATATACAATAATTTTTTTTTATTTCGTTGAATCGAGGGGCAAGAAAGATAACAATAACTTTGTATTATAATAACAAACAAGTTTATGTAAATATTGATTTAAAAATATTTTAAACTTAAATCCCCTAATTTAAGAATCAGTTCTTATTAATTAAATATATTAAAAAAAAATAGAACATTTTTTTATAAAACTTTTTGAAAAAATTATCAAATAATAATTCCATTTTTTTTTTAATTCTAGGTAAGAACAATTGACGTCAATGGTCTTGGATAAATGATTTATAAGAACTCAACCGATAACATTTTGACAGTACAATATTATTTTAAAGGTTTTTAGAAGGTGAGAAAGATATGTAAATAAATTTTATTATTAGGCTGTGTGCGAAACGACGAAATAATGACAGAGGCCAATTATTAATTGTCATAATTTTGTTTTTTGAAATGTATGTCAGAATTTGGTATATCTTTTTGATATATCACAAATATTTGACAGAACAAAATTACTGGTGAAAGTGAAATTTATGTGAACAAAATTTTGACATAAGCTGCGAATTGAAACAAATTTTCACGTGAACAAAATAAATAATATAAAAATTATAATAATTAAATATAATGAAATACATAAATAAAAAATATTTGCATTTAATGAATTAAAAAATTAAGAATTAAATTAAAAACATTAAAAAATATAAATCAGTTATTATTGTTCCTTCTGTCATAATTTGATATGCCTTCTGTCATAATTTGATGATGTTAAAAAGCTATACCAAATTTTGACTTTTCGTTATGGTGAACATAAATTCCAAAAGACAAAATGTTTACAATTTTAATAATTGTAATCTGTCAGTATATACATAAAATTATGATAGAGGTCTTTTTTAGCGCCAAAATGATTTTGGATTTTGATTTGATTCAATCTAACCTCACTTTATATTAACCTCTTTAAAATGACCAACCCATTGGATTTGTATAAATTTGTATAAATTAAACTATTAGTTCGGAAGTTAGCGTGATGTTATGTTAACATTGGCAAACATATTTTTTTTATAAAGATTTTTTTGTTTGCATTGAATTTTCTTGACAGTACTATTGTGTGAATCCATAGGATGTGTAATATTTCTTTTATAGTCAGCATTCTAAGTCACGAGTGTATGTATTGTCATTATTGATTGTTTCCAATCAATGCGAAAATCAATGATCGACACTTGGTCAATTATTGTCATATATGCGCGCTTGCATATTTGCCAACATTTTGGGGAATTTTATTTATTCAGGATTTTTGTGAGCAATTAAACCCAAGTAACTAAGGAATTAGTTTGAATTTTTCCAATTCAAAGGTATGGTTGGAAATATCTCAGAAAAAACTATGTTTTTCTGTTTTACGTGTTTCGGTTGGGATTCGAAATCGTAACATCATCAACACAACGAGTTCAATTCCTTTGGCAGACACATTTTTAACCGCTACGCCACCAAGGCGTATTTCTAAGTTGAAACTTCATCATCAGTTATCTTATTTAAGTTGAATTTCTCAATCGTCAGTAAGACATAATTTTTTATGGAAATTTTATTCATTTTGAATGAAGATTTTTTTTTTATGTTGTTCAATATATATAATCATATTTAAAATAAAACTATTAAAGTAAAATACCTGTCGATGAAATTTTGAATTTCGAAACATGTAGTAAAGATTATTTCAAATAAAATTGATTTATTAAAAATATTTTGATTGAATTTGGATTTTACAATTAAAAATAAAAAACAAAAATATAATTATAACCAAAAATATAGCAGTAAATTCATGCGTCAGATATTAAGTTTCGCATTGATTGATACAATCAATAAAGACTTTACACTCGTGACTTAGGATGTTGATTAGAATGTTGACTTAAGATGTTGACGAAATATTCTCTCATCCTATGAATTCATACATCTTAATATCTCGAAATTTAATACAAAAAATCCCAAAAAAAATATAATCATAATATTTAAATAATTTATTCTTGCTAATGTCAAAATTTGTTTCATCTCGCACAGTGAAAGTAAAGTTTTTCACCTTATGTCAAAATCAAAATTTCAAATTCAACAAAAATTTTGTTCTGTCAAATATTTGTCGATTCGCGGCTAAATTTATTTGTGATTAGAAATTAGAAGTGTAAATGAAATGTTTTAATCCTTTGACAACAGTTAACTTAACATTGTATTTGTTTTTCTTTGTTTATTTTCTATTAGAGAAATGAACAATAAAACCAGTTATGTCATTATTGATTACATATCAAAATTGCATGCGTTTTTTTTAAATTGTTAGTGTATAGATTGCCAAGAATCCTCACAAAGTAGTGGTCTACATTTTTAAACAAGGTAGAAATTTTATGTCAATGCCGTTCAAACTTTCGTTTAACACCACGGTCGTTGTCAATTAGAACATTTAAAAGTTGTGAAATTATTTTAGGTTCTTTGACTGATTTCCACTTTTATCATTTTCACTTTCAGGTTTTATATCTACTAAATTGTTTGACTAAAGAAGTCGTATTTAAGTACTTCGACAGATATGATTTTTGAAAGTTAGGATTTAATTTTCTTTGACTGCTAGGCAGAAAAAAATCGCAATCAAATAATCCAAAAAATAGTTGTCATCAAGCTCTACGAATAAATTATTCGATTTTTAATGAATTCAGACCGGATCGTTCCAATAATGAAAAAAAATTATTAATAAACCACTGGATTTTCATCAACAAAATAATTAAAATTAACATACAAAATATCGGGAATGTTTGAAAGATAGCCTCCAACCCATTCCCTGTCAAAGCACGAATCTTTTTTTTCGTTAGGCTTTTGTTTCTTGGAAAAGAAGACTAGAAGTTCTTACAATCCGTTTCTGCATTGTTGAAGCACTGCTCAAACAACATTCAACGATGCATCAATGTGTTAAAGTAATATGCTGAACTTGACACCGTTTAGTGGATGTGTTAGTAATATTGCGTTAGCAAGACCACTGTTTACATTTGGAAAAAGATTCTCTGGCCAAGAGAAATTATTTTGTATTTTAACTTTTTTTATTAAATTTGTTGCATGAATTGGCAACAATTCGTGCACACATGGCATAATAGTTCAGCATTCTAGCAAATTTTTTAATTGTTTTTATGGATATGCATTCGGAAAATTTGTATTGGCGTCCACTTTCTTAAGAGAAGAAGTTGTGCCATCTGAGGTAATTTTGTGACCGAAGAAATTCAGAGAACCGAATGACCGAATACGATTATACCGAATATACCATTCGAAGTGTTAGTTTATTATCTAACTAGCCTCTGAAATACATTTATAAAAAGAAAATGATATCGTTTTCCATCAAACATCTGATTATAGATGAAAGGGAGTTAGAATTTAAATTGGTATGAAGGTAAGTTGAAAAGTTTTTGAACATGTTTATAAAAACATTTACATAATGTTGATAGTATATTACTATCTACAAAAAGATGGATATTTGAAGTAAATTCTGTGCATAATATATGATGGTCATTACAGGACAGGACGAAAGGAGAAGGTCTTGCTGACTACATCCGTCGGAAAAATTATAAGAAAAGAACGAAATGTAGTCGTGGCTTAAACCCAAACCCAGAGATTAAAGATCTCGTGCTCTGCCGATTGAGGTAACCGGGCTAAACAATAAAAATACTAAGACCAAGAACCTAACAAGTGAAACCAAAGAAATAAAGATGGGCCCTCTAGTGTAAACAGTAGTATTTATGAAATTTCATTTGCTGACCAAGAGAAATTATTTTTTTTTAAGTTTTTTTATTAAATTTGTCAAGGTTGAATGAATTGGCTACAACAATTCGGGTAAACATGGCGTAATAGTTCAGCATACCAGTAAATTTTTTAATTAGTTTTATGGATGTGGGTTCCAAAAATTTGTGTTGTTTTCACTTTTTTAAGAGAAGAAGTTGTGCCATCTGAGGCAATTTTGTTACCGAAGAAAAATATTTTGAATAGGACAAGACGAAAGGAGGGGGTCTTGCTGATTGCATTCGTCGCAAGAGTTATAAGAAAACAAAGAAATGGAGTCGTGGCTTGAATCCAAACCCACAGCTGAAGTTTCTCGTGCTCAGCCGATTGAGGTAAAACAACTAAAATACAATGACCAAGGACCTAACAAGTGAAAAACAAAGAAATAAAGTGTAAAATATAGTGTAAACTATAGTATTTAATATTTATGAAAGTCTATTAGAAGGAAACGAAATGGCTTGAACCCAAACCCAAAGATGCTCTACTGACTTTTGTAAAACGTATCAGAAGGGAGACGATATTTACGTACGGACATCTTTAGAATGATGTGTGTTCCATCGTCGTGAAATCTTGTCCACCACTTCGTAGAAAGCATTGCTTCGTAGAAAGCATTGCCACCACTTCGTAGAAACACAATTTCTTATATCTTAAGCTTTGGTTCTAGACCTATTACGCATTTATTTTTCACGTCTACCAAGATATTATATTTGCTTAGGAATCAGCTCCTATGGTTGGTTTGTTGACTTCAGCGATTATGAACTAGTGCATACGACGTAATCCCTTATCCAGTTTTATTAGTTTAGTTCCATAAGTGCCAATTGTGGAACAATTGCTTGCAGGAAGGGGTAATATTTGTGGTTTATAAGCTTTATAAGGTTTATATAATTTAAATTATCAGCTCTTTCAATCATTTTATATCAGGTGTGTGTAACTTTTCTTCCGAAATATTTTACAATAAAAGTAAAGTGTCTATGGTACGACACCAAATTTTTACTTCGGTTTAAAAGACCTAAGTATTACATTCATGAGCTAAAAGTGAAATTCTTACCCCCACTTTTTTGGCATTTCTCGACGTTTTAGGACCTACTGGTTCTAAAATAGCAAAATAAACATGTATGTCTTTCTGCCGGACGGAACCGCTGGACGGATTTCAAAAATAGCTTTTTTTCCTAAAATACTTTACTCAACGGGAAGAGCCGAAAGTACGATGTGTTCGATAACTGTACCGGAAGTGTGTCAAAAAAATCGTCAATTGTGTCAAAACAAAGAAATTTGCATATTTTTGGCTTAAAAAACTTTCATTTTAAGTGATTACGAGTAGGAACATTGAATTTGGAGAAATCTTGATGGTCAGGATTGGTATTTGAGACCAAAATCTAGATTATTGCATTATAAGTTTATCAAAAAAATGTTGTCAAGTGTGTCAAAAGAAAGATTTTTATTTATTTGTTACCCAATTTTTTGGAAAAACATAAAATTAATTATTTGCTTGACATGAAATTTTATTATTATTATTGAGAATTATGGCATTATAAGTTGTCAAAAAAATGATTTCATTTATTATTTTAGATAATTTTTTGGGAAAAAAAATGATTGTTTACGTAAATATAATTGAACATGGAAATCTTTGAATTTGTTTTAGTTTTTGAAATATTTTTGGAATTTTAAAAAAGTTTCAATTTTTGGTTTTGTAAGAATTTTTGCAATATTTTTAGAATTTTGAAAAATTTTTGATTTCATTATAACTTTATAATTTTGGAAAAAGTTACAATTTTTGATTTTGTTATAAATTTTGCAATATTTTTAGAATATTTGAAAAAAGTTTTAATTTTTGATTTTGTAATAATTTTTGAAATATTTTTAGAATTTTGTTTGTAAGAAGTTTGAATTTTTTATTTTATTTAATTTTTACAATATTTTTGGAATTTTGAAAGAAATATGAATTTGTGATTTTGAAATATTTTCTCGAAACGTTAAATGGAGAGGTTTTTGAGTAGTATCAGCAAACTACTACGTATAATCTTTTCACTAAATTATGTTAATATTTGATCTGTTATAAATTTCCGACAAAGTATTGATGTTTCGTGTTAGTTTTGTAATACACATCTAAACAGAGATAAAAAATACATGTACTTTAACAAAAAGTAATGTTTGATATACATCGCTGCTCAAAACTAAAAACCATGTCCTCGTATAAGTTTTTTGCGAAAACTATATCAAAATCTCTTAACCCAGACCGAAGTTTTGATATCTCAGAGCTGTGAGATTTCAGCCCCTCCATATTTTATTATTGCGAAATGGGGCGCATTAAAATGGGTAAATATAAAACCTAAACAGTAAACACCAACAGTGCCTGGCTAAGAGCATCTGCAGTACTTCTAAAACTGAGAACCGAATCGGTGATTAATCAGGTCTCAACTATTGGAATCATGAGAATTTTTGCATTGTGAGATTATGGAGCCTTATTGACTCATTCCCTTCTTAGATATTTTTTTTAGTTTTTCGTGTGGAATTTATTTTAAACTGACATTTCTAAGAAATAACTTAGCTCGAAAGTGTTTTCACCGCAGTGTTTTCAATCCACACATTCAGCCACATACATAGGTGAAGATGAAATGTATTTTGAAGTTTCAAAAATGTTTATTATTTCAACAGTTTATTGAACTTAATCATTCACAAATCTCCTCAAAGTCATATTTCCCCCAGATTCATGTTTGATTAGTATTTGATTAGTATATGGAGTTTTCCTTTGCCAAATCTATCCACGTCATTTTTGATAAAAAAAAGTGTGAAAACTAATCTGTTAACTGTTAAAAGCGCACTTACTTACTAATAGAATAACTATAATATGTAATTATATTTTTAAATTAATTATTTCTAATTCAATATAAAAATAAAAAACTATAATATTAATTGTCACCATCGATTCCGTTTTAATCTTTTTCTTATTTTAATTTGATACAAAATAAAACATGAATTCTTTGCGAACCCTTGACACTTACAATTAATTAAAATATTTAATACGAGTTATAATTTTTTTGTTATTTTCTATTTATTTTTGTTAATTTCATCGTTTTATTGTTGCATTTCTTTTCATTTTGAGTTCAGTTGTTCCGATAGGACGGGATCGACTTTGGTAACAGAAGAATGAATAATTTCTTCCACAAACGGATGAAAGCACATATTTGCCTCAAAAGTTTCGCATCATTGTTTTTTGATTTTATTTTTAATATTTATTTGTTTAAAATTAAAATTAACAAACAAAACCAAAAATCTTGCGCAAATAATTTTTCTCTACATAACTATTTGCCGTTTGCATTCTAAGAAAAAAAAAATAAATATTTTTTTTTGTTATGCTTGGAATAAATAATTTATTTATTCACAAAAAAAAAATTATAAGAAATAAATAATTAGATATACAAATCACGTTATTTTGTTAAACACAATTTTATATATTTGTAAATAATGAATAAATTAATAATAAGATTTTGATTTGTGTTGTTGTTGTTGTTGTTGTTGTTGTTGTTGTTGTTGTTGTTTTAGTTATTTCTTCGTGATTTTAAATAAGTTTCAAAATAATATCAACATTAGATTTGGTTGTTTACGTGATATAATTGAGATGATATTTAATGTCGTTTTTTATGACTTCGAGATGCTTCGAGTATTGGGAATAAGTTGAATAACTTTCCTTAATTGAAAAAAAATTCATTTTAATATTCTGTTCCAATTTTTACCGTTGGACAAGTAAGACAGTAGATTAATGTTGGTTAAGATGCCTTTACTAAAAATTCATTAAATAAATACAATTACGTTGGGAATGCGTGTCTTAGATCAATGGATTAAAAACAAAACGGTGGTTTTGAAATAATGAAATTTATGTATTTTTCTAGTTACTTGACATTTTTCATTTATCAATAAAATTACTTCGTTAATGGTTATTTTAGAATTAAACTATATAGATATCAATTCATTAAAAGTTGGTTAGTTGATTTTTCACAGTTGACGATCGTAAAAATCATGTCATATTTTATGATAATTTTATGTTTCATTGTTTAATAAATTTATTTACATGAATGATTACTGTAAACTTTAAGAAGGCTCACGTATAATATACTCGCTCAAACAGTCTGTATGTCATTATTACAGACAATAAATATATAAGATTGATAAAATTATAAACGTAAAGGTGATTTCACCTTAAAAAATGTATTGATTGATCAGCACGTAATTGAAATGAATTTATTAAATATATACATATATTCAATATTCAATTCCATTATTTGCAAACTTGCAAACTATAAATGACAAATTATACAAATAGTTTTAAGTGTTAACCGATTCTTATAATCTAATTGGAATTTGAATACTCGAATAGAATATTATCACCAAAACACCCAACAAGCTTGTTTTAATCGTTAAATTTTCAAGTATGTACAAACGAGTAGATTTTATTTTAATTTGTGCAGATGAAAGTTTTTTTAATTAATTGACACCATGAGGTTGTGTTCAATAAAATTCCAGTAATTGGTGAAGTGTTTTTTTCTCATTATATTTATGTTAACAAAAACCAATTAATGTTTAATTTAATATAATTAGTGGTTTGACATTCTGGATAAATTCGCTATTGAGAAAATAAAATAGAGAAGATAAATGAGTAAACCGTTAATTGTTGCTAGGTTCCCAAAAAACGTAATTAATATTAATGGAACATTCTTCGAACAACTTATATTTTTTTCGTATAAATTTTATGATGTTGAGAAAAAAATGTGATTCAAACAATTTTGCAAATAAGATTAAAAAGTGGTGGTGCAATGTTGTAATATCACCTCAGTTTATTCATTTCCAATTCAGCCTCCTTAAGAAACTTCCAGATATGTAGAGGGTTTAGTGTATGCGATGTATGCTCCCCAATATATTCCTCTCCGAGGTGATACCTTCTCATGCAGATCAAAGCTTCAAACTTTTTGAGAAGGTCTATTTCTTCAAACTTGTTTGTCTTCTCAATTAATCCTAATGTTATTGAGCAAATTTCCTCTTTTTCAATTTCCTCTTTTTAATTCATTGGACTTTATTTAAGACTTTATTTTTATTTTTATACCAATCGTACTTCTACAAAAAAAACTATTTATGTAAACGAATTCTGGTGATAAGTCTAATCTGGTGATAAGACTAATTGAAAAATTGAAAATCCCTACTTGAAAATCTCTATTTGCTCCAAATTCACTTTACATAATCAACATCAACAGGAACTCATCGGCTCAAAATTTAAGGTTCTTTATGCATATAATAAAGCTAAAAAGAAAAATTCAAAATAAAATTTAAAAAAAAAGACTTAGAGCTATAAACCAATCTCTCCTTCAGCCTTTTCCCTTCTGTACACTCACTTATTACACACAAATTCTCGTACAATTTCGTGCCAAACAAGTTTTCCCTCAAACTATTATCCAGCTTCTTCCAAAACGATTTCTTTCACCTCACAGGCTGCCACCAAAGAAAAAATGCGTCTCGTTATAATTGAATAATTTTTTTTACATTGTTTTTTATTTCAATTTTTCCAAGATTTCCTTCATCAGGAAACATTTCAACATTTCTTTCATCAAACTCAAATTATTATCCAACACCTTCCAAAACACCATACAGAAAAAATTGCCTCCCGTTTTAATTTTTTTCATTTTTTTCTATTTCAATTTTCTCAAGACAATAGTAGATTATTTAATTAGGAGCTTTAACTCCGAATTAAATACACTATTTTTTCGGCAAACGTTTAAAGTTTTTATAAATATGAAATTAATACATCAAACTTTTTATAAATATGAATTTTTATCGTCATAATTACTTCCAAAAAAGTGAAAAAATCATTTTTTTGTCAAAGCAGCCTTTTCAAAATTTCATAATCCAATTGAAATAGTTGTTATTTTGTTGTCATAGTTATACAATAATTCCAAATTTCATTATCCAATAAAACTGTTTGTTATGTTTTGTTGTCATAGTAACATACAATAATTCAAAATATCATAATCCAATGAGAACCAACTTATTTTTTGTTGTCATAGTTATACAATATGTTTGAAAAAATAACAAACTAACAAATAACAAATGCTACTTTACAGCCTCCGTAATATAAAATAAAAATGGCGTTACTTTTGCTGTCGCATGCTAAAAAGTAAGACTTTAGCTAACTCCCTAGCGGCAGTAAAGTTAAACTTTACAGCCATATGGTTGAAAAAATTTATTTCTTGTGTTTTCAATTTTAAAATTAATCTGCTGTACATGTTTTAAAATGAATAATGTGTACTACAATTTTTACGCTGTCTTTCGTTTTTTTCTTTTAGGCTGTTAATTTCCGTAAATATTTTAGGCTGTTAATCATTGTCAATATGTCTTTACACCAACTGAGATAAATTCAAATAATATAGCAAAACTTATATTGTTTGAAATTCAACTCAGAGAGAACGACACAGATAAAAATAAATCCCGAAAACACTGGATTTGCTTGTCTAACCCTAGCTTGACAAACAGATAAAAAGGAAAAACCAACGCCCGGCAAATCTTTAACAAGATTGGGACGTAGTCAGTATTCGATATCAGATAAATGTCTTAAAAACTCACAAACTAGCCTAAATACAGCGTCAATATATGTAAGTCTTAACGGCGTTGGCGGCAGACTTCTGACCATTATTTCGATTAAACATATAATGAAAAACGAAATAATGATAACAATAACGAACAAACAAATCAAAGAGAAAACTAATATTTTATAGAATGGAATTGAATTTAACTTTTTTGTGAAATAATTTTTATTGTAACATGAAAATATGGCCGCGTCATATACAAATACAATCAAATATACAAACTTTTTCAATTTACAACTTAAATAAATGACAAGTACCGTCATTTGAAGAAACCAAAAATATTAGTCTAGAAAAGATTCATAATGGATCTCAAGATCCTAGTCATAGCAAATAAATGACAAAAGAGTGAATGATAAATGAAATGATAAAGTTTGAATTCTGAGTTTCGGATCAATATTTTAACAGTTTTCATCCATTTTGGTTGTAATGATGGTATGCGTTTAATGCCTTAACGGCTGTTTCGCTGTCCGACAAACTAACAACCATCTTGTTTTGATAGATTCTTCTCGACATAAAGTCTTAAAAAATAAATGTAAATATCGGTAAACCGCCATGAAACAAGGCAAACTCAAATCACTAAAATAAATTAATCAAAGCGCCCGTTTGTTTTTTGTGTTTGTTTTCATTACCTCCACTAAAAAATTTCTTTCGTACATAATTTTAGATGCAAATGAATTCAATTTAAAAATTCATCAATTTAATATTACGAAAGTTTTATTTCCTAAAAAGTTAATTGAAACCAGTCATTTTAGAAAATGTAAAAAACTTTTTCAATTTTTCATTCTTTCACATATTTCGTCTGATATGTTTAAATAGAACATAAAAACTTATTCGCAAAATCAATAAAAAAATTCAATGAATCGTTAAACTTCTAAAACTTCAATAATATAAATTAAATTAAATGAATTAAATAAGATTAAATGGTTAAAATAATTAATTTACTCTGTGTTTATTTGTGAGTGTTTAGACAAAATTGCACATATTTTTTTTTCTGTGTACGCAATGTCTGCGATAAACTGTTTTCTATAATAAAGTTGGCAAGTTTTGTGTGAACTATATTCAGTTTATGGGACGTTTATGGTGAGTGTAGATCGTAAATGATTGACCCCCTACAAAATATTTAAAATATTTGATTGCCTAAACTGCAAGTAGTTTGCCTATGAAATCAAAATATTTAACTTCTGATAGTTCTACGGTGAAATTCGATCAGTGTTGGTATAAAGAGGCCACTATTGTTCATTAACCCGATGAGCTGTTTTATGGACGTTGTTTGCGTATAGATATTGTAGTTATAAAATATTGTAGTTATAAATTCTACGCGATTCAGTGTAAGAGTCTGCCATCTGGATTGAAAAGCTGACTATGTAAATTGAGTGATTGGCTCGCGAAAATATATATAAATGTTGAATTGCTGCCATTATAAATAACGTTTGAAAAAAAGCTTAATGCAGTGCTCCGTTCTTTATTTCATTATGCCCTTAAAAAGTTTTCGTAAATCCAAAACAAAATGCATATAAATAAAAAGCCGCTTTAAAAAAGTGAAATCTATTTTCTTATTTTTTGCCCTCAGATATTTATTTTATTTTAAAGATAAATTTTTGTGCGTGGTAGATCGTATTTTGTTTTATTTTATTTCGCTCAAAAGAAAACAGGAATAAAATCTAGTTTTGTTCTAACTATTCGTTATACCTATTTTTATTTTGTTTTGCTTTATTTTGGTTAGTTTTCGTCCTGTGTCGTTTATTAAGAAAGATTTTAGAAATTTGTATAATTGATTGTATCATAATTTTAGATAATGATTTCATGTTTTTGTAATATATTATTTTTTTTATTATGAAGCTAAAAAAATTGTTTATTGTCATTATTTATTGAACGAATTTATTTAATATAAAATATAACAATAAAATTAATTGATTAATTTTATTTCGATTATTATTTTTATTATTTAATTAGTTTTTAATATATTATATTTCTATCTTTTTATACACGTTTCAATTCATACAGATGTTTTTTTTTATAAAGACCGTCAAAAGCATAAGCCGCGTTCGATCTGTTCGAAGTAACTGCATTATCTGATGCAAATGTTACAACTTTATGCAATTGTTGTTGTTTTTTTAACTAAACTCTATTATTTTTAGTCATTCGTCTAATAAATTTTAGGCAAAACTAACCAAATGCAAATAAAAATAAAAAACTTATTATAAAAAAAATCTCTGAGAGGAATATAATTATTTTTTTGAAATAATTATCTCCCATCCAAATGTTCACAAGAAATTTTTTGCGTAAATACTTTTATTTTATCTTAAGAGTAAAAGTGAAAAACATAAAATAAAAATAAAGCCCGCGTAGTTTTATTTTTAAATTAAGTGCGAGCGCCCGTAAAAAATAAAAATCTCTTCACTGGGTTATTATGATTTATGTGCTTTGTGTCTGTTTTGTTCCCACAAATATATCTTCAATCAAAAACTACAAAACCTTAAAAAACCACAGTCATAAAATTCTGAAATGTTTGGCAGTATTTCGAAGATGGCAGGGCATTGCGGTGACCAATTCGCCAGCTTCTGATTTGGACACTAAACTTTAAGCAAAACACTAGATTTTATTAAGCATATAACTATTTTATCTGTTAACAAAAATTAGAACCGTACCAACATTCTTTAATTGAAATATTTCTTTATAGCTCCAAAAAAAGAGCTAGTTTACTGTAGAAAATAAAAATATTAAAACGTTTGTTCAAGTATTTACTTATTATTTACTTGTTGCAATTGTTTTTCTTTCTGCAGTAAGTTGACGCTTGTATACGATTTCTAATTAGTTCCTCGAGAAGTTTGCACTATAAAATTCCAAGTCTTAAACAAAAACTATCCTACTAATATACTTTGTTGTGTCGTTTAAACTCAAATTAGAGCCCCACTTTGAGCGTGATTCTGTTGGGGCGCTCATGAATATGAATGTTCTCCAATTGGTTGAGGATTAATTCGAGATTATCTTGCCCGTCTAACTAATTCCCATATGAGTGAATTATAAGTTCTTTTCACCAACCTTCGCCGATAGAAGCGTTACACTCTAAATCA
Organism: Diogma glabrata; assembly: GCA_963693315.1. NCBI lineage: Eukaryota > Metazoa > Arthropoda > Insecta > Diptera > Cylindrotomidae > Diogma > Diogma glabrata. The sequence goes on along the minus strand of OY856186.1, from coordinate 71,999,153 downwards.
CAGACACAAAAACCTCGCATCCATCCATTTTGACACTTTATGTAACAAACAGAAAAAACTTCCTCAAAATACAAAAAAAGCTTAGTCTACTAATAAAGTCCTTACGCTGATTTTGCAAACATTACCCAAAAGAACTTTCAACTAATGGCATACATTGACTTCCAGTAATTTAAAAATAGAATCGGCGGTTGATGCAGCGGGGCTGGTGGAACAAGTTGTAGAGTATTATGGTTTTAAAACCGGCAATTATCGACGAATCAAACGATTCTTTGAGAATCTTCGCAATATAAATAACGTCTTTACTTACTTTACCACTCTTACACACTGTTATTAACTGAGAAAAACATCAAGTTCAATAAAAAAGAAAAAATCAAAATATGAATCAAGAAAACGAGAGTAAAATTATTTATAATATATCTTCTTATATATTAATACGCTAGATTAAAACTTTGTGGAGCATTAGGCTTTTTTATTCGCAGATGGATTCATTTGAAATTTTCACAGCTAACTGATATTAGTGTAACCTATAGTCGGATCCGGATTCAAACAAATCGGATCGTAAATAAAAAAGTTATTAAATACGGAAAACTTTTTCTATACATATGCATTATAAGTTTACATACATCTTTCTTTTTGCTTTAAAACAATGCTTTAAAATTTTTCTTTTTTATATATTAGCTATCGAACCGAACAACGAATAACAAAAACGAAAATTTTTATATTTATTTTATATTCATTTCAGTCGTCGTATTTATTTTATATTTTAGTCGTCTTTTATCTTTCAAGAAGGACGGTTTTCGATATTTTGTTTTTTATTGATATAAAGATTTTTGAGATATTTTGATATTTGAGTTATTTCATATTTTTGATATATTGATATATTTATTTATTTCGATGCCAAGACTACGTCGTAAACGTCGTTTGGATGTGAGTGGTACATCGAGTCGTCGGAATAAAAGAGATTATATGCGTAATATGCGTAATAATGTTGATTTTATGAATGATGAAATGAATGGTAATAATGATGGAATGAATGCTGAAGCTGATGTTGTTGTGAATGATGAAGTGAATGTTGATGATATGAATGGTGTCATGAACGGTGTCATGAATGGTGTCATGAATGTTGCGAATGATTTAGAATTGAATGTGGTGAATGATGAAATTCCCTTTGTAATTTTGAGAGATTCGTTCAAGTGTGCTTTGAATGTGATTCCAGGTAACTTTGATTCGTATGTTTGTGGTGCTTTGGATATGAGTTGTCATTTTTGTCATGCCAAACATTTTGCAAGAGAAGTTACTTCAAATAATAATGAAGCGTTTTCTTTGTGTTGCCATAAAGGCAAAGTCAATTTACCTCCTCTTTCTGAAAATGCATTTTTCTCTAATATTTTCGAAGGATTGAATTCAAATGATAATGCTATAAAAAAACGTTCTAAAAGTTTTCTTTCAAATATTCGTTCCTATAATTCGGCATTTGCAATGATCAGTTCTGAATGTAATATAGCGGATTCTACTGCACGTGGTATTTATCATTTTAAAATTCATAATATTTTTTATCATCGTACTGGTGCTTTAATTCCTGCTTATGGTCGACCTCCAATGTATGCACAATTATATTTTTATGATGTTGATACTGCTGCTAATATGAGAATGAATAGAAATACCAATGTATGTGAAATTTTTCTTATGCGTGAGATAGGTTTTGAGTTAGATCGTGTGAATCCTTTTGTTCGTTCTTTCAAATCAATGCATGAATTTTGTGAAAGACCTGAGAATGTTACTGCTGATGTGTCAATGGTTATAAAAGTTAACAGAGAATGTGATATTCGTCGTTTTAATGATGCTGTTCAAACTGATGTGGCTGCTATTTTTAAAAACTAGGAGGGCCCGGCGTGATTCGCTACGCTTATAAATAAAGTTTTTGCGTAGACATTTTGTTGACGTAGAAGCAATGATTTCAAAAAGTGGTAATGAGAAATGCTACCATATAATTTTTAATTTTTCTTTTTAAATATATGAATGAAAAATAATCAGAACTCTAGCTGATCAGTTCGGATATATGAAAAATTAGCGATCAAATAAGTTTTCAAGTAAGCTTCGTATGAAAAATTAGCATATGAAAAATTAGCGATCAAATAAGTTTTCAAGTAAGCTTCGCTAATTTTTCATATATCCGAACTGATCAGCTAGAGTTCTGATTATTTTTCATTCATATATTTAAAAAGAAAAATTTAAAATTATATGGTAGCATTTCTTATTACCACTTTTTGAAATCATTGCTTCTACGTCAACAAAATGTCTACGCAAAAACTTTATTTATAAGCGTAGCGAAGCACGCCGGGCCCTCCTAGTTATCATTAATTTCAACAATACTTAGGTTATTCATACTATCAATTGCGTTTTCTTTATTAAAAAGTGTAAAGAAAAACACAAAAATTAAATATGACAAAAACATTTTCTTTATTTTACTTAAAAATACAACAAAATCTTCACTTACTATACCACATCCACACACGTTATAAACCGAAAAAAATCAAATTCAATCAAAAAGAAAAAAAAAAAACAAAATATAAATATAAATCAAGAAAATGAGAATAAGAAATAAGAAAATAACATATGATTACAATTTATTGTACTCTCTTTTAATATTTATTTTATATTCACTATTTATTTAGCGTGATGATGACTTGAATATATACATTTTTCCCCATACAAAATCGCACAACGCGCCTAAAGAACTTTTCACTTTAAAAAGAAAACAACAACAAAAAGTATAAAAAAACAGGCTATTCATACAAAACATTTCTTTTAAAAACTAAAGAAAATATTCAGATGTCGTAAAAATCCCCTGAATGCATTCTAAATTTTACTTCGCATTGCTATCACACTCTGCTAAAAGACAATAGCAATAACATTAAAAAACTACACTGTCGATAAGTTTAATTATTTCACAAATTATTTTATTTCACGGAATGAAATTATGGAAAATAATGACCAATATTTTATTATTTTTAGCACTTCCTGTCAAAAACATAATTAATTTTCTTGTTAATATTGAATTGATAATAATTTAAACGAAACAGAAAAAGACAGTAGCAATAACTTTGAAAAACTGCATTATCGATCAATTCAAAATTCGAAAAAGAAATTTCTATGAATTCATGAATAAAAAACAATATTTTTAATTTTAATTAATAAATTAAAAAATTGCACCACTCCAGGAATTGAACTTTCGACCTGTAGAACCTCAGGCGACCGCGATATCCATATTGCAATTTGAAACGTTTAGCGTGATGATAACTCGATTTAGCGTGATGATAACTCTAATATATAAATTTTTCCCCATACAAAATCTCACAACAAATTTCTCTCAATAAATTTGCATATAAAAATAAAATGAATGTTCTATTCCTCCCAAATTATACTCTTATTTCGGTTTTTATTAATTTCCAAAATATCCCACCCACCCAATTTAAAATCACTTAAAATAATCCATTAAATCAGCAAATATTATTTATTACCTTGACATAAAATTACATTAATATATCTTTTGTCATTTAAATCAAGCAAACGTAACACAAAAGTCTCAAGTCACAACTTAATAAAATTGTTAATTAAAAACAACAACAACAACAAAAAGAATTATTCTTCAAGACAAACAATTGTTATCTTTTTATTATTGTCTTGAAATAATTACCAAAAAAAAAAAAATCAGCCAATCCTAATAAGAAAACTTTTTAATTATTTACACAAAAACGAAACAAAATATTTTTTTAAAAGTTAAGGAACATACTTCTAAAATGTTTGGATGATGTTATTTTTTGTTGTATTTGTGAGGTGAGTGAAGTAAAAAAAAACAAAACAAAAAAACGCTATGTAGGTAAAAAAAAATTAGTGAACCGCGAAGAACATTTCTTTGTGTGTAGAAAAAAAAGTGTATAAGATTTTTTTTACTTGGTCTTTTCTTGTATTTATTTGGTTTAAAAGTAGAGATAGACAAGATGGTAATGTAATTTAATATTATTGTATTATTTGTTTACTGTTTTTATTGAATAAAAAAATGTCTTTGTGTGGTTAAACAGGGTGCTAGCAAAAATTGATGTTTGTGTGTGTGTGTGAGTGTTTATGTTTTTTCGTACAAGTTTTTTCATGTGTAAAAAATTTTAATTTTTATCCGAATAACGAAGTTCAATGCTTTTAGATGTTTTTGAATCTAGTTTTTGGACTATCAAAACAAAGTCATAATAATTTTTTGTTCGGATTTCAACAACTTTTAAGATTTTGGTACAAAATAAAATACGTTAATGTATCTTTTTATTATACGAAAGAATACTATGACATTGCGATATCTGTCCAGTTTGAGTCTGTTACGCACTTGTTATAATATGATGTAGCTAGGCTGGCTGTGTTGAGCGAGGTTCCACTTCGTTCGTTTTTTTCTACCGCTGGATCGTACTTGTGATGATCTCCTTCACAATTTTGCAGTTGTCTTATCTCAGAATAAATTTCATGGGGCTATGCGGGTTGTTTTATGCAGTGCATCTGTTCAATAAATACTTTAACTGTAGAGGCGAAGCTGTTATTCATGGTGCACTTATAATACTTGTTCAAATACTCTTTGCGACACCCATGGTATGATAAAAGTTACGTGAAGTTGTTTGATTCAATTCATGTTCCTTGTCCCGGATTATCAAAAATTGTTGAATCATTAGCTCTTTTTTATCATTTACTATGTATCTGACTGTCTCGCATGAAGTTTTGCGCATCGCTTGGTATCCATTTGGAGTACATGCTTGTCAGCTGTCATATTAGACACCGGTTGACACCGAAACAGGTTATTTTAATATGTCCTACATAGAATGTTGTCCTCGACGCTGAAGCCCAATTGGCTTGGCTACATATAATCTAACACACCGTGATCTTTTCCTCGTCACTTTGTTCCTAGTTAAAACTTTTACAGAGGTTGTCATGTGCTTGACCATTTATTAGTCAACGCCATATGACCTGAAATGACGGTGTAGATATGGCTCCATAACCTAGTATCATGTAGAGCAACATATTCTTTTTTTTTTATTGGAAGTTAGGCATGCTTAGTGTTAAAAATAACGAGTTATAAATTAACGTCTCTGAATATCCGAAGATACCATGCCAACTAGGATTGGGATTCTAAATTATGTTTCCTTTAGGAATTTATGAACATTGATTTTAAAATTTTGAGGATTAAAATTATCAGGAAAAACCCACGCCGGCAAGGAATTCCAAGAGTATGATACTCGATTAAAAAAATCACGCTGAAAGGCTACAGTTCTACAATTTGTTATTTGAACCCCAAAAGAATGGGCCGCTATTGCAGCTCTGGTATGACGCAAGAATAATCCAGGCCTCGGTAAAATCGATTTGATCTATTCAGAAACCCGTTCATCCATAACGTATTTATAAAAAATCGTTAAATCAGCAACATTTCTCCTGTGCTGCAATTAATTAAACTCCTTAGCAAGATCAGAGTTACCAATCAATTTAATAGCTCTACGCTGCACAGTATCAAGGCATTTCAAACTTGTTACGTACGCTTGTTACGAATATATATTTCTAAAGGATTCATCAACTGCATGGGTATGCAATAGTATTTTACTATATCATTGAATTGAATGAAAAAATGATAAATTGGTTTCCCTACTTTGCACAATCGTACACAACTATTTTCATCCTTATTCCTCTTTCAAACATGTATTTTGCCTATATAGACTTAGACAAAATTCAGTGTATGTAACAGAGTTTTACAGTATGCTAAGTTTCAGTAAATATCTGGTTAGTATGGCCTAATTTGTTCTAATTGTCATGCGGGATCAGTTTTTGTTGATTTTTAAACTTTTTTTAATTTTTGATCGACGTACGTGACAACCCTGTATACGTCAATTCATACTATTAACATGGGGTGTGTGAAATAGATAAGCTGCTCGTGCTGCACCCTGGGTTACGCAAATAGTCTATTTCAACTTGGTAGCCAAACATTTCATTTCGAACTCTTGGCTGTGATACAAAAAAAAATAAATATGAACCAAAATCAAAATCACAATAACAACGGTACTTTTCAGCACCATAAGACAAAAAATATTGGACCTTCAGTCCGTATTTTGCAACTGAACATTGAAGGAATAAGCAGGTAAAAACGCACGTACTTACACAGACGGACAACGATATACATCTTATTGTTGTTGATATATCGGACACGAAAATTGTAAACGTATACAAGCCTCCAAATACAGGATGGCCCGCTGCTACTCTACCATTATTTCATCACCCAGCAATATATGCTGGTGACTTCAATAGCCATCACACTCAGTGGTCCTACTCAAATAATAATACCAATGGCGTGCAACTGACCGACTGGGCGGATGATAACAACATGTTCCTGGTATATGATGCGAAAGACTTGAAAACCTTTAGATCTGCAAGATGGCGAAGCGATTACAATCCCGACCTCTGTTTTTCCACAAAAAACGAACAACGTAACCCTATTCCAATATCTAGGGCTGTCTTACAAGGTTTTCCACGCTCTCAACATCGTCCAGTAATTCTGGACGTAGGAATCCAAATTCCACTCGTTAACTCTACTCCTCAACCTAGATGGAATTTTAACAAGGCTGACTGGACTAAATATAGGTTGAAGTTAGATGCAGTGATTCGCTGGATCCAACCCATTCCTAAAAATTACGATAGATTTGTTGGAGCCATCATCTCAACTGCAAAGAAATGCATCCCAAGAGGCTTTCGTGAAGAATATATTCCTGGCTGGAGTAAAGAGAGCGATATATTATATGAGGAGTACCTTAGTAGTGGTGAGGTAGACGTGGCTGATGACTTAATATACTTAATATACTAATATACAAAAGTGGATTAACGCTGTTGAAAACATTGATTTTTCCCATTCAAGCAGGGAAGCATGGAGTCTCCTTCGGAAACTGGGTGGCTCAAACTCAATTACTCGTGCTAACAATGAAATAAATCCAGAGGACATCGCAAATCACATAGTAAATATGTCTCGTTCTTCTATTAATCGCCTTCATAATAGAACAATTAAACGCAAATTAAGAGAAATGAAGCGCAATTGCTCGTCTCCATCGAAGTATGCGAACTCTTTTAGTAGTGAAGAACTAGAATCAGCTCTGTCCCAAAAATGGAAAAGCAGCTGGCTACGATGGCATTTTTCCAGAATTTCTTAAAAATGCTGGAAAAAATGTAAAACAGTGGCTAACTAAATTTTTCTCGAATGTCCTAGAAACCGGCAATCTACCAAAACATTTTAAGACTACGAAAGTGTTAGCGATACTTAAGCCAGGTAAACCATCCAATGAACCAGGAAGCTATCGCCCGATTGCCCTTTTGAGCACCTGCTATAAATTGCTAGAACGGCTCATATACAATCGTATCGCACCGATATTGAATGATCAGATCCCAGTCGAACAAGCTGGTTTTCGTCCCAATCGCAGTTGCACTGACCAACTGCTCGCTCTAACATCCTATATCGAAGCTGGGTATCAAAAACAACTAAAAACAGGCGCAGTATTCATCGATCTCACTGCAGCATATGACACGGTCTGGCGAATTGGGATTATATATAAGCTGTTCAATGCAATACCTTGTAGCACCATCTCTCGTTTAATTAACAACATGCTGAGTAATCGTGTATTCAAAGTTCATCTAAATAATTCCTGTAGTAGGTCTAAAATGCTTAACAATGGTTTACCACAGGGTTCCGTCCTGGCGCCATTACTTTTTAATCTGTACATTCATGACATTCATGACATCAAAGAAATTTGGTTACGCTGATGATTGGACCTTGGCCACTCAAAACAAAGACATGGGTGTTTTGGAGGATTTGCTCTCAACTGACCTAGCGATAATGAATGACTATTTCCGAACGTGGAGCTTATTTCCCAATCTAAGTAAAACCCAGAGCTCCTGTTTCCACTTAAACAACAAACTGACAAAACACGAACTATCAGTGTTATTTAACGGCACTGTCATTAAATACAATCAACAGCCAAAGTACATGGGCATTACTCTCGATAGAACTCTTTCTTTTAAACTCCACCTAGAAAATACGTCACAAAAACTTAAAACGAGAAACAATATACTGCACAAAGTGGCAGGCTCTACATGGGGTGCTACTCCAGCTACCCTCCGAACAACTGCTCTAAGTCTGGTTTACTCAGTGGCTGAGTATGGCGCACCAGTCTGGTTGAATAGCACACATACTCAAAAAGTTGACTGCCAGCTGCATGCCACGATGCGTACTATAAGTGGTACTATCAGATCCACCCCTTTACCTTGGCTCCCTGTGTTAAGCAATATCGCTCCACCTGCACTCAGACGCTCGCATGCTCTCATGCGTGAACATAAAAAGGTAACCAACAACATCACGTTACCCTTGCACGAATATTACGGTGACCACACTCGTTGTCGATTGAAGTCAAGAAAGCCTCCACATAAAACTGCCAGCAACCTGCTAGCAACTGATTTTAATATCTTGGATGCCTGGGACACCTCCTGGCAACATTACAATACAACTGGCCTTTCTATACTAACCCGACTTCTACCCAACCTGGTTTCGATTTGCCACGTCATACCTGGACCACATTAAACCGAATCATGGACGTTGTGCTGATTCTTTCTACAAGTGGGGCATTTCAGAGTCCCCTGAGTGTGACTGCGGCGCTCCACAACAAACTATAAAACACATTGCAACTGTGTGTCCAATTCGACGTTACAATGGCAACATCTCAGACATCCATTTGGCAACTCCCGATGTAGTAGCATGGATAGACTCGCTCGATGTAAACATCTAATGTTCAAATGTACTGCCCAATGTTCAAATATTTTACTTTTTAATTTTTACTTAAAAGACGCACAATCAAATCGATTGTAAGTTCATTTAATGTGTATCCATGTTTTGTTTTAGGTAGATTTCATAGAAGAGTCTACCTATTTTTTAAGTTTAATTTTTAATGTGTCACAAAAAAAACCATACGCTAAATAAAAACTATTAACATATGAGTTAACATGAGGAACATGATATCTTAGGGGTTCTGGTGGATGAACTCTATTTAGTAGCACTCATAATCTGGACACCCACTACTTCGTCAAAAACACTTTATAGCTGTGGCTGTTTAGAATGTTTAAAGAATGTTTAAAGAATGAAAAAAGCTATTTAGCCAGCAGTGACAACGGGGAAGTTACAAAATTACTATAACCATTACAAAAACTCTATGCTCTAAGTTTCAACAAAACTGAATGTTACTGAAGTTTCAAAAAAACAGTTGTTCAACGATCCACTGACATCCGCCCCGACTCCTTTATCAAATTTGGAAAATAATTTACATTTTTCATATTAAAGTATGTTGAATGTTTGATGCGTTTGTTACGCATTTTCATACCAAAGTTTTTGCAAGATCTCATGCCTTCGTGTAACGAAAATAACACCTATTTTTTCACATTTTCTTTAAAAACATAAAGAGTAAGATAGCAATAGTTTACACAAATGTCATTATAAATGGTTGAAATTATGACCAACACAATGGGGGGTCCATGATCTTTATAACATTCTTTATTCTCGTGATATTTGCAAAAGAAAATTTTCAGCCGAGTTCGTTTAAGTTTATCAACAACAATAACTTCTAGTCACTTGGCCCTCGCCGGTTTCATTTGATGATTACCACATATTTTATACTTCGTGAGGCGCCTTTTCTTGGCCAGTCCGACTTCTTTTGTATCTTCCATTTTTCTCGGTTCGGCCGCTTTATCGTTCGGCAAACGCTGAAACAGCGAAAACATGTTATTGTGGGGTTTAAGTACTACTAGCTGAATTGAGTTTACACTTCAGCACATTAAAACCAGTATGCTTCATATAATCAAACGATGACATCAATTGTCATACAACATCGGCACACTAAAATTGTCAACCAGTTTAATTTATTAACGAATTTCAGAATCTTGAAAAAACCGAAATGTCATAAAAAAGGTAAATTGATATCATTTTTCAGGATTGCAGAATTAGATTAAAGTAAAAACCATCCAACTATTTTCTAAAGAATTAAAACTAAATGAATAGAAAAGGATTGTTGTCGGATGTTCAACATTAAAAAGAAGAAGATAAAAACGTTTTATCTAAATTTATTATTTTTAACATCAAATTAAAACAGTTGAGACCTAGAAATACCGATAACTTTGCTGGTTTTATATCTCACTTAAGAGTATTTCTCTCTAGTTTGCTCCTTTCTTATCTTGCGCTTCTCCCTTCATCGCCCAAACGCCATTAGTTCCATATCTAAAATCACTGATATTCAATTTAATCACCCTATGCTGCTCCAGCTTATGTTTTTAATTGTGATATATTTTTTTTGTATTTATTATTTTTGTTTTGTTCATATTTTAATTTATATCGTGGCGATTAAGAAACAGAATTATAAATAATAAAAAAATGAATACAAACATAAATTTGTGTTTGTGCTTCTGTAATTCGTTTTGTAAATTAGTTTCATATTAATTCCAATGGTAACATTCGTATTTCTTTTTTTTGGTGTGATATATTAATATTTCACAGACTTTAAATAAATTTATTTATTTATCTTTTATATAAAAAATTCTAAGACAAAACTTAATCGTTTTTGTTTTCTTTTCATAATCTCTTTGATAAAACGAATGCATTCTTTAAGAAAATTAAAAACAAAATGTCTTTGCAGTACATACATGAATATTCGTTTTTTTTTTTCTCTACTCAAAGTGATATTTTATGTTAAGTAATTAATAGATATTGTATGTATAGTAATGCGGGTAATGGATTGTTGGTTATCCCGTATAACTTAACACAATTAGCGTAAATTTTTTTAAGATTTATTATTGGTTAGTTTTTTGTGTATACAAAATTGATTGACATTTTGTCAAAGAATAAGTTATTTTTTTATTTTTTACCACAATTAAATTTGTTGCATTTGTTGACCGAATTCAAATACTATTTTTAATATGAAAACACTTAAGAGTTAAGACAAGATAACTAAAGTGAAATATTTCAAAGCTTCTTATCACAAAAAAAAAATACAAAAAGGACTATTGTCGCCATAATAGCATTGTAAAATTACGATTTTGGGAATTTTTGATTTATTTCTATTTGAAAGAATTTTTTGTCTTTCATATATACTAAAGACTGGTTGAAGTGCTCAACATTTATTTTCATGAGAATATTAAAATATAATTATTATATATTCTAACATCGTTCAAGTTAAATTTTAAAATTTGGGTTTTATGTTACAAATGTAATTGAATTAAATTCTTAATGTTATCTTTACCATCTTTTTTTTTTTAAACATGATTTTGTTTATTATAATAAAATGAAAAAACCAAACTTCCATTAGATGGGACGGTGAATTTTATTTTAAATGTGTGAGCATTAAAAGTGAGTGAGATTCATTAATAATTAATGGTGGCGGTGAAGCACTGTACTGCGATGAAAAAGATCGATTGAATCCCACATACTCTTTGGTGAGTACTCGGTTATAGAATTCTCCTTTATGAATTTCAGAATATAGAACGCATTTAATGTATCGCTCATTCTCACCCACACAATACGCACTCAGATCTCCTTCTCTTATGGCTCAAATCTTCACATTATTTGAGAAGATCAACTGGTATCTTTTACTCCAGTTGGCAAAATTTATATCCATCTATTTCCTCCACTTCAATATGCATTAGGTATTTTTTCAACCTCCATTGTCCCGAGAGAACACCTGTGAGTATTTTTAGGTTGTCCATATTCTCAATCCTGCGCTTATTTCTACTTTCTTTTGGTTGAACATCTAATCTGAACATCTAAAATCTTCTCACTATCGGACCTTATCCTTTTTGAAGTAGATCTTCTACGCAGTCCGCAAATGGATTCCGAACCAACGAAAAACTATTAGTATGGCCAGGTACTCCGTCCACTGTTACTACGTTGCCATCGCCAAGCTATGTTTTCCCATGCAGTCTGCATCTATTTTGTGTGTAATAATATATATGCTTAATGCTTGGACATTCGTTTGGCCGTCAGACGAGATGGAAGTTCTGTTGTTTCGATAGTTTCTCTTCAGATTGTGCATCTTATAATTGCTTGAATTTCAGTCTGAAATACAGTAGAGTAAGCGCAAATTGGTCCCGAATGACTCACACCCCTGTGTTATTACTATCCCAGTTCTTGTGGCTTTACTCACAGTCACCACCATCCTAATGTGGTTACTCCACAAAACTCACTATCTAGAATACCTTACAGATATTTTGACTTCGGTGCCAATATAACATCGAATTCCTCATGATGGGTCATGTTGGGTTTGTTTTTCTTGGTGATTAAAATCTCACTGCTAAATATCACAGAGTGTCTCCCCAAACTAACTAAGGAATGTGATGCTCTGGTTATCTAAGACAGTACGAATTCCCCTCACTATATTTATAAGAGATAAAACGTTACACTGTGGAAATCCTCTGGTTGTTAAAAGCCCGATTTCACCATTCTATGTCTTGGTTTCATACATCCAATTTAGTCCTAATTTTTCATACGTCTTCTCAGCATTTCATATATCCAATTTATTGTGACGCTGATAACGTTTTTCTTACCTAGAGCCTGCCTGATCATGTGAGCGGTTGTCCAAATTTTCTTCATTGTCTAGAAAGGCACAGATCGTTACTTCTTTGTTGTCTACGGCAACCTCCTCCAATTTTTCACAATACTAATCAAGCAGCTGACCTTGAGTGCTTTCATGATTACACGGTCAAATTCCCCTATCGTTAAACACACTTTGGTTTTAGACTGATGCTCACAGTGACTTGTGCTAGTGATACTTACAGTCAAAAGGTCTCTGGTAAGGAAATATGAAAAAAGAAATTATGGATTCGTCTAATAATAATGCAAGCTCTGGATGAGTTTGCATTAGTGCTCCATATGATCTCCTCGTAGTTTGTGAGATCCTTCACCTTGGATCCTATTAACTAAGGGTTCATGCCTGGGTTCATACGCGAATATATAATATATAACGCTGCTATGGTGTGATGGACGTACATCTGGGATATGCGCTAAACCCGTTATTATAGATGCTTGGTCGAGAGTAACTTCAACCTTTCCCTTAAAAGTATATAACTCTTTCTCACTCTCAGCTTTTGTACAGATACCGGCACAGGACAGCTATCTATTCTATTTACGTCGATTTCTTCTAAATGGAAGCCAATAGAGTCCTTTTTATAGACTACGTAGTTATAGACCTCTAATGATGCACGGGTTAAACATCGAAAAAGAAAGTTAGAAAATTGGTAGTCAAGGACTTGGAATAACACTGGAGCAATAGTGTTTATGAACTGGGAATTTAATAGCTTGGATTTTGTACTTAGCGCAGGGAAAACATTTTTTGTTAATCGATTCCACTAGTTTACGGCTCTCGAAAAGAAGGAGTTATTATAGCTAGATGTTCTCGCATACGAAACCGCCAAGGTATGCTTATGGGAATGCAAAGATTGTGTTATAATGACTGGTGAAAATCTACGCAATGGAGGTATAAAGTCATTAATTTTTTTAGAGCATTTACCGTAGTAGTATCTGTAGATTAGTGTAAGAGCTCCAACCACTCTTCTATGATACAGCTAATCCAAACCCGATGTGTTCATTATGTCATCAATCAGCTTCAATGCGTGCTGGGGAACTCTGTCGACAAAATTTAAATATGTTTCTGGTGTTACCGCCCATAAATGGGAGGGAGTCGAATTCGAGAATACGTCGTATATATCTTTTATAGATCGTAGTAATTTTAGATGGAGAGAAAAAGTTTTTACAGCGACGTACAAAGCCAATTCCTTGGGACCCCAATTTGGGTACCCAATAGTTGAGGTGCCGGTTATTTTAATTATGGTACCCTGGAAATATTGCCGCTATACAGTGATTTATGGGGCAAAAGGCACGGTTCATTTTCATAGAATTAAATATCAAAAGATTCCCTTTACCCCAGTCTAAAATTAATTCAAGATCTACAACCAAGAGGCCAAGAGGTTGTGGCCTTTGCCTTCTTTGTTGTATAATCGTTAAGGATCATTGCTCTTTGATGCTCTAGTATCTACTTCTTTGTTCCTTCGGACGTGAATGAACGAACGTAAGGATCTCACTCAGGCACTATTTGTTACCCGCTTCACTGAGTTCATTCTCCGTGGGACTTCCAGACCCTTTTGGTTTCCAGATTGTCTGACCCCAGGGTGGTACAGGTGGATACCTTTGCCTCCTTTTGCCACACTCTTAGATAAGATGTTGGATGTATCTAAGCTGTCTTCAACTCTACTGGTTTTTATTGCAGACGGAACCTCGCTCCTCGTGAGCCGTAGAGAGACGTATTCTTTGACAGTTGGTTGTTTACTCTCAAAATTTTGGTGGTTTAACCTCGCTTAATTTTTGTTTGATTGTTTATATTATTTGTTTCTATATTCATGTTGCTCCAACGAGCATAAACAAAATAACTGACCACCTGGCCAGAGTCTTGTAACTTGGGAAAAAGAAATTGCTCACGAAGGCTGCTAGGAATCTGTTATTGACTGAACTATTTTAATGGTCTTATGTAGTTTGATCCACGGTCTAGTCAATTGCTGGTCATTTAACGCTACTGTCCCATACCTCGTTTGTATACAACAAGTTTGATGAACGTACATGTTGCGCGCGGCGTACTAAACGCGTGTAGTGCTTGAGTACGGAGACCTGCAAGCTACTTCGATACGATAATTTATGAAAGTGATTTCCTCAAACTAAATGTCTTTGTTCTTATCTGGAATAGCTTACGTTCTTATTATCAGTAGAAATCCCCAAAGGACGGAGATAATTCGAAATAATTTTTTGCCAAAAATTTCGAAAGCAAGTATAATATATTATCAATACTATCAATACCACTTGCTTGAGGAATTTTCCAAAAAACTATGAGAATTTATCAACGAACGAGGGGAATTCGTTTAGAAAAATTTTTGCCATTTTTCATTTCTTTATATACTTTTTATAAATTATACGTTGGCCTACTGCTACATTTTTAATATCCCAGTAGGCCAGACGTATAACTATTTGTTATTAGCATAATTCAAATGTATTGGTGAAATTGAATGTCATTACATTTTAGACAATTTCATTGGGTTAAATTAAAATAAAACTAAGGCAAAACATTTTCAGTAGTAATTTCCCAAGGACGGTGATAGTTCGAAATAATTGTTTGCGAAAATTTCGAAAGCATGTTGATTGGTAATAGCTCGACGAGGCCGTATGCAGAGGACTATTATCGATGCCACTTGCTTGAGACATTTGTCACCAGAAAAAAAGTTCAAAGCCAAAGTTGTAGGTAATAAAAAGGTCTATAACTTTTATGTCGGCCATTTTTTACATAACCAAAATTTGCCGTGAAAATAGAAATAACCGAGAAAAAAAACTTTTTCGTTTTAATTTTTATCTCCCACAAACAAATTTTTTTTTGTCACACAATTTGGTAAAAACGTACTTTATTATGTCCCTAATTAATACGCTGTAATTTTTTGGAATCACAATATTTATTTTTACGTTTGATTTTGATTATAATCAACAGTTTTTCAACGGTAAATTTTAACAAATAATGAATATTTTTAAGCAATCATTGAAAATAACTTTTTAAAATCAAGTTTATTCAGTTTTTCGCATTTCCTGGAAAATGTTTCCGTGTTTATGTTATGTTAATATATATTTTTTACACCATCTAAAAGTAGACATTTCAACAAACATAATGATTAATGTTGTTTTTGAAAAAACTGTTTCCCATACAGGAGAATTTTCGTGTGAAAATGAGGTCACTTTTTTGGTTTAAAATCAAAATTAAACGTAAAAATAAATATTTTGATTTCAAAAAATTACAGCCTAATAGTTATGGACATAATAAGGTAAGTTTCGACTGAATTGCGTGAAAAATGTTTTTTTGTGGGAGATAGAAATTAAAAACGAAAAACCCTTTTTTATTCGGGTTTTTCTATTTTCACGGCAAATTTTAGGTTATGTGAAAAAATGGCTGACGTAAAAGTTATAGACCTTTTTATTACCTACAACTTTTGCTTTAAACTATTAGACAGAAGGTCTAGTTTCCCTGAAAATCATGAAAAACCATTTTCTACCCCTAAAAGCTCACCCCATTTCATCCCCGTAACTCGTTTGCGCAATATTTTCTTCTTCATTCAAAAGTTTTCATACTGTTACTAATTTGTTCCATTTTTTGCCTGTTTTTAAGGTATCTAGACTGGTCTATATCTTCACTATGAAAACTATTTTGCAGAAAAAAACTTGAATTCGTCAAGAAATAATATTTTACGACATTTATTTTTATAATTCTATTAATTCATATTTCTGTAAAAAAAATACAATATTCTTGATAATCTACCGTGATAATCTACCTATCCCTAAACATTTCCCTATTATTGGTATAATTAGAAAGTGATTGGTCAAATTGAATGATGGCATTGAGTAAAATTCAAATAATCCCTTCAATCCTGCAAATTTTTAATTATTTTCCTCAATTCGTATGAATTCTTACTAAAATCAAATGAGTTTTCTAGAATAACCTCAGTAACTTTAAACGTCGATTAATCTTTATATATTGGTTTTATAAAGTTTTGAATACAAATTCGGTTTTGTAAATGTATTAGTAAATAAAAAAAAACGCATAGATAAAAATTTCGCGTCTATTTTTAGTTTTATTCGATGTTCAATATTAAATTAGAGTTTTTCAAAAATAGACATTATAGGCAAATAGCCAAATAGCAGATGCAGACTTGTGCCGGGAAAAAATATCGATATATTTTGCGATATATCGAATAACGATATCGGCATGGTAAAATATCGATATATAGATACATTGATATTTCGATATTTATACTTGTCGATAGATCTTGATACATCGATATTTATCAATATATCAATACTTAATGATATATCGATATACCAATACTTATCGATACTTATCCACACTTATTGATAAATCGATATATTTATCAATGTTATACGAAACATAAGCTAATATTTCATCATCTTCTAGCATAACCTCGTTGAATAAATTACTACCAACATCAACATACTCAGTAAAAGCTAAATCAAAATCAAGATGCTCTTGTAAACGATTCCATACAACGTTAAAGTGACTTTATTTTCAGATTTGATTTACCACCAATATATCGATATTTATCGATGTATCGATATATCTGAGGCATTCTCTGTCAACTCGGCCACCCCCCTCTATCCAAAAATTGGATCAACCTATAAAATTCGTTTAGTTCTCGTTTAATTTTAACCATGGCCTTTTTGAAAAATTCAAAATGGCGGACCAGTATGGCGGCTGCAAGTCAACCACCTCAACATGAAAGAATGGTTTTTTTTAATGTCATACTTGTAAAAGCCATCTGATCATTTAACAGAAACCATTTTCTGATGTTTTGCGTGCCGAATATGAAAATAACCTTACTTTTTGAGTCTATCAGATGAAAAAACAACAAATTTCAGGTTAACTTGGGTGATCGTTGAACTCAAAACACCAGTTTTTAATAGTTTTTTGGGGTTTAAGAGCGAAAAGTTAATTTTTTAGTTCAAAGTATGGTTCGAATCGTGCTCAACAAACCAAACTACATCGAAAAGAGGTTTTTTAAACTTCCACAGTAAATGGGGTGTCCATTGTAAAAAAAGAAATACTTTTCGGGAGTTTTTGAATAGGTTAGGGGCAACATTTGTACCTGTTAGTTTTTTTACAGGTTTTTTTACATAGCCCTGCCCTAATGCAGACAAACATCTCCTTTAAAATCTCACACTCCACACTGTTATTCCTCAATATTTATTGTGAAATCGCAATATATAAATATATATGTATGTAACTGTAAAATCAATATCTCAATACACAACATTTATTTTATAGTAAGCTTAAATTTCTTTTTGATTTTGATCAAAAAAAATTGTCTAAAACAAATTCAAAAAATCAAAATTATAATTACATATCTATCGTTTCTAAGTTGTAAAATTAAAAAAAAAAATTAAAACACTTTAACTTCCGGAGGTGAATACGGTATTTTACCTTAATTAAACTACCGGATTTAAAAGAATTAGTGCCGGAGAATTTTGAATTACTCAATTAGTAAGAAACAAAAAAATTAACGATTTTTCTGTTTGTTCCAGATGTAGTTTAGATCAAGTAATCTTTGAAATTTTGGAATTACCACACACAATCCGCAAATCGATCCACTCATTTGCTAATGACCGTTACGTTACGTTTTATATATAAAATAAAAAAACTATTAACAAATGTTTTGAAACATAATCGAAACTTTATCTTTTTTTATATCTAATTTTTGCACATCTCTCCAGTGGTCTGGTCTGTCAACCAAATTGTGTTATGAATTTACACAACATAAAAAATTAACGATTAATTAAACAAATTAACTATTTTTTATGTGTGCCAAAAACAAAACAAAATCCAGTTCGTATTATAGACAAAAATTATAGCTACAAATAATAAACGCCATAAATTTCAACATTCAGCATCCGTTTCCTCTCATCTCATTACCTGTTATTTATTCGTAATTAAATTTCTCACCTTTGAGATTTCTGATTCCGCTCTAATCACTAAAAACATAAATACACAAAAAAACAAAAAGAGAAAACACAAAAATCAAAAGTTTTTTTTTATGTAATGACAATTTAAATTTACTATTTATTATGATTTACCTAAATTACAAAATTTTTTGTTGTATCTTATATTAGAAATAAATAAAAAATTTACAAATCCAAGACTTAATTTTGCATCTTACCGTTTCCGGGTTTTATAAAATTATTTGAAATGCTCAACAATAGGTGCGTTCGATTTGACTGAAACAACTGAAAAAACAACAACAATTGCATTTAATTTTTCAGTTGCTTCAGTTGTTTCAGTCAAATCGAACACGGCTAATGTAATAGACGTGTCATCTACTCTGAAATCCAACAACCTTCTAAGTAATCAAAATAATCAAAGATTCGAACTTATTCTATTTTCCTGCGGTATCGCCATCTATGAAAAAAATGAACACCATTTTGTCGGCTTAAAATACTTATTTTATTTTCAAACCTTAAACCGTATAAATTTCTGTTTGATTCGTATTTTTGTTTTTATTTCTAATGCTAGAAAAATATAATTTGTAAGGTTTTTTTTAAAAGAGAATCGATTAGTTGACCGATTCTCCTATAGAATGCATTTTTGTTTACAAAAAAGATAATTTTATAACACTAGCGTTAGTAGTGACAAATGAAATTACTATTATGAATGACATATAGTTTTGCGCTGAACCAAATTTTCTGTTAAACATCGTTAATATAAAAAGTTAAAATAAATCGAAATAAATCAACAAATAATTATTATATTATATTACTGATTCTCTACATTAATTTAAAATATTTAAAATTTATTTTCTGGTTGACAAATGTTTAAGTTTAAATAGAAGTGATTATTATATAAAGTGGTTTCCAACAATTTTGATTTATCTGGAAAAAAAGGGAAAAACTTATCATTCATAATTTTCACCACCCATAAACGGTTGTGTAACAATAATTGCATTGATAATCTGTCGGTCATCAATTTTCAATTTGGTTGATAAATGCACATACTGCGTCCGTGACTATGTTATCTTTACTATGCACATCTTTAATGTTAATGGTGAATTGACTTATAAAATTCAAATGGTGAGTTTGTTTTGGTTTTCGTTTGCTCGTATTATAGGCTTGGTGGTCGATGTAAATTGAGAAAGCCACCCCTGAAAAAACTCTCTCTCTCTCTGGCGTTTACATCCCATGAAGGGATTTTGCTTTCCGTGCCACCAGCTTCCAATCATCTCGTTCCATGACCAGTTGACCCCAGTTTCGACATCCTATATCACGAAGGTCTTGGATGATGTCATCACGCCAGCGTTGTCTAGGTCTTCCTCTTCGACGAACACCAGCTGGTTGTTGTTGGGACGCTTTTTTTATCATTCTTTCAAATGGAGCCCTTTCTACATGACCAAACCATCTAATCCGCCAGTCGCCAGTATTCAGATTGCCGGGAGGTATATTCCTGGATGTTGTTAAAAGTTTAGTCTTGCCGGTGTTAATGCATAATCCAAGTCGTTTAGCATTTCTTTCAAGCTGAGAGAGACTATCCTTGATATCGCTTGTTCTACGTCCGAGAAGCACAATATCATCTGCATAGCCAAGAACTTGACTAGATTTGTTATATATGCAGTTTTGTGTCTCAATTCGGCTTTTTCTTATCGCGTACTCCAGCGCCAAATTAAATAGTATGGGCGCGAATGCATCACCTTGTCGAACACCTGATGTTATATCGAAAGGATCAGAAACAGACCCTTCGATTACTATTCTACAATTTGATCCCGATGTTGTGAGTTTGCACAGAGAAACAAGTTTCTCTGGGATACCAAGGCATATGAGTGCGGACCAGAGGTTGTCGCGGATGATACTACCATATGCTTGCCTGAAATCAACGTAGAGCTGGTGAATGCTGATGTTGTACTCCCAACATTTTTCCAGAATCATCCTTAATGTAAAACATTGATCTGTGGTTGAGCGGTTGGGACGAAAACCACACTGATAGTCACCGATGATAGATTCGGCGAACGGGATGAGTCGAGCAAGTACAACATTAGCTAGTATTTTATATGCAGTGAAAAAACTCTGCTAAAAGATTTTTCGAGAAGGATATTCAGTGGTTCTCGTTGACCTTCGTTCATTCAAGTGAAATTTTTCGTCGTATCGGTCTTCTTTACTAAAACCTTAAAATGTGAATGAATTGAGATCAATGTTTCAGCTATTTTTGATGATGATGCTAGGAATTCCGTAATCGCATTCATACATTTTTGTGAAGGTAGAATACCAATAGGTTTTATCGTGAGGCTCAGGAACACGAGAGCCCGTGCGCCAAATACGCATTTAGCTCTCTTTACGTACACCAAACTTACTTAGTTTATGGAACAGTTGATTCTGAAGATGAAATTTGTGTTGTTCTTCGATGCCACAAGAATATCGTTGATGAAATTCGGAAACGTTTGTGCGGCATTTCGTAAGCAAAATGCCATACGAATTGGCAAATTTTACAATGGAGTTGTGAGTCCGGTTTTTATGGATGTCTTCATTAGTGGAACGAGAGGAACGAGAGGAGTATGCTGTACCAAGAACAATTTCCCAGAAAATTTTGGATTCAGCTAGTGTATAACGGATTAAGATCAGAAATTGTGACTTAACCAATGACAGTTGGCTCATGATCTCTAATCGAGAATTTTTTTGACCATGTGAAGGTCATCAAATTCCTAAATTCTTAATTCAACCATATATTGAAATTTTGTGAACGCAGTTGTTTATTGTTTTGGATCCAGCCCGCCTGGTCTACCCGAGCAGACATTTGTCAGGGCTCAAATAAGGTCCTAATCAGGTTTGCCCTAGTCCGGATTAGGCATTGGTAGGGCAGATTGATTGGGCCCTGATCTTGAGTTTAACGGTTTTTCTCCATCAGGTCCTGATTGGGATTACCGGATTAGACCCTGATTGGGATAATCGGATCAGACCCTGATTGGGATAATCGGATCAGACCCTTATATATATTTATATATTATATACATAAATTAATTTTTTTTTTTTTTTAATAAAATGTGATGTGTAGTAGGCATTACAATATGTGTCACAACAACACATAAAAACCTTTTAAGACCAAGGTCCCACAACAACATGCGTTCTAAGGATGTTAATAGACGCAAATCTGTTTTTTTTAATATTTTTTTGTTAAATAATGGATAACTAAACCATAAATCCTATCACATATAAAATATGACATAGGCCAATATTTCGTGATAGGATAGGGAAAAAAAATAAAATAAGAGATAAAAAGCAAATTTGTTTTAAAACTTTGCAGGAACAAAACTAAAATTGGTTTGCCAATAGTCCAGCTAATGGCATAATCCTTGATTATGGGACGCAGTATATTTTTCAATGATTAAAGCTCAGATATATAGGTATATGAAGGCTCGTTTCTTCGAGCAAGCTACAGCGTTCCAGCATCAAGGAATATTCATTAGCTAAGATTGAGAGTGCTACCGTTGACTGAATACAGTTCATCCGCCAGCACCCCTAAGATATCACCTTGGCTAGTGATATCTCACTGCTATTTCCAGTGGTATGTGATAACTCACGTTAACTCATATGTCAATAGCAGGGACTAGAGTACGCGGGGTTGTCACACCCGTGGATCAAAAAATAGAAAAAAATTAACAAATTAATAAAAACTGATCCCTCCATGCGTTGAGAGTAAAGTTAAAAAATTACAATAAAAAAGAGTCAGACAAGTTCTAAAAAAATTGTAATGTTTCTTAAATTAAGTGCTCCTTCATATGACACCCCATTCGCTTGGGTCAAAAGTGGTTTTTTACTCTCCCCACATTCCCCACACCCATCCCCTAAACACACAGAAATATAGTTATTTGAGACTTTGCTATGATTTTCATTCAAAATTTACAAATTATCCTGTCTCTGCGAATTTTTTCAAATTTTTCTGTCAATCATCGTCGAAACGTAGGGAGCGAAACGATCTGGAATTTGTACTTTTTTGATAATAACTCAAAACTTTACATCACAAAATTCTAAAAAATTGCAATGATTTATAAATTAGGTGCTCTTTTAAATGACATCTCACTCGCTTGGGTCCAAACAGATTTTCTTTTACCCTCTTTAGCCCGGTCCCCTAAACGCACAGAAATATAATTATTTGAGACCTCTCTATAATTTTCATACAAAATTTACCGAATTTCCTAGCTCTGTGAATTTTTTCAAATTTTTCTGTCAATCAGTGTCGAAACGTAGGGGGGGGTGGGACGGTCTGAATTTTGCACTTTTTTGTCCATAACTCAAAAACTGTGCACCGCAAAATTCTAATTTTTTTTTTACCCTCCTTACCCCGGTCCCCTAAACACACAGAAATATAATTATTTGAGACCTCGCTATAATTTTCATACAAAATTTACTAAATTTCCTAGCTCTGTGAATCTTTTCAAATTTTTCTGTCAATCAGCGTCGAAACGTAGGGGGGGGGGAACGGTTTGGATTTTGCACTTTTTTGTCCATAACTCAAAAACTGTGTACCACAAACCACAAAATTCTAAAAAAAATTGCAACAAATTTTAAATTAAGTGCTCTTTCAAATGACATCCCACTCGCTTGGGTCAAAAAAAATTTTTTTTTACCCTCTTTACACCGGTCCCCTAAACACACTGAAATATAATTATTTGAGACCTCGCTATAATTTTCATACAAATTTTACCAAATTTCCTAACTCTGTGAATTTTTACAAATTTTTCTGTCACTCAGTGTCAAAACGTACGGGGGGGGGGGGGGGGTACGGTCTGAAAGTTGCACTTTTTTGAAAATAACTCAAAAACTGTGCATCGCAAAATTCTAAAAAAAATTGCTATGTTTTCTAAAGAAAGTCCTCTTGCAAATGACACCCCACTTGACCCCATTTTAAATAGTGATTTTACCCCTCCTTACCCCCCCTTAATAAATCTAAGTATGAGAATATGACACTTTGTTATATTTTTTATTAAAAACGTACTAATTTTCCTATCATTCCAAATACATTTGAAAATTTTCGGTCAGTTAGGTTCGGAGCTAATTGAGGTAAGAAAACACGACAAAAACGTCATTATTCCAAATTATACAAAAAATGGTAAGGTGTAAAATTCCAAAATAAATTTTTAAGGAATACTGAAATGAAGCCCTTTCATATGATACCCTACTTGAATCTATAAAAAAATATATTTTCTCATAGGTCTCACATCGTACCCCTGTAAACCAAACGAAAACCACTTTAGTTTTATTTGTATCCGTCATTTCATGTGAGCAGATTAGTTCTATACGCACCTCAAATTTTAAGTCCATAGCATTTATAGTTTACGAGATAATCGATATAATGTGAAAAACTCGTTTTACTCTCACCAATAGTGTTCCGTATAAAAAACGGAACCCTAAAAATTATACCACCTTAACCAATCAATACCACCTTAATCACTATTATTCTAGTCTTTCAGCCGAGAAGCGATAACTAAAACATACATGAAACGATTTTAACTATATATTTCTAAAATGGATAATACTCTAGTGAATTTTAACCAAATGAAATTTCAGCTAGGGGTCAAATACGAAAAAACCAATCAGGGCCTGATATATTCAAATAAGGTTAACCTTAAAAGGGTATTGTAAATCAGGCCCGGAACAGGCCCACACCAGATTGCCCTGATAAGGCTTGCCCTTTCTAGACTGACCAGAACCTGATCACGCCCCGACTGTATTCAGGTTTCCCTAATTGCATGCAAAATTAAATGCAAATGAAAAATGCAAATCACTTCTATCTTATTTGCGATTACGATAAGAGTAAAATTTCTTGCGAACAATTAATTAATTTGGGATATCAAAAATAAAACAAAGGAACCGGTGAATATTTTCTTTTCTTTGGATATATAATTATAAATTCTTTGGAATTTATTATTTTTTGCGATTTATTAAACATTTATTGAGTTTTATAAAAAGGACATTTAATTGAAAAAACATTTATTATTTTTATTATAAACAATTTATAATAAATATATGTTTTGAAAAAACATTAGTTTTTTTATTTTTCTTTGGGATTTTTTTGTATTAAATTTCTAGACATTACTATGTATGAATTCATGGGATGAGATAATATTTCGTCAACATCTTATCTCATCCTATGAATTCATACATAGTAATATCTAGAAATTTAATACAAAAAAATCCCAAAGAAATGTTGGGAATTATTCAAACCTAAGTTTCCTCTAACATGTTTATGCGTAAGAGTCAAACTCTTATTTAGTTACTCACAAATTGTGAAGTATCAAAATTAATTAAAATTTTACGATCCAGTTTCTTGAACAAAGTTTGGAACGTCGAATTCCTGGATGCGGCACGAAAAATATATTATACATATGGATATATCCATAGACTTAGTGAGATGTACAGAAAATGTTTAAGAGGTGAGCTCGAGTGAATTTTTTGAAGTGTGATATCGTGGTGACGCGACTTTATGTGGTCGGGCAATGAGTTGTAGATTATAAGACCTTTGCTGAATATGCTGCTTTGCGTTAGGTTAGTCCTAGCGTATATTAGCCTAAATAACGGCGCAGAACGGGTGCTGTGATCATGAAAGTGATCATTTGTGGTAAAATAGAATACTGATTTAGTTGAATTGTTAATTATTTTGTAGATGATAAGCAGTGTTTCGTAATTGAACATTACGGCAATTGGTAAGATGTTATCCTTATATAGTTCGACCGTGTGCGTCCTAAATTTCAAGTTGTATAAATTTTTGATAGCTCGGTTCTGGATGAATTCAAGCTCACGAATTTTATAGGAAGGTGCTGCACCCTAGATGGGATTTAGATATGTAAGAATAGAATTGAAATACGCGAAGTAAAGCGATTTTAATTCGTGACTAGGAAGGGCAAAATTGACCTTTTTCAGAACACCGGCCAGACCGGAGAGTCTTTTCGCCAACGTGTCAATGTACGCTACCCAATTTAAGTTCTGGTTAAGAATAAGACCGATATACCTCACTTCCTTAACACAACTGATTGACATTCTACCAACAACGATATGATTAATCATGTGTTCCATTGACGAATTCCTCTGGTAGAACACAATGAATTCTGTCTTCTTTGTTTTAATGATTCATTGGTTGGCACTCATCCAGTTCTGCAGTACCTTACAGTCATTTTGCATAGCTTGCTGCAGGTCGCAATATGAAAGTTCACCGTAAACTAACACTGCATCGTCTAAAAACAGTTGTAGCGTTCCTTGTAAGTTTGAGCTGAATATATCATTAATAAAGACGAGAAAAAGTAGGGCACCTCAAAAGGACCCTTGAGGAACACCCGCAGTTATCAATTTTTGTTGGCTCTCATCTCTGTTAACTTGCACAATTTTTTTTCTATTAGTGAAATCCCGAGTCTTCTAAGTTTTGTCAACAGTATTTGATGGTTTACGTAGTCAAAGGCTTTTTTTATGTCAATCAGGAGAAACGGAGTTTTAAGTTTTTTGAAGTGAAAACTTCCTTAGGCGCCCCACACTCAGATTTTTCCGCAGGTAGTATGTTAGTCTGATCCGTCATGCTTTAAAGTGAAATGCTAAAAATAATAAAAAATAATAATCTATCTATCATTTCTTAACGTTTCAAATTGCGTTGTGGATATCGTACTCAACTTATGTGCAGTAGGTAGTGAGTTCAATCCCTGGTGAGTACATATTTTTTTTTTGTTTTTTTTTTTTTCAATTTTTATTAAATACCTTTTAGGCATTCCCGATCGCACGTTCACTGTGATAAGACGTGTGGATCATTGGTGGTGGGTAGCTTGTAAGTAAATTAAAATTATTTTGTATTACAACTTGAATTTCTGAGTATTATTTTTAGTTACAAACTATTTTGTTTATTCAAAATTCTTTTGTGATTATACTCTATACTATTTTGGATGTTTTGTTTTACATTCTTTTCTTTGGAAAAATTTGTAAAAAATTGTTAACTCCATAATGAATAATTTTCTTTTTAAGATGCCTATTTAAAATGGCTTGAAATTTTTTTTCTTCTAAATACATTTACAATTATTTAAAGTTAAAATTTATTAAATTTAAAATTGGATTAAAAATAAATTAAATCTCAAATTTATTTAATAAAATTAATTGGAATTTATACATTTATTGTTAACTTCTTTATATTGAAAAATTTTTTTTATTTTTTGAGACGCCTAATTAAAATGGCTGATAATTCTTTTCATAGTTTATTACAATTAAATTGAAATTGGATAATTGAATTGCTTAATTTCACATTGATGTTCTATTAAATGAAATTATAAGAATAAAGTAAGATTTGGGATTAATGTAGTTAGTTATAAATAAAACATAAAATTCAAAATTAAACATATTTAAAATATAATTAAATAAAACATAGAACATAATTTCAAGTCAAATTAGTGGTTTAAGATTTGTTTCAAAGTGGTTCTTTAGAATTCAAAATGGCTTAAACAAAAATAGACTCAAATACATTTAATTTTTCAAGCCTTAATCTAATATAAATTAAATTATAACTTAAATTTAATATCAAAATAATTCATTTGTTTAACCCAACATTATCAAAATGGTTACCACAATAAGTGTACAAAATATAGAACAATAATTTAAAGTCAATTTAGTGGTTTAAGATTTGTTTCAAAGTGGTTCATTAGAACTCAAAATGGCTTAAATAAAAATAGACACAAATACATTTAATTTTTCAAGCCTTAATTAATTTAAATTAAATAAAAACTTAAATTCAATATCAAAAATAATTTATCTGTTTAACCCAACATTATCAAAATGGTTATCATAGTTTAAGTTTGAAATATAATTTGTTTAACCTAACATAATCAAAATGGTTATCATATTGTTTAACCACACAAGTCAAAATGGTTATTATTATGGTCTATTCATTGATTCATAATTATTTTCAAAAATCAGTAATATATAAATAATTCGAAATAAAAGATGTATCCAGTATCTCAACAGGAGGTTCAATATTTTGTGAGGAGTGGGATTAATAGTTCAATATGGAGATGATGAGAAAAAAGTTCAAGATAAAATTCATAAATTCAACTTATTCTACAATTATAAATAGTTATCATATTGTTTAACCACACAAGTCAAAATGGTTATTATTATGGTCTATTCATTGATTCATACTTATTCTTCAAAAATCAATAATATATAAATAATTCAAGATAAAAGATATATCCAGTATTTCAACAGGAGGTTCAATATTTTGTGAGGAGTGGGATTAATAGTTCAATATTGAGATGATGAGAATAAAAGTTCAAGAAAAATTCACAAATTCAACATATTCTACAATTATACTAAAGGAAACTTTAATTTAATATTTTCCTTCTTAATTAAAATATATTTTTAATAATTATTATCTATTTATTAAAATCATAAAAATTAATACAGATATTTACTAATTAAATTTTTTACAAAAAAAATAATGAAATCATAAACTAAATAATTAAAAAAATCTTAGATTCTAGTATGTTAAAAAAAAAAAACAATTAAAAATTATTTTATATATAAGATTTGTTTGTAATAGATAATCACATTTAATACATTGTAAAATATATAATTAATACTCTAAGTAATAGTATGCATACTACCAATTAATAATTAAAGCAATTATGTAATATAACCATTATATTAACCATGGTTAGGAGGAAGCAATTTTCTTCTCTCATATCATGTCTGAGGGGGACCTCAAACACAGCCCTGTCTAAATTGCAGGAACTGACTGTTGAGTCCAACTCTCAGACTTGGATATAGCAGGCAAAACATTCTTCATCCTAATTCTGGGCACACTCATGTATTACTCTCTTGGCCATATAGACTAACAGTCTAAGCCAATAAATAAAACAAAAAAAAAAAAAAAAAAAAAAATACCTTTTAGGACTCAATAATAGCAGTCTGCTGATTTGCCGAGCGATTTTCGTCGAGTCTATTACCAATATCAACAAAGAAATCATTGCGGGCATCCGGCTTATCCTTGTCATTTTGATGGCAGTTCCGATTATAGCAGATTGATTGATTGTTTACCCATCTGTCCCAAGAATTTGGCTCCGTAGAAATTTTTTTTTATTTTACACTCAGTTTTTATCTTCCTATTTTGTGTGTAATATTCGTGCAAAATGAATGCATTGGCTTGTTGCGATTTGACTAATCTGTACAGATCTTGTTTTTCTTTGCAGAGCTTAAATATTTCGGGTGTTCCCCACTCCTTTTTGTATGATCTTGGTCTCGGTACTACAAACTTTGAGTGTTTATGTATAGAGCTGTTGAACGTTTGTAGAAAATTATCCCAGTCTCGTTCAGTATCTGTGGCTTTACTTAAATACTCCAGGATATCGTATCTGACTAAGTCATATCGTATTTTAACTTTGGGAGTATAACCATTCGTAATCGGACTGCCCTACCTGTTGATGTTCAAGAACATGATTTTGTGGTCGCTAAAGTCGATGTCATCGATTCCTAGATAGCAATTGTTGTTCAGCATATCGGTTACAAAGAGGTCGATTGTTGACGATGCTCGCTCTGTGACTCTCGTTGCCATATTTGGTGATAGCTGATTGATGAAGACAAAACTATCCGAGATCGTGGAGTATTTGAAGCTTCTCACCTTTGCGTCGCTTACATTGGCGATATTGATATTGAAGTCCCCTAGTGCAACAGATTTTTAAGTCCGTTTAATTTTCCTAGGTAAAAGTCTTGGAACACTTCGAAGTTTGTGTTGCTCGGTCTATATACCGCACCTATATACATATTAAAGGAGCTAAGTCGAACCACAATAAAGTTGCATTTACTATCTATCGTATCATTACTATAAAGCTCAGATATCAAATTGGAGCGCACAAAAATGGAAACACCTCCACCGATCTTCGATCTTGTTGAGTGATAGCTAGTAAAGTCGAACAAGTTACAGTAGGTTGATGTTTCACTCTTCAGTCATGTTTCCGTGACAACTATGATGTGAAACTTCGATTTAATGGCACTTAGCTGGAGTTCGACATCTGAAAGTTTGTTATTGATACTTCTACCATTCAGGTAGAGAACGTTCAAGCACTTGAAAGATAACGTAACATCCAGAAATTTGTCGTCATGAATCACATTCAAATATTGATCCAAGTTAAAATCCATGTCCATTTTGAAAAAAGTTAGTTTTTTAAGTTGTTAAAACTCAGAAGTGTGTGTAGCTAAAATAAGAAATGAAAACAATGTTAGAAGAAAAGAAAGGTTTCGAGAAATATTGCAAAATCAAAAATTCAGAAATCCAAAAATATTCGAAAAATTATAATAAAATCAAAAATTTAAACTTTTTTCAAAATTCTAAAAGTATTACAAAAACTACAACAAAATCAAAAAAACAAACTTTTTTTCAAAATTCTAAAATTATCGCAAAAATTATAACAAAATCAAAAATACAAACCTTTTTTCCGAATTCCAAAAATTATAATAAAATCAAAAATTGAAACTTTTTTTCAAAATTCTAAACATATTCCAAAAATTGAAATTTTTTCTAGTATTCTTAAAATATTGCAAAAATTATAACTAAATCAAAAATACAAACTTTTTTGAAAATTCTAAAAATATTCCAAAAATTATTACAAAATCAAAAATTGAATTTTTTCCAAATCAAAAAACATTTTCCAAAATTCTAAAAACATCGCAAAAATTATAACAAAATCAAAAATGCAAACTTTTTTCAAAAATCCAAAAATTATAACAAAATCAAAAATTTCAATGTCCAATTTCATGTTCGATTAAATTTCATGTCATACAAATAATTAATTTAATTTTTTGCCAAAAAATTGGTTAAAAAAAAATGAAAGTCATTCTTTTGACACACTTGACAATATTTTTTTGACAAACTTATAATGCAATAATCTAGTTTTTGGCCTCACATACCAATCCCGACCAACAGGATTTCTCCAAATTCAATTTTCCTACTCGTAATCACTTAAAATGAACGTTTTTCTAGCAAAAAATATGCAAACTTCCTTGTTTCGACACACTTGACGATTTTTTTGACACACTTCCGGGACAGCTATCGAACACATCGTCCTTTCGGCTCTTACCATTGAGCATACTAAGTTAAGTAGGAGTATGCTAAGTTGTGTAATACACACGTGATTTGAACAGGTGTCTCTGATGAGTGTGAGTTCGAATCCTGGCACGAAACACAAAAAAATGTTTCTAAAGGAGTTTTAGAGAAAATTAAAAATTATTTCGAATTGCAAAATTCAAGTGATTTCCAATATGTACTTTTAAGCTTAATTGCTCACAAAAAACCCTCCAAATTAGTTCTTTTATATTATATAAAACATTTTAATAATAGACAATTTACACATATAATCGGCCCTTAGTGTCCGATTGACTTTCCGACAAGATGGCAATTTTCTTGTTCAGATTTTTTTTATTGAAGGGTTTTGAAGCTGAACTAATCACTAAGCTAGTTCGTGTAGCACTGCGACCTAAAGATCTATTGTGCTTAATCTTGATGTTGTTATACTGCAAATAATGTCGATGACACTGTAGAATATACAATGTGTTCGAATCCGAGCCCCCTAACTTAGTTAATTAGCTGGATTGGACTAATGCTTTGTTATAGAGGAAGGACTAGTCTCCTTTAATCGAGTTTAATTTATCTGCGCCATGCAAGTTCAGAGAATTTGCAAATAATGTATTACATGGTTTCTGCCTCCGAGTTGCAGAATCTGCATCTGTCAGACGCAGTAATTCGCCTAATTTGTTAAGGTGGTGAATTATTGAACCGTGTCCTGTCACGCACCATGTTAATATCTTTAGAGACTCTCAAGATCGATTGTTTTAAGAGAGGAGATGGGAGGCTGCCTAGAAACGTTTTAAATTGCAGCAAACCTTCCCGAATACTACATAGCTGTTTATTTTATTTCTGTTGCCAGCAGTGGATAACACATTTGAGCAAACTCTTGGTTAGTTCAAAGCTCGTTTCTGGACCAATGAGCTCTGTAGTGGCGCAATTTTTGCCTAGTAAGTCTGCTACTCCAATTCCGTGTACTTTTGTTTGACCTGGTAATCACACAAGTGTGACGAGCTTTGAATTGAAACGCGTCGAATTCAAAGCCAATAGTTTCGCCTGACTGTCAGAAATAATATATATCTGTGTGGCTGTATTCTCTTTCGGGACACTACATTGCACAGTAGTTGATTGCAAAAGTTTCGGCTTGTAGTGCTGTTGCAGAAATACCTAGTGCTAGCGCCCGTTTAACTCTAGGGCCAAACGCCCCTCCATCAGTGCCTTCGTTGGCTTAGCATACATCCGTATACTAAATGCTGGAACTGGATGATAGTACTTGTAGGTAACTCTGGATGACGTCCCTGGCTCCTATTTTGCCAATAAACCGTCTCTCTAGATCAGTGATATTTGACATACAGTCTGAAGTAGACGGTCGTTAGATAGCTGATCAGGCTAACTGGTTTGAGTGTTTCGACGAACTGCATTCTTTGAGATGTTGGTGTGGTTCTAAAAGCACCTGTGGTACAGAGGCACTCGTGTCTGGGTTTGTTTTCAGCCACCAGACCAAAGCTTCGTATGACAGTATGGGTTTTATTTTACGTTAATATAACCAAAGTCCCCAAGTTTTTCCAAAACAATTTCTGGAAGCGAAGAAAGCCTTGTTTGATTTATCCGTTCACCGACAGTATGAATACTACTACTAAAACTTGCTATAAGCCGACACTGGGAAAATAGCAGTTAAACCTTTTTACAGGAATATTGGGAATATTCCGTCGCCTCGAACAATTTGATTGCCCGAATCGTTCTGTTGGGAAAGAATATTCTGTTGGCTAGTTGGTCTGAAAGTTTTGTAGTTTCAGGATCTAACGGACCAGTGTTTGGAATATTTTCTTCTTCCAAGCTCACGTATCCAGAGCCTTTACAGTGGGTCTGTAATAGTGTTTCTAGAGTTTCCATACAGCTGGTGGTGAAGGTACCGTTCCGTCTGCAGATTGAACCCAGAGGATTTTTGTTGTCAGTCGCAAATAATTTTTGAATTTGAACTGCAGCCGGTAGACTGTCAATCGTTCCGCAAAGCTCTCTCCAACTATCCCTTTTACATCATCCTAGTTATGTTTTGTAGTTAGTAGGAGCCAAATGGTACCCCGTCCAGCCAGGCGTTTGCTCCTTTTGCTTTGTTAAAGAGTATGCGAACTTTATTTCTAACTCTCTAAATTACCAGACATACTTTTAAGCGTTTGTTGAAGAGAACCGCAGTTCTGGGTCGCTCTCTCTCTCCCGGCCTGGGAAGCATATCAGTTGTGTGTTTTTGTTGGTCGATAGCGATACCTTTTATTTTTTGCTGCCATGGTTCATGGATGAACACAATGTCGTGAGCATCCTGTTGGATAAAACGGTTCAAATTAGCAAAGGTAATTGCTGACCTGTGCAGATTAATTTGAACGCAACTTAGGACTTTTTTTTCCAAGCGGTTCACTATCTTGTTCTGATAGGTTCTCCACGAGCAATCTTTCGATTGCGAATATTAAACCTCGAAGATGCAATGGTACGTGTGAATTTTTTAAAAGTATTTGGTTCGTCATTTAAATACATCTGTGCAAACCCCTACCTCGGTTTTTGAATTATTCACGTTCCATTGGGTTCCATTATTATGTAGTTTTTACGTATTAGACTACAATGTATTCTCTCTTTAGGTAAATCAAGTCAGAGATTCTTCCAGTCTCATGTGCAACCAGATCAAGGATCTACTGTACAACTTTATAAAGTTTTTCTTCGAACTTAAATTTAACGATAATGACTGTTATCCGCATACCCAAGGTATTGAATGCCCTGGTGACCTAAAATAGCCAGAATTTCATCCACCTCTAGACTCCACGTGAGGAATGATCAGATTCTAATCTGTAGACAACCTCTAATAGTGCCAAGGCTGATTTGACAATTTCTACCTAGTTTTAGTTTCTGCTACCCTAGTTATTAGCATCTCATTACATCCATCGGTTGTGGTGCTGTCATTTTTTCCAGCTGAAATTTCCTGATGACTTTACTCGAGGTATCGACGGTTCCTTTCTTTCTAGAACGGCACAGACAACAATTTCCCGCCTATCATCAACTTGCCGGTTTCTCTTGTCAATTTGAACAGGGTTTCCGTTAATCTGTCCGTTCTGAACGCGTACTGATAGTTCGGAGACGGTCTTAAAAGAATTTCAGTTAGTATTTGGTTATTGATCACCTTTGCCATCGGATTTAACATGAATGATGTCAAACTAATGGATCTGTAATGCTTCGTTTGGATTTTATTCTTTTTTTCCGCTCTTGGGATATGGATATTTAATTTTTTTCGAGCGCTCATTTCACTCCTCTAATTAATATTTCCGAGTTAAACATTTTATATTTTTAATATCGTTCTTATTCGTAAGAGTCAAACAATTTAATTTGTGTCGACTGCTTGGTCAAATCAAAAAATTTAACGCCAAAATATAAATTACAGCTCAATATTATTGATCTTTTATATAGTCTTAACGACACAAAAAAAGAAAAACTGCCGTCTGAAGTCCAATTTTTTTTTATAGCGTCTTAATTGTTGTTAATATTATTGTTATAAATCTGAAAAAGCTAAAAACCCAATTTTCCTGTATATTTTTGTTATTTAAGCAAATAACAGCTGCTATTTTGTTTTTATTTTAATTTATAGTTTCGCCACATACACCCCCCTATTAGTGATATTGATATATAATACTATCGCGTTAAAGAGATAGATATTCACATGTTTTGTAGTATTAAGGACATGTAAGTTTTGATAAAAAAAACAAATTTGAACTTGCATTTTAATGATTTATTAAGAAATAAAATTTTCTTCTAAAATCGATAGTGAAAGTTTCATTATTTCAATTGATAACATGAAAGGATTCATCTTAGGTTTATTAAAACGACCTTCAGACTGTGTCTATTCTGAGAAAAATCACGATTGTTAAAAGTAGTAGTTAAATACAAAATCTGATTGTAGAACCGAAGTCGTGATCAATCATAATACATTATGGTTGATTTCAGCATTCTTTGAAATCTCCATTACATTTAGAGTAATAAACTGTGGTTCGTCTATTTTGACAACCAAACAGCTTTTAAAGTTCATAATATATATAGTTAAGATTGAAATTGTGATCTTCGATTGGTTACAATGAAATTAGAAACCCCGAAGCAAGATATTCATACAGAATAAACAGTAAATTTCTGAAATCGGAATTGCTTCGAGTTATCTTCTGCGTCTGTCGATCAGGGTTACACACTATTGTTGTTTTTCTGATCGAGGACTTCGTTGCAATAATAGCTAAATGAACTTCGGCAAATCGTTTCGAAGTTGAAGAATTAAATTGTGAACGACAAAACCACAATATATTAGAAAATTTTTGGTAATTAGAGCATCATCTATTGTGTAATAGCTGATGCTCTCAGGTAGCTAGATTTGATAAATGCGCATAACCAAACGTCCAACTGCATTAACAATTCCAGAAACATGTCGTAACCTGTGGTAAAATTTATGTGAAATTTATTCGTGAATAGAATGAAATTTCGTCCTTATGGAAGAGCAGTTTTTGTTGATTTGTAAATTTTTTATCAAGTTTTGATTTACGGGTCACATCACAGGAATTTTTTAACACCTCTTTCATAGTGCAGTACAAGCTCGGTAAGCGGTTGATGGAAATCATTGGTAGTCAACTGAGATTTGTGATTTCTTTAAGCCATCATGAATTTGCAACCCACAGTTTTTAAGAACATTAGGTGTCTATTATATAGAACAGATTAAGCTTATGCATCTAACTGCGAGCTATAAAACGATTATATAGCCAGACTGACCCGAAACCCATGTGTATCATATTTTTCTTTTTATCCACAATTGAAAATAATTATCGCCCAATTAGCTGATACACTAACTAAACCGTTTTTTTTTTTGCAAAGATGCAATATTTACAATATTTCCAAATTAGCATTAAATCTTAAATTAAACAATAAAATAATATTTTATTTCATATTCTTGAAAATTGAAAAATCATAGAATTATAATTTACGTTATAGTGCAAATTTAGCAAATTTATTTTCTAATAAATCTCAAAGCAGACAATCTTATTAAGAAAAAAAATAATAACTACAAAACAAACAACCAAAACAGCAAAATATAATTGCATAAAATATTTGCATAAATATAATATAACAATCATTACATTACAATAATTTCTAGCAACGAACAATAAAAAATGATTTCTAAATTATTTTGCAATTACATCAACCTATACTCAACCATATGTGGAATTTCTTAAAGCTAATAATCAAAGTAATAATAATAGTTAATTTAGTCGTACATAATAGAAGTCAATAGGAATATCTCTCTCTGAACTCTACTATGACAAAAAAACCAATTCAACAAAAAAAGCACGATCGCTTTTCTATGTGTGAGTACTAGAAAATTCTATGCTCAAAACTTAAAAATGTTAACGATATTAAGTTTCATATTTGTATAAGTTTCTTTAAGTCAACTAGTGGTTTGACTTTCTTATTTCTGGTACATAAAAGAAAATATACAATTATAAAAATAGAATAAAAAAAATAAAAATATAAAATGAAACCAGCATCTTTGATACAGGTAAGAAGAAATATCTTTAAGTAAATATGGGCGGAATGTTGACTTCGAAACGTCAGACATATTAAGGTATTTCCGTTTTAAAATGTCAGTTGACTCATTTTGAATCTTTGATTTTTTCTTAAAACTATCACGTCATTGTTGAGAGAATATTTATGTTGCGATCTTAAAATATCTTAAATACATTATGACTATGTGATTGGCAGTGGTGTGCGTATGTTTTCAAGCAATATATCAGTGTGTTTTAATATCTTTAAGAGAATTCTTTCACAGAATTCTGTGAACGTGAATTGAAAACATGAACGTGAAAAACAAAACATGAATTAACTACTGTCATTGTGTTAAACTCAACCGATTCCCATAACCAATTTTTAGTGTCAAATCGTATTTTTTTTTTGCTTGGTTTACTCTTCGAGAACCCGAATTTCCTTCTCATAGACGTGCATAACTTTTTCGTTTGACATTTGATCCACAAAAGAATAATAGTTTCTGCCTCCCCGCTGAGGTTGTGAAAAAAGAAAAGAATAAAAATAACAGTTTGGTTTTTTTTAACAAACATAGTTATTGAAATTTCATCAATGAAAAATAAATTTGTCAATAATGAAGAAAATTTTTCAGGTTCTTCTTGTCGTTAGAAAATATTGTTTGTTCTTTATAAAATATTTGACTTAAATAATCCCAGTAAATAAATCAATAAATTTAAATTACTCTCGTAATTATGTCATTAATTTTATAAAAATTAGCACTACTATGAAGAAAAGCTTTATTACTTTTTGGTATTTTAGATTTAGATTTGTTTTTAATTTATAATTTAACAAAAAAGTTGTAGTAAATATAAACATTGAAAATCCAATCAAAATGGAGAAAAGAAACATTTGCTTTCACGATTTTTTTGTCTCTTTTCTGAAATTATTGGATTACTTGCTTTAAAAGAGCTTCAACTTGCTTGCTTTAAAAGAGTTTTAACTTTCCGAAATGACGAGCCATGCGTGACAATTCTAGACATTTGTGTAATTTCTGTATAATTATTAAAAGCTATTTTTGATTAATTTATTTTTTGGATTCATCATGTTCCAACTCTCCGTTTGTGAAAATTCCTATTTCTCTCTCGTTATTCCTGGTAACTAATTACAAGAACGTCACACATGAACGCATCACATGAACGTTCAATATTCAACTCTACTAACTTTCCACTAAGCAGTTTGTAATGAACGTTGGCCCTGCTAATGAGTCACTGATAGGTGACAAACGGAGGACTGCTTGCCTCTCACTGACTGAGTTTTTATTCCGACAAGATTCAGCCATGTGTGTCCGAGAAGTAATTGCCGTAATTCAGTAAAAATGATCAGATGTGCACGCTAAAGATACTGTGTAACGGAATTAAACAAGCGAAGACAAAGAACAGGGACTCTGACAACCTCAAACGTCGAAAAAACCGGGATCATCACACCAACAATTTAAAAAATATAAATTATTACATTTCACAAATATTAGACACATGTTTCACTCACCCCATGATTGTGTATCATCCAACTCTCCAGAAAAAAAAACATTAGCCGTACATGTTATTGACTAAATAATTGAGAGTAATTGAGAGTGTTACGCCTTACTTACAAACTGTTTTATAACATGGTTGGTTATTTGATGACATTGTAGATAACGAATTTGGCTTTCGGTTGACGTGGCGAGTCTAAAAAAAACTGTCAACCAAAACTAGTAGCCGTTTGCAGCTGACGTACACGATAAAATCCGTTTTCAAATACGTAGCGATATATTTTTAGTTTAATTTTTCAGCCACCTAAAAAAAAAAATCCTATTATCAAAATATGTTGCAGCACCATAATCACATAAGGAAAAAAATATAACCCATTTATTTCGACCTTTCGGAACTGTCGGCACTTTATAGTATATACATTACATTTTATTAAACTAATATGAATTTGTAGTTTTCTTTAAATTTAATTTTGATGTAACAATAATTAACCAATTACAGCAAAACTATCCATTTTAATTTATTTTAAAACCATATGTTTTGATATTCGCCGACTGAATAATCATCAATATGTCCCCATGCACAATCATTTTTTGTGGCATTTGATATAATGGTTTTTGATCTATTATATCATCAACTAACATATAGCACAGCTCCTCTCTCTCAACAGTTTCAACAATAAACCTAACCTAAAAATCAAAAAAATCACAAAAATCGTTTTTATATAATATTTTCAAAACAACTTATACATTTATCACTAAAAAATTTCGTCATTAGCTTCAAGTAATTAAATTAAATCAGACTTCCGTTTCAAAAATTCCAACAAGCTGTTATACTTGCTTATATTGATCTTGTTTTTTTGGGGATAGTATTAACTGCAAATTGAATATTGGCTTCAGAGTGATTTTTGCTCAAAATATGCGGGCATGACTTTTCCGTTCCAGTTTTTTACTCGTTTCTGCTTGCACCATTTCACAAATCTTCGATAAACCATTTCGTACTGCATTTTGAATTTTTGTGGCACTAATGAAGCTCTAGCAGTTGCAGCCGACATGTAAACATCGGAGGCAATACTATCGCTACTACTGTTCATACTAGGTTGCGAAGTTAATGAAAAAATATCTAAAATATTTTTGCATTTTTTTCGCGAATAAATTTTTTACAATTGATTGTTTATAAAGACAAATTAATTCTTGTCATCTTAGTTACGAATCAGCTTTGGAGATTTTTTTCTTACTTGATTTTGTAATGTTGACATTTCGGTCAAAAAGTTTAATTTTTAAGATGTCATTATATTTTTAAGCATTTCTGCACGATCGTAGACAAAATCTTGTACAACACGCATCACTTTATACTGCGTGTTTTAAACAAGTATTTTTCACAATTGTACCGTAAATAGCTATTGTATGTTCTATTATCATGATTATTATATAACAAAGGGTTTTTATTTTATGCGGGGGTAAAATGTGTCTTTTTCCAATTCATTTGCGCGTAAAATAATATTACATAACAAACGTCCCAATACAAAGTTTTGTGGGAAAGTTTGTGTAATGTTATCAATTTTCATCTCACATTGGTGTCGTATACTGGAGTTTTTGTAGCGACATAACTGACTAACATATGTGAAATAGTTGGGAACTACAAAACACTAAATGGATTTAGAGTTTGGTTACATTTATAGGCACTAATTTTTTTTTACGTCCATGGTTCCTTACACCAAGTTTCAATTGTTGACTTATCTAACAGCTTCCATCACTGAACGAGGTATTGTGGATACGTTACGTTCTCAATTGCACCAAACAATATATCCGTTTACAAAAATTATTTGTTTCCTGTAAAAATGTCTGAAACTTTTGAAATTGTGGTATATGCACAATATTTAGAAGACCATTAGGTCGAACGATATGCTGACTCTTTAGTGTTCTTGAGTAACTTCATTCCAGGGTATATAATATATTGAGCATATATATTCATTCAGCAACGGCAGAAGAAAAATGCTTTCATTGTTAGGCAATTGACAAGACATAACTCTGATTATGCTCTCATTGATTAACGAATGCCATTAGATTTATTCCATTTATTTTGGTTCTAACGATCTGGTAGGTGTTCCATTAAGAACTGTTGGAATTTTTGTTCTAATTGGCTATATGAGATTGGCTGTTTACTTTTTTTTACTGTTTCTCTGTGACTTTCTTCGGCGTTTAAGATTTTCCTTTTACTTGACTAGCTTTTTTGGTATTTCACCAACATACCGGTTGCCAGCTGTTTCTAAAAATTTTCCTCGGCGCTAAAGCATTACAAATTTTTGCCATTCAAACTAATAGAATGGTGCAACATCGAATGTCTTTAATTCTTGCAAACCCAACACATCAAAACTTGAAACTTTTTTCAAAAGTCTAATTGCAAAATTTCTTAATTCACAAATTAAAAAATTCAATCTTTTTCCAAAATTCTAAAAATATTGCAAAAATTACAACAAAATGAAAAATCCAACCTTTTTTCACAATGCCAAAAATATTCCAAAAATTATAATAAAATCAAAAATTGAAAGTTTTACAAAATTCTAAAAATATTCCGGAAATTCTTACAAAATCAAAAATGCAAAATTTTTTCAAAATTCCAAAACTATTTCAAAAATTATAATAAAATCAAAAATTTCCATGTCCAATTTCATGTTCGATAACATTTCATGTGTTAAACAAATTATTAATTTCATTTTTTTCCAAACAAATGAGTAAAAAAAATGAAAATGAAAAAATGACAAACTTATAATGCAATAATCTAGTTTCTGATCTCACATACCAATCCCGACCGTCAACATTTCTCCAAATTCAATATTCCTATTCGTATTCATAAAACGTGAAAGTTTTTTTAAGCTGCAAAAACATATGCAAATTTCCTTGTTTTGCCACACTTGACGATTTTTTTGACACACTTCCGGGACAGTTATCGAATACGTCGTCCTTTCGACTCTTACCATTGAGTATATTTATTTTTAGAAACAAACTAACATTTTTGAAAAGTGGGGATAAGAATTTCACTTTTGGCTCGAGAATGTAATACTTAGATCTTTCAGACCGAAGTAAAATGTGTTTTAAAACCACCGGCTACTTTGTTATTTTTTTCATCAGATTAATATCGATATCGTGAAAACACAGAAATTAAAAATTTGTTTTATTATTTATTTACAAAAATAAAATAAAACTAGGGGGTAAAAAATAAATATAGGGTCCGCGTTGAACCCCGAACCTTTCTCACAACCAACTACATCGACAATGACAACGAAACGTTTTTCATGTTCTAGCTAAAATACATTTTACATATTATGCTTAATATATTCTTTTCAGATAATTCAGTTGTTTCAGTCAAATCGAACACGACTATTATGAAATGAATTGTTTCTTTAATTTCTAATCAATAGAAAATATTTAAAAACAAAGAAAATTATGACTAAAATAAAAGTTAAGATTCAAAAGAAAGGAAACTTAAAATAATTTTTTTTGCATTAATTTTATGCATGAATTTTATTTTTAATTTTCCGAAAAAAAGAAAGTGAAAAATGAATTTAAACATAGCTGAAATTTTAAAACAAATATTTTTTTAAGCCTGACATAAATTAAATCCAAAATAATACGTCTATCCACTTCGCAAGCAAAGCATAAACTAAATTGTAAATATTAAAATTTAAATTTCTTATTTCGTTTGTTGTTTCGTTTATTTTTTTAATCGTTTAATTTTTTTATATTCTCTTCTTTCCTTTCCGCATTTTCCCCTTTCCTTAGATATGGCTACGCTTTTTCGTTTCTTCTGTATTATATATATGATTTTCAGCAATTTCTTAATTATAGGAAACTTCAAAAATAAATCAATATTGATGTAACTGTAATCTTTATTCTTCAACTAATGATATCTATACAATAACGCATACCATTATAATTATCAATTAACAAAAACAAGGTTAAGAATTTTGTGGCGAAGAGCATCAGTTTGATCTTCTAAAATTATAACTCTTATTTGGACATTTTTAAATAAGTCTTTACAAAAACAGTTTCATAACCAAAATACTTTCGTCACGTATGAATATTGTCAGTAGTTATGTCTTTTAGTTCATAAAATGTTAGATTTCCTGATAAATACCGTAAGTGTCGAAAATGACTAAATTTTAAAACTTTAAATTGATTATTTTAATTTTATTGTTTTAAAAATTTTATTTTACAAATTAAGCGAAGGGGTAACGCAAACATTTTTAATTAAACAAATGATGAAATCTCTTAATTCACTAAATGTAGAAAAACCGATATTTATGATATTTTTATCATATTTCCTTGCTAACTTGCTTAAAATTATAATAGTTTTCTAACGAGCAGCAGCTGACTAAAATCCTTCTCTAAAAGATATACCAAGTTAAAGAGTTGACCTCCTATAGTTGACCTCTATAACTTCAAACGACTGTCATTCGTCATGATTGCTTTTTTGATTGCTCAATATTGCATATTAAGTTTTTGTTTTTTAAATTAGCCAAGAAAAATATCACAGAAGTCTGTTGTCTATTCAGTATTTAACTTACAATTTTCATTTAAATCATTGCAACAAAAGACTTACATTTCACGTAAATCATCATATATTTTCCGCGTCGGCTTGATTTAAACAAATGCATATTAATGTTTATGTGTTTGACGAAAAGAAACAAAACACCTTTTAATGGTTACTCCATACCGTACGTTTTCTTCACGTACATATATGTATACCAACATTTATAACCGGTTCATTTAAAACAAATACTAAAATAAATCATGCATGTATCTAAACTTACATATGTATGCGTGTTAGTTTTACAAATAAAATTATAAGATATATTCAGAGTCAAAAAACAATTTCTTACATGATCTTATAAAATTTTTTTTTTTTTTGGAATTTTAACTTTAACAAGAATAAACATGTGTTTTGTTTGGTCAAAAGATTTTGATTCTTATATCTCTCTATGTTTTGTTTTGTATTTCATTTTGCATTTATTCTTTGAGTTTGAATCTTTTGAAATTCGATTTTAGGTATAACGCCACCTACAAAAGCATATAAGATACGAAATTATTTATCGTTTTTTTTTTCGATAATAACAAAACCGAAGATTATTTTTATAAGATTTTTTTTTCTTTCTGTTAGCATAATGTAAAGAGGTCAAATATTTTCATCGCGTTATGTTATTTGTAATTATTTGAAACGATGATTATACAATTTTTAGAAGATTTAGGAAAGAAGTTGATCGGTATTAAAACATTTCTATTTTAAATACCAATCAGATTTTTTTTTTAAACATTCCGTCTTAAATTTAAATTACTAAAAAGAATGAACGTTTAATAAAATAATGTATATTTTTCTAAATGACCTTGATGGAAAAATTTCTGCCGGTTGGTTCAAAACTATTTTTTTTATTCTTTTTCATCTCCTAGGGTCATTAATACAGACAATATTTTCTTTTCTTTTGTTTTATAATTTCGTATGAGATTGTTGTTTCTTTATGTGTTTTTTCTTTTTAATTTTGGATTAATGTTATCGATATTATCGATCAGCAACCTTTTTACATTAACTGTTTTCTTTATTTGAATTTGATAAACAAAAGGGTTGATATACAAAAATATAATTTGTTGTGCGGTGGTTTTCAATAGATTTCTTTCATTTTTATTTGGACTAGAAATTGTTTCTAATCAATAATATATTTTTTCATGACATAATATTAAACTTATTCGACCTTCTCATAGCGGCAATTTACACTGTTAAATTTGCTTGGTTTGACAGTGTAAAAATTAAAGGTTAAATTTATAGATGGAGCTAGTATTAAAGACCCATTCCTTTGGTCAACATTTCGTTAAAATTCAAAAATAAAATATTTTACGATTACATGTTTCTCTTTTATAATAATTGTGGTCGCCGGTTAAATTTGAGTATCATATTTTTAATGTATCGTAATCAGTTTAACACTCTTAACGATGGAGCAATTGAAAGTTGACGTTGTTTCTTATGCTATTATTTATCAATAAAATGATATATTTATTTTAATTATTTCTATTCTAATCTTAAACTTTTTATTATAAAGAAAATTATTTACAAACCAATGATATTTAACATTTTTCTTTCTTTTTCTTTTAGGTAAGCGGTTTAGAATATTTATGGAATGCTGAATGTTGTAATTTAAACAAAGAAATTAACAAAATTATTATTTAAAAAATTAAGATAAGTCTAAGTTTATATTTTTAATTTTATATACCACTTTACAATAGAATATTCCTTCTCCAGATGTCAGAAAAATCAAAATTAAATTGTAGAAAAATTCATCAAACTGTATTTAATATTTCACCAATATTAGATTTCTATTTATTAAGTCTTCTTATAAAACTTC
This sequence comes from Diogma glabrata, assembly GCA_963693315.1. Classification (NCBI taxonomy): domain Eukaryota; kingdom Metazoa; phylum Arthropoda; class Insecta; order Diptera; family Cylindrotomidae; genus Diogma; species Diogma glabrata. The sequence goes on along the minus strand of OY856186.1, from coordinate 71,954,940 downwards.
TTTTCCTATTTCATTTTACTTTGTTTCACAACTGATGGAAAACCGAATCAAGACGACGAATCGCTTCACAGCTCAATTTTAGTACACGTTCCATTAATCTTTCAAAAAATGTTGGTACATTGCATAATCCAAATCGCATAAAGTGAAACTGCCCACCCTATTACCACTAGTGAATGCAGTTTTGTCACGGCCTTCTTATAAGATTCCAACCTATAAATATCTGTTCTGCAGATTTAAAATACTCGCCATCTTGATTACTGCATTGAATTCGCTTATATCTGTCCTATACAAACACCCAAAATGAACGCTACGGACTATTTCAGCATTTGCTCTCATTTCCACCTCTTTATCTGCTTGCAAAATTAGAAAATATAAATAAACTCACCAAGAAAACAAGTTGGCAAAAGTCGACAAGGAGACAATTTGGAGCAAAAAAGACATAGTCAAATTAAACTATAGAACAGTAGAAAAGTCAAAAGTAGAAAAGGAGAAAAGTAGAAAAGTAGAAACGTAGAAACGTAGAAACGTAGAAACGTAGAAAAGTAGAAAAGTGGAAAAGTAGAAAAGTTTAAAATTAGAAACCGAGAAAAGTAGAAATGTAGTAAAGTAGGCAAGTAGAAAAGTAAAAAAGTAGAAAATTAGAAATTTAGAAACCGAGAAAAGGAGAAAGAAAAGATTAAAAGGATAAAAAGAGAAAAGGTGAAAAAGAAAACAGAAAAAAAAAATAAATGGAGAAAAGGAGAAAAGCAGTCAAATAGAAAGGTAGAAAAGTAGAAACGTAGAAACGTAGAAAAGTAAAAAAGTAGAAACTTAAGGGGAATATTAGAAATGTAGAAAATTAGAAACTTGAAAACTATTAAATTAGGAAATTGAGAATTCAAAATATATTGTCAAAATATATACACCCAATTCTGTTTTTACACGGTAGATACGTTCCAGGAAAAGACGTGTAAAAAAAAACCGTGCATAAAAAGACATGCAGCACATAGAAAAAAAGGGGATTGGTTCCATACCCTTTATTTCTGTAAAAAATAGGTAAAATAAAATGATTTGTACAAAAAAACTATTAAGAGTCTATATAAAAGCCAAATTAAATTTTTTGTGCATGTATGCACAGTTCATTTGATAAAAAAACAAAAATTAAATCAGAGATCAGCAACAGTGCGACAATGTTGTAGGAAATCAAGATTTTATGTTAAATTTAGCCTAGAACCTAGATCGAAATAGATGCACCACACAAGACTTGACAACAATATTCCATACATGGACGAATTTAGAACATATAAATGTGGAGTAAATTATACGGAATGAAATATTTTTACCATCTATTTAGGATGCTATTTGTTCGTCATAGATACTAATGGAAGTATCATTGGGGAACTCGGTCTATGATCTGAAAACAATCAATAGCTGTTTTTTTGGTGGAATTAGAATTAAATAAATTTTTTTACCCCAATCGGCGACTTTATTCTCGGTCCTCGGTCCTTTTCTCCTTCAAGGTCCTCGTTTACATTTATAACAACGTTTCTTCGGGCGAGATTTATTTTTTCATTCATTTTACCTTTGAAGATAGGGGAACGAATGACCTGTGCAATGTACTGTATGTCATCTGCAAAACTATTTGTCGTGTTACTGATAATTTTCAACAGGTCATTGATATAAATTAAAAATAGAGTGGAGAATAAAACTGTACCTTGGAGAACACCAGTAATAATTAATTTAGACTCAGAAGAAAAACTATCGATGGATACCGAAATGTTTTGATCGGTGAGACAATTTTGAATATGCTTTACGTCTACATGAAGTTGGCATGCCAGATTCAATCAAATGCTTTTCAGATGTCTAATGCAATAACGTACGTTTCACCACCTCAATCAAGCATGCTTTTTCAATGGGGCTATTATCCCAACGGGCTATTATCCCAACAGATATGGCATTTGAATTCAAACGTTTAGTTTCCAGTGCAACTCGAATTTGCAATGACGATCAACAAAGCACAAGGACAGTTATTGCGAGTATGTGGACTAGATTTGGAGAACCCGTGCTTTTCACATTGACAACTGTATGTGGCTGACGCGTTAGGAAAACCTTCTGATTTATTCGTGTACGCACTAGACGGAAAAACAAAACATATAGAGTACTCATAAACATTTGAATAAATAAATAGAATTAAAACGAGATTTTGAAATTTTTTTCCATATTAAAATAAATAAGTTGCAATAAAAATGACAATTGAATATTTTCATAACGAGTTATCCTGAATTCCCTTTCTTATGAGATAGCGGCAATATGCGGCGGGCATAATGTTAAATAAACAAACCTTTTACACTTTTCGGCGTATAAAATAAAATTTTGAGAGATTTGGTGAGTGATTAAGATCAAAGTAATTATTGTAATTCACTGGAATTTAGCAATTTGAAAACCTTTTTCATTTTCTCTCAGAAAAACTTTACACTGAAAAAAAACTTTCATTCCATACATGGACGAATGTAGAACTGTGGAGTAAATTGGAGTAAATTATACGGAGTCAAATATTTTTCACATCTATTTAGGATGCTATTTGTTCGTCATAGATACTAATGGAAGTATCATTGGGGAACTCGGTCTATGATCTGAAAACAATCAATAGCTGCATTTTGGTGGAATTAGAATTGAATAAATTTTTTTACCCTAATCGGCGACTTTTTCTCGGTCCTCGGCCCTTTTCTCCGTCAAGGTCCTCGTTTACATTGATTATAACGTTTCTTCGGGCGAGATTCATTTTTTCATTCATTTTACCTTTGAAGATAAGGGAACAAATGACCTGTGCAATGTACTGTGTATCATCCGCAAAATTATTTGTCGTGTTACTGATAATTTTCAACAGGCCGTTGATATAAATTAAAAATAGAGTGGGGAATAAAATTGAGCCTTGGAGAATACCAGTAGTAATTAATTTAGATTCAGAAGAAAAACTATCGATGGATACCGAAATCTTTTGATCGGTGAGGTATTTTTGAATATGCTTTACGTCTACATGAAGTTGGCATGCCAGATTCGATCATATGCTTTTCAGATGTTTAAGCGATAACGTACGTTTCACAAGCTCAATCAAACATGCTGTTCCAACGACATATATATAATTTGAAATATTAGTTTTTTTGGGAAATGGCTAGTGTAGGCACAGCCAGTTCCAAAAAAGGTACGAAAACGGATACAACAAATTACAAACCCATATCAAACTAATCGATTGTAGCTAAAATATTTGAATAAAACATTAATTTTAAAAATATGAGGTTCTTTGTTAACTGGTCAAAAATACTTAAAGACAATGCAGTTTCGCCGAAAGACGATCGCCCTACATGGATTATTGTTGTCACATATGGAGTGTACCATACAGGTCTTGATTGAATCTATACAACAGAGGGCTGTTAAATTGATCAGCAATTCAAATCTTACTAATGAGCTTGATTCCTGGTATGTCGCTGATTCGACGGTATTTTACATTATGGATAAACGGGCTTCTATCTAAATCAAATCGATTTTACCTAAGCCTGCAAACTTGACACGTTACACCAGAGTATCAATAAGAGTATAATAAGATAAAATAATTTTCTTCCTCCAAACTTTAAGATTAGCGTTAAAAAATCTTCAAAGAAAATTGATCAACTGTACATACATACTTCTAGGAATAGAAGTTGAAAACAATATGAAATGAAATTCTCATATTTTTAACCTAGCTAAAAACGCTGTTCAAAAATTTAGGTCTTTGGAACGATTTCGTAAGTTTTTCAATAGCGAACAGCTTCTTTTAATATATAAATCATTTATACTCCCTGCATGGAGTATTGTTCTCACATATGGGGTGTATCTGATTTTAGTAGTATGAAGTAAATTGAGTTTGTTCAGCGCAGAACTGTTAAACTATTTAGCACCTCAACTCTTATTAATGAGTTAAATTCCTTGCAACACAGGAGAAATGTTGCTGATCTGAGAATTTTCTATTAATACATTGTGGATGAACAAACTTCGACTGAGATAAAATCAATTTTACCTGAACTAGCAACCTATCGCGTAACACCAAAGTAAATTTTGTAGCCCACCCTTTTACACTTCATATAAAAAGGATCAGAAGTGTTGCTTTTCAGCGTGGTTTTTTCAGCAGAGTCTCTCATCTATGGAATGTCTCACCAGCAAGGGTTTTCCCTGATAGCTTTAATCCTCAAAATTTTAAAGATAACGTTCATAAACTTCTTAAAGGTATTTTAATTTATTCAAACTTAATCCTAATCCCTAGTTGGACATGGTATCTTCAGATATTAAGAGACGTTAATTTATAATTTATTATAATTACACTAAACATGCCTAACTTTGTATATAGAAAAAAAAATACGAATTTTCTTCAAAATTTAAACCGTGCTATTTCAAATAAAACCGTGTAAAAACAGAATTGGGTGTATTGTTAAAATATATTGATATATTGTCAATATATCAATATATTGTAAAATATATATATTGCTGATATATTGTCAAAAATTTAATGAAAGCTTGCAGACTGGTGGCATTTACCCGAGCTGTTTAAAATTGGCTAAAGTTGTCCCTGTTTATAATAGAGGAGACAAATCTAATTACAGACCGATCTCTACATTATCGGTGTTTGACAAGATATTTGACAAGGTAATATTTTCTCGATTGGTTGACTTTTTGGTCAAACATGATTTCTTCTACTCTATGCAATAGAGCTAGTTCTAATTGAAATGGCCGATAAGATTTATACTGCTTTTGATAACAAGATGTCTGTAATAGGAATCTTCTTAGACCTTTAGACGGCACTCGACTGCATTGATCATGATTTACTCCTCGATAAACTGTACTGTTATGGAATTAGAGGACTTACTTTCGATTTGATTAAAAGTTATCTATTAGACAGAAAATAGTTTGTTATGGGTAAGGATGTACGAAACGAAATTTTGAAAACCAAGTGTGGCGTTCCGCAAGGTAGTGTCTTAGGACCTTTGCTATTTCTTATTTTCATTAACGACATATCAAGGTTACCGTTAAATGGTGAACTTAGAATATTTGCTGATGACACAGCTTTGTTATATAAAACCTCTGCATCCGCCTCTGTTTTTGATGATATGAAACACGATCTTAATATGCTATTAGAATACTTTAAATCCAATTTAATTTCCCTTAACGTATCTAACACTAAATTTATGGTGTTTCACTCTCCATATAAGACCATGATTTCCTTACCAACTGTTAAAGTTGCTGACATTGTGATTGAAAGAGTTAACTCATATAACTCAAATACTAAGGCGTAACTTTTGATGAACATATGTTGTGGCAGGAGCATATTACCGTTGTAAGTAATAATATTGCACCGATTGTAGGCTTAATCAGAAAATTATTTTTTTCGTTCCAACCTTTGTTTTGCTTAACATTTATTATGCATTTGTTCACTCACGAATTAGTTATGGTCTTATTGTTTATGGCACTACTACCGCAGCTAGGGTGAATAAAGTATAAATATTACAAAACAAAGGTTTGAAGGCTATATTTAGGTTACTACACTTATTCTCTAGTAAGTCATTATATACTTTTTATTCGCCTACATATTAAAGTGTTACTTTATTACTGTGATTTGCGGCTTTAAAGTATCCCTTTTCAACTATTTATTTTGTTGTCATAGCTACGTCCAAAAAAGTAAAAAGCATTTGTATTTGTTTAAATTCTATGAAAAATAAAAATTTTTATCAAAGCAACCCTCAAATTCAAAATTTCATTATCCAATTAAAATAGTTGTTATCATTTGTTGTCATAGCTACACAATAATTTGAAAAAAATAATAAATATTTTGTCAAAGGCTACTTGTTCCACATATTTTTATTTTAAAATTTATGAAAATTTATAATATTAATTTAGAATAAACAACTTTTTTAAAATATTTTGCTTGCGGCGAATAAAAAATAGTATATGATGCACGGACGTAAGCTATTTTGGACTTAATGTGAGTGCAAATCTCGGATAGCGCCTCGATTTGCAAACTCCACATCCGTCCAAAATCTTTAGCTTTACGTCCTAGCATCATAATAATAGTACATTATGATGCTAGGACGTAAAGCCAAAGATTTTGGACGGATGTGGAGTTTGCAAATCGAGGCGCTAGCCGAATGCCTGTAAATCGTTCAATTCAAGTTAACGCTTTGCACAAGTTACAGTCAACTTTATAAAAACCTTAATATATCGTCGACGCTGTCGAATCTGAAATTTACTTGTATGGATCATGGTTATGTCACAAGAAATTATAATATGATTAAATATCATCATATTTGAACTGAATTTGGAAGGAAGGCAGTAACATTCATGGGTCCGTTTATTTACAATACAATCCCCGATGACATTAAGAAATCCGAAACCTTAGTCAAGTTCAAATACAATGTGAGCGAATATTTTAAGAATATATAAATTATTTTTTGACTATAGTTTTATATTGATTTGAATAATAATTTATTTTTTTTCTTGGTTTTGTTATATATGTGTTACTTATATTTGTGTATATATCGCTAAATGCTTATATGTTTTTATTATATTAAATATTTTCCTATTTGGAAAATCTGAATTCTGACTACCCTTCAAGGGACAATCAATCCACAGGCTAGTCAGATTTTCTTATATTTTCTTGAGAATATTTTGAAAATAAATTACTCTTATTTTGAGAATAAATAAAATAAATAAAAAAATAAAAACATAAATAAAATAATATTTTCGTCATTGGTTTTATAAGCCATATTGTCTTCACATTAACGGAGTTTTGCCTTTGTTGGCTAGAGTTTTAGTGTATTTCATGCAATCTTTTTGGTTTTTAGCGTGAAGTATTCCTCTGACGTTAGTTTGTTTAATTCATAAATAAACAGATTATAAATTTAATTGCTTCTAGCAAACATCAGTTAGATACTCGCAGTTCATCTATCTGAAATATCCAACAAATATTTTAAGAATTCACTAAATGTTGTTGTAGAGTAAATATAACAACACATTCCTACGTTGTCACATTATCCATAAGACTTGGTAAAAACATTAAATATTTTTTAAAACAACAATATTTATATGTTAGTCTGACTCTATATAGTGTCATTAATTCCATTAACGTTATCTTTGATAACCTTAAAGGAATTTCTGCATATCAACAAATTCTGTCAGTTTTTGTCTTCAAAATAAACTTTCATTTTATTTAGCACAAACTTGTTTGGGTTCTTATGTCGAATCGAAACACTTAAAGTTTTAAGTTAAAACAAACGGCAAAGTAAAGGATATAAATAAATTAATGGAACTTAATTTAAATGTAAAATGTAAATTTTATTTATTTTGGATTAAGCACAATTTCTTACAAATATTATATTAAAGATTTCGTTATAATTTTTAAAATGTGTTGACTGTCGACGCTCACAACGTTGTTTCTATAATCCTATTTCCATCCTGCAAATGTTTATTATACTAGATAGAGCGAGTGCGACTTTAAATTGGTTTTTGTTTCAGACAAAACTCTAGAAAATATGTTGAAAATATTCCGATATTAACGAAAGACTTAAACGAAACATAGACAACGAACTCAATTTTTATTTCATTTCTGATAAATCAGTATCGTAACATTTAAATCTTAATCTTGACATTTGCACAAACTACAATAAAAAGTGAACATTTTTTGGCGATTGAAGAACACATTTTATTTTTATTATCATTTAATATAGTTTATTACTCATTCACGTAAACAAATTCTGTGGTACGATATTTTCGAATCGACTGTGGATATTTTTTAATTAAGTGAGATTTTCATTTTGTGTAAGCTATTTTATTATTTTACTCTATTCAGCTATATCAATCTGTAGCTATATCAGCTGTAGAATTTTCTTAGATGATGGGACTTTATTGTTTGCCGAACAAACGAGTCTTTTTATAGCTCTATGTGTGGGATTTAATCATTGATGAAAATTGTATATTATTATTGGCAACCTCATTTTAGTTTGGCTTGACTGTTGAAATATGTGATCTGGTTAAAGTTTTCAGAAAATAAGTTTGGAATTGCGAGACTTTACTTTCTTAATTACTTAATAAATTTGAAAAATTAAAACAACAACCTCCATTAGACGTTGATCAGAATTGGCAAGTTTTACCACTTAAAAATAATAATGGGTTGAACAATCTTTTAGTCATTAATAAAATAAAATGGTTGAGTTCATTTATATCTGGCACATAATTGGTTTGGCAGAAGCATTGTGTACTGGAACAGCACTTGCACTTTTTCTCCTCCTAAATGCAGTATTGGATGTAATGTAGGCTACAATTCATTAGATGTGGAGCACGAGTCAAATTGGCCGAAGTATTGTGATGTTGAAAATAACATATTTTCATTTAGGCTATTTTTTATATAAAACCAAATCTCTGATTTTTTTTTTATTAATTAGTTAGACATGTTTAGCACACTAAATATGAAATATTCATTATTTAGACTCTTTGAATATCCGAAGATACCATGTCAACTAGAAAAGAAGAAGGTTGGGAAAATGGAAGGAATAACTATATTAATTGTTTTAGATGACGATTGACATTTTCTTTAAAAGTTTGAGGGGCAAATTCATCAGTAAAGACGTAGACGGACATAATTTGGCCACTCTATTAAAATAATCGTGAAAGCCTATTGGCGAAGAACTGGGACTTTCGAAGACAGTATATTTTTTTTTTACAATCCATCACATATAAAACACGATTTATGACTGACCAGAAATTTGTAAGTTTGACATGCACATTTTTATTTGATTTTGGTTATTCTAGGCTATCTACTGAATATAGAGTATGACACTGGATTGATTTTTGGGTGATCTGGAACCTTCAAAACATTTGCAAGTTTTATTTGAATCTATTAGACGTGCACTGAAACAAAATTGAAGTACTGACAAACTCATCTCGAAGTTGGCAGTTTATTATTCAAACAAAGAAAAAATATTTGCAAACAGTTTCACCAAGATAGGGACAACTACACGTTAACATTTTCCTTACAACAGAATCCTTACAATTGAACCAATTGAAATTCCAGTCATCACAAGAGTAATAAATTAGTAGAGCTACCCTTCTGATGTCTGTGTGCTCGAGAGAATCCTTTGTATCATCTGGTAGCAAGGTGTCGAGTAACAAGCTTGAGGTGCTTCATGACTCATGAGTGCATTTTGTATCATTTCGAAGGGACGTTGTGCAAGCTTCCCTGTCTGATATTTGTATATAAAGCCCCATGGATTCTTGTTGCCTACTTCCATTACATGTTTCCTGAAGCTTTCATCTCTAATTGTTTTAACATTCTGTGTATAAGTGATACGAAGGTTACAATATGCACCATGCGTTTGCAGCCTCAGATTTGAATCACTTTCTTTATGGTATTTCCTTCTAAACCGGCTTACCTCACTTTTGAGATGATTTAGATCAGTAGTTCACCAGGTTTCCCCATTTGTGTGCATGCATTTATATTTTTGTGGTATGGCTTCTTCATAAGCTTTTTGAATGACATCCGTAAAGGAGGACATAACTGGATTTGCAGTCCACAGAACAGTTAATCTCTTCGGCTTGTGTTTGCACGCGCTAAGTTGCAGATTAAGAGCAAGTAATTCCCAGTTGGTAACATAGCAGTTCTGTTCGCCCAATATCTGCAAAGATATAGCACGATGGTCACTGAAAATCCAGCCCTAATAAATTTTCTAGATTTTAATACGCTTTACCATATTTTTTGACTTAATGGTAACGTTTACAGAAAATTCACTATGGTATGCAAACGTACTTAGGTTTCCAATCATATTTGCCACAAAAACAGCCCATCGTGAGATGAAGTCTTCTAACTTCTGACCTCTGCTATCTTCTAACTTGTGACCTTTGCTATCAACGATCGAACTACATAACTGAACGAGCGTTGAAGTCACCTAGAATGAGACCTTTTAACTTGTTTAATACAGAATCAAGCTTAATCGAATGATCTTCGTTATAGGTTCACAAAACTGGCAGTAGACATTCACAACGTGAAATGTTTCACCTAGATATCTGACCTCTACACAGACACAGTGTGAATCGGTAAAGTGCGAAAGGGTCATTTCTTGGATGTTTGAATTCTGGATACTGATGAAGACAAGCAATGTTCGTCATTGTTTCTTCTAGAGACAGAGTTGTAGTGGTGTAAATTTTTCTGCTCGAACTTCAGTTTCATCCATACTGCTTTTGGACAGCCCACCTTTTACATCGATGCATTTTTGTAGCCTGATATTTATAACTTTTTCAACAATTTGTCCTAGTACGAGTGGCTTGGACGGTATGATTAAGGATCTGAAAGATCTTTATCACCAGCTTTTGGAATTATAATAACTCGACCAATTGTTCACTCTTTTGGAAATACACCAAATCTGAGGCAGTCGTTGAAGAGTTTCAGACTAGCATTTTTTTATATATTTGGGCGTCTACTCATTTTGGTTTCTATGTTTCATGCGATTGATTTTGTTTTTGTAGCTGCTGCAGGTGCTTCTTCATCCAGTATGAGCGTGTGGTTTGCTCTTTGGCTTAAATGATGCACACTCCGGAGATAGTGTTCTGTTTGGACCATCAACAAATCTGTGTCCTGTTTGAGAGCAATGGCCACACGTTGAAATAGCTTGCGCATATTTATTTGCCATATGGCCAAAATTTTGATACTTGTAACATCTAAACGGTGTGATGTTCTCCTACGAAACCCTTCACAAAGCCCACTCAAGATAAATTCGGTTTTTACCAACTAGTTTTCATTTCAGATTTAACCTCCATGTCTTTTCCCTACTACTACGAATTATACACTTGGAAATCTCTTATTCATGAATCACAGAATAATGTAAAGAAACTATTAATTTAGCAGTACAAAAATAATTTAGCAGTTGAGAAAATAATTTAGCAGTACAAAAATAAATCAACAAAAACTATATAAATGAAAAATACAAAAAGGCTTACATTAATTTATCTTGAATGTTGTCTTCTTCCAAAACCAGTACTTGTATTGCAAAAATCGGCCAATTCGAATAATCTATATCGTCCTCCATTGAGATTTGTAAAAAGTATCGGCATGAGAGCTAACGCAGCATAACAATCATACATATAATCATACAGCGTATCCAAATCATCCAATAACCCATACTCTTTTGAATCATCGCTTGATGCTTCAATAAAAAAATAAACTGTGATGTCATTAAAAAAAATGCTTAATGTTGCGTTTCACAATATTCATTTTGTATTCCGGAGCTTTAGCAACATTATTGACTCCCTGGTCGTTTGTTGATTTACGTTAAATTTATAAATCTCTAAACATGCAATAATGAAACGATCACCGTAACATTGTACTCATTTCTTTGGTATTTTTTGTATTAAATTTCTAGATATTACGATGTGTGAATTCATAGGATGAGAGAATATTTCGTCAACATCTAAGTCAACATTCTAATCAACATCCTAAGTCACGAGTGTAAAGTCATTATTGATTGTTGCCAATCAATGCGAAACTTAATATCTGACGTAAAGTCAATATGTTGTTATATTTTTGGTTAGGAAATATAGACAACATTAGGGGAATTTTTAATTTCGGATTGGTTTTTGTGAACAATTAAGCTTAAGGACATATTGGAAATCACTTGAATTTTGCAATTCGAAATAACTTTTCATTTTCTCTAAAATTCCTTTAGAAAAAATTTTGTTGTGTTTCGTGTCAGGATTCGAACTACATTCATCAGAGACACATTGTTCAAATCCCGTGTGTCTTACACAACTTAGCCAAAGCGGCGATGACGAAACATATTTTAATTTTGATGTTCAGATAATTTCTAAATTGAAACTTCATCATTTTTCATATTTACTTAAGTTGAATTTTTCATCTATGATTACATATTGAAAATTGTATTTCTTTGGTATTTTGTGTATTAAATTTCTAGATATTACGATGTGTGAATTCATAGGATGAGAGAATATTTCGTCAACATCTAAGTCAATATTCTAATCAACATCCTAAGTCACGAGTGTAAAGTCATTATTGATTGTTGCCAATCAATGCGAAACTTAATATCTGACGTAAAGTCAATATGTTGTTATATTTTTGGTTAGGAAATATAGACAACATTAGGGGAATTTTTAATTTCGGATTGGTTTTTGTGAACAATTAAGCTTAAGTACATATTGGAAATCACTTGAATTTTGCAATTCGAAATAACTTTTCATTTTCTCTAAAATTCCTTTAGAAAAAATTTTGTTGTGTTTCGTGTCAGGATTCGAACTACATTCATCAGAGACACATTGTTCAAATCCCGTGTGTCTTACACAACTTAACCAAAGCGGCGATGACGAAACATATTTTAATTTTGATGTTCAGATAATTTCTAAATTGAAACTTCATCATTTTTCATATTTACTTAAGTTGAATTTTTCATCTATGATTACATATTGAAAATTGTATTTCTTTGGTATTTTTTGTATTAAATTTCTAGATATTACGATGTGTGAATTCATAGGATGAGAGAATATTTCGTCAACATCTAAGTCAATATTCTAATCAACATCCTAAGTCACGAGTGTAAAGTCATTATTGATTGTTGCCAATCAATGCGAAACTTAATATCTGACGTAAAGTCAATATGTTGTTATATTTTTGGTTAGGAAATATAGATAACATTAGGGGAATTTTTAATTTCGGATTGGTTTTTGTGAACAATTAAGCTTAAGTACATATTGGAAATCACTTGAATTTTGCAATTCGAAATAACTTTTCATTTTCTCTAAAATTCCTTTAGAAAAAATTTTGTTGTGTTTCGTGTCAGGATTCGAACTACATTCATCAGAGACACATTGTTCAAATCCCGTGTGTCTTACACAACTTAGCCAAAGCGGCGATGACGAAACATATTTTAATTTTGATGTTCAGATAATTTCTAAATTGAAACTTCATCATTTTCCATATAATTCATCATTTTTCATATCATTTCTAACCAAAAATATAACAACATATTGACTTTACGTCAGATATTAAGTTTCGCATTGATTGGCAACAATCAATAATGACTTTACACTCGTGACTTAGGATGTTGATTAGAATGTTGACTTAGATGTTGACGAAATATTCTCGCATCCTATGAATTCACACATCGTAATATCTAGAAATTTAATACACAAAATACCAAAGAAATACAATTTTCAATATGTAATCATAGATGAAAAATTCAACTTAAGTAAATATGAAAAATGATGAAGTTTCAATTTAGAAATTATCTGAACATCAAAATTAAAATATGTTTCGTCATCGCCGCTTTGGCTAAGTTGTGTAAGACACACGGGATTTGAACAATGTGTCTCTGATGAATGTAGTTCGAATCCTGACACGAAACACAACAAAATTTTTTCTAAAGGAATTTTAGAGAAAATGAAAAGTTATTTCGAATTGCAAAATTCAAGTGATTTCCAATATGTACTTAAGCTTAATTGTTCACAAAAACCAATCCGAAATTAAAAATTCCCCTAATGTTGTCTATATTTCCTAACCAAAAATATAACAACATATTGACTTTACGTCAGATATTAAGTTTCACATTGATTGGCAACAATCAATAATGACTTTACACTCGTGACTTTAGGATGTTGATTAGAAGGTTGACTTAGATGTTGACGAAATATTCTCTCATCCTATGAATTCACACATCGTAATATCTAGAAATTTAATACAAAAAATACCAAAGAAATACAATTTTCAATATGTAATCATAGATGAAAAATTCAACTTAAGTAAATATGAAAAATGATGAAGTTTCAATTTAGAAATTATCTGAACATCAAAATTAAAATATGTTTCGTCATCGCCGCTTTGGCTAAGTTGTGTAAGACACACGGGATTTGAACAATGTGTCTCTGATGAATGTAGTTCGAATCCTGACACGAAACACAACAAAATTTTTTCTAAAGGAATTTTAGAGAAAATGAAAAGTTATTTCGAATTGCAAAATTCAAGTGATTTCCAATATGTACTTAAGCTTAATTGTTCACAAAAACCAATCCGAAATTGTACTCATTGTTTCCATTATCATTTCACCAAAACTCATTGCATTGAAAACAAATAATTGAAATCAAACTCAATATACAAATTAAACCACATTGAATTTTATTTTACACCATTTAACTAATAAAAATTTGTTTTGGTTTTAATATACGTGAACTTTTTATTTACATTAATTAAAAAAACATTGAATTATTTGTAGCATAATGACAACATATCTCTTTGATTTAAAATATACCTAATTATCAATTCGATTTAAATTTATATACTAATCGCCGATCAAAACAATTTGATCGCTTATATACAGACAGCTTAAGTTTTCTGTTTCCCTCTCCAGTATCTTTATCATCGCACATAGATTTTAAGTAAGCAGTTCTCTCCAATACAGACAACATTTCAAAACAATCAGATACAAATTAAACAATCATTTATGTAAAACATGCATTATCAATTGACATTGAGTGACGTAACTAAACCGTCAACAAAAAAAATGTTTAATTGCACAGTAGTACAAACAAATGTCCCTACGCTTATTACAATTGAAGAAAAATAAATTAATAAATTATTAGCGAATTTCTTTGAATATGAATACTATTATTTTAGAGTAAAAATTGAAAATAGTCCGTCGCTACAGCGTTGCCCTGAAATCATCTTTACTATGTATAGTATGTATAAGTAAGCAAGTCTACAGTTTTTTTAATCTCCAGTTCCAACAAAAGTTTTCGAAAACCATTAAATGGATCCATACGCTACAATGGATCTGACACCTAATTTTCACATCGAGTATATTATTTTTGGAGTCAGACCCTAATTGCTTCTAAAAGGAGGGCAGTGAAACAGAACTCACATTTAAGCTCAACATGACTAGTCCATGTAAATCGCTTAACAAGAGTTACATTAAGATACTTCATAGTCTATCTAAGATTGTTAAGGTGTTGTTATCATTCAAAGAGAAAGAAAGTTGTTTTAATTCCTTAACTGTTGGTAAAAGCAACGAAATGTGTTTAAGAAACATTGACCATTCTTTCGGCTTTACCATATGTGGGCTATAATTGGCATTACCATATGTGCTTATCCCTTTATCATTTAATTCCCTTAGGAGTTGGCAACAACCATCAAGTTTCAAAGCAGATTGTTTTTTTCAAACAAACATTTCTCATATGCCGGTCGACCAACTGCCCCAAAACATTAGATAGTATGAGGAAAGGTATAGATCGGCCTAAATTTTTTTGTCCCGCTATAGTTAATTGATCATGGTTTTAGTATAAATACTACACAGTTAAAAAAAATTGAATATGTAATGCGAATTGCTACACATATTGGTCCTACGGAAGTTTCCATTACAAAACAATACAAAGCTTGCTATATAAAGTTAAACTAATGCTCTTTGCATCAATATTTAACAGAGTATTTGGAGTAAAATAAAAAAGCTTGTTGTTTAAAAATGTCTGTTATTTGCATTAAATAAATTACGCGCAGCATTTTTTTTAGTATGACATTTTAATGCAAATTACATCATAATTTCGAGATACTTTGATTACAACGCACCTGCGTAAATTAATCAAATTAAAATAAAAAAATTACAACGGAAAAAATTAAAACATACATACCACCTTAATCATTATTATTATAGACTTTCAGCTGAGAAGCGATAACTAAAACATACATGAAACGGTTTTAACTATATATTTCTAAAATGGATAATACTCTAGTGAAATTTAAAATTTCATTAATGTATTAAATTGTAGCAAGGTGCATTAAAACTTCTAGCTGTTCTATAGAAATAAATTATGATGCAAGAGTTGTTTTAAATTTTATAGAAATGCATTGAAATTAGGTTTAATGCAACATTTACTTTACAATTCAATAATAACCTGCAACGCATAGCTCCTATTGCAAGACTTGCTTTAAATATTGCAGTTACTTTTTCAACTGTGTACACCCTCACTTATCTCCAGGACTCAAGTACATATCCAAAAACTATGTAAACCTTGCAGATGCTTGAGAACCTATCTCCTATTATGTGAAAACATTTTTGTATCATAATAGCCCAAATCCCCCTCAGAATCTGAGCATTTTAAGGGCTCAAAGTAAATGGTAGTCCGAAATAGAGACCGATGCAATAGAGCCCGAAACTTAAATGTTTAATGTAGTACGCCAAATCCTCTTGTCTAGTAAAAAATATTAGCTAGCCCGTTTAGTATCAACAGGATTGATGACAATTTATCCAAAAAAATATGATATGACAAATTTGATATACATAGTCCGGTTTGAATTGAAGCAATCATAAGAATTGTCAGTATTTCTTCCAATTTTTGAACCAAAGCTTGGTGTGTGGTTGTTCAAGTTTGAAGGTGTCACTAAATCCACTAAATTTTTCTCAAGTACTTAAAAATGATATTTTTCAGAAGAACAACATGTATTTACAAAATTTGTTGTGCATATATTCCAATAAGAAAAATATGAAGGGGCTGAAATCTCACAGCTCTAAGATATCAAGACTTCGGTCTGGGTTAAGGATTTTGATATAGTTTTCGGCAAAAATCTTTTATTAGGACATGGTTTTTAGTTTTGGGCAGCGATGTATATCAAACATAACTTTTTGTTAAAGTACATGTATTTTTTATCTCTGTTTAAATATGTATTACAAAACTAAGACGAAACATCAATACGTTGCCGGAAAATTATAACAGATCATAAATTAACATAATTTAGTGAAAAGATTATACAATCAGCAAACTACTCAAAACCTCTCCATTAAGCGTTTCGAGAAAATATTTCAAAATCACAAATTCATATTTCTTTCAAAATTTCAAAAATATTGTAAAAATTAAATAAAATCAAAAATTCAACCAAAATTCTAAAAATATTTCAAAAATTATTACAAAATCAAAGATTAAAACTTTTTTCAAACAGTCTAAAAATATTGCATAAATTATAACAAAATCAAAAATTGTAACTTTTTCCAAAATTATAAAAATTATAATAAAATCAAAAATTTTAAATTTTTCAAAATTCTAACAATATTCCAAAAATTCTTACAAAATCAAAAATTGAAACTTTTTTCAAAATTCTAAAAATATATATAAAAATCAAAAACTTTTTGTTCAAAATTCTAAAAATATTCCAAAAATTAGAATAAAATCAAATATTTAAACTTTTCTAAATTCTAATAACATTCCGAAAATTTTTAAAAATACAAACTTTTCCAAAATTGTAAAAATATTGCAAAAATTATAACAATATCAAAAATTGAAACTTTTTCCAAAATTAAAAAATTATAATAAAATCAAAAATTTTTCAAAATTCTAAAAATTCTTACAAAATCAAAAATTGAAACTTTTTTCAAAATTCTAGAAATGTATATAAAATTCAAAAATTCTATTTTTTTTTCAAAATTCTAAAAATATTCCAAAAATTAGAACAAAATCAAATATTTAAACTTTTTCTAAGTTCTAATAATACTCCAAAAATGCTTAAAATTTCAAACCTTTTCCAAAACTCTAAAAATATGCAAAAATTATAACAATATCAAAAATTGAATCTTTTTCCAAAATTATAATAAAATCAAAAATTAAAAATTTTTCAAAATTCTAAATATTATCTAAAAATTCTTTTAAAATCAAAAATTGAAACTTTTTCCAAAATTCCAAAAATATTTCAAAAACTAGAAAAAATTCAAAAATTTCCATGTTCAATTATATTTACGTAAACAAACAGCTAAATTTTTTTTTCCAAAAAATTATCTAAAAAAATAAATGAAATCTTTTTTTGACACACTTGACAATATTTTTTTGACAAACTTATAATGCCATAACTCTCAATAATAATAATAAAATTTCATTTGAAATAAATAATTAATTTTATTTTTTTCCAAAAAATTGGGTAAAAAATAAACAAAAATTTTTCTTTTGACACACTTGACAACATTTTTTTGACAAACTTATAATACCATAATTCTCAATAATAATAATGAAAATTCATGTCAAACAAATAATTAATTTTATTTTTTACAAAAAATTGGGTAAAAAAAAAATAAAAATCTTCCTTTTGACACACTTGACAACATTTTTTTGACAAACTTATAATGCAATAATCTAGATTTTGGTCTCACATACCAATCCCGACCATCAAGATTTTTCCAAATTCAATTTTTCTACTCGTAATCACTTAAAATGAAAGTTTTTTAAGCAAAAAATATGCAAAGTTCCTTGTTTTGACACACTTGACGATTCTCTCCGCACTATTCTGTTGTTATACAAGAGTTTAGTTCGATGTCATTTTGACTTTGGCTCCCTTATTTGGTTTCCTTATCACGCAAAATATATTGCACTACTTGAACGAATTCAAAAAAAGTTTGTCAGATACTTATTTTATCGTGGCTTTCTGCATGGCATCTCATACAATTTTAACTATCAAGTTTACTTGGAGTACTTAGAGCTGGAAAAATTCATTGTAAGAAGAACCCGTTTTGATTTGATCTTTGTATACAAGCTATTCAATTCACTAATTGACTGTTCTGAATTGTTATCAAAATTCAATTTCAATGTTCCTTGTCGTAACAACAGGATATCCAAAACTTTTTATGTTTCTGCCAGTAAATCTAATTTCAAATTTTTTAGTATATCAAATAGATTAATGACGCAGTGCAATAAATTCATCGAAATTGATATTTTTAATATAGCAAAATTAAATGATTTTAAAAAAATAAGCTTGTTGACCAACCAAGTCCTCATTCCTTCACCCATACTATGATTCATTTGATAATTTAAAATAGTATAAAATAATATATAATAGAATAAAATATAAAAGCAAAAAAAAAAAAAAAAAGGCAAAAAAAAAAAAAAACTATAACAATAACAAAATATAATTAATCAATATGCATAACAGATATAAACTAACCAATATATAATAAGAAATTTACTAAACAGAATAAAATTAAATAAACAAAACAAGGTAAAAAAGATAAAAAACAAATAGTAATAATAGTAACAATATAATATTAAAACTAACTAATATATAACAAAAAATTAAATTATACATATTGCATAAATTGGATTGTAATCCGTCTTGTAATCGTCTTAAAATAAAATAAAATTTCGGCTCTTCCCATTGAGTAAACCTATTTTTAGAAAAAAATTTGAAATCCGTCCAGCGGTTTTTTAGATTTCGTAGGTTGTGACGGCCGGCAGACAGGCATACATTTTTTTTTTGCTTTTTTAGAATCAGTAGGTCCTAAAATGTCGAGAAACGCCAAAAAAGTGGGGGTCAGAATGGGGGGGTCAGAATTTCACTTTTGGCTCATGAATGCAATACTTAGGTCTTTCAGACCGAAGTAATTCACAAATTTGCTGCTTCACTGAAAATAAATGTTTTTGTGTTTTAATTTTATGAACAGTTATACAGTAAAAATCCCAAAAGACGGAATCTCAAGGGAGTCAATTTTTTTCCGTCTCTCGAGAGTTTCCGTTATTTAGGAGTATATAATCTTTTACTGCCCGTTTTGAATATAAAGTGTAACGCAGGTTTCCTATTTGCGGGCAAGGATTGTTTCTTTCTCCTTAGGGAGCAGAGAGGAATTTTCCTCCCACAGTGAGAAAACAATACTAATCAAGTATCTTAAGACTATTATTAAGTTTAATCTAAGTTTTGTGCAAAACCATAAGTTGGTGGCAAAATTAAATTGTTAAAATTGCTTTGAACATTGTGGTTTTATGTAGCTTATTCACACCGCCTACCGACGCTGATAGCTTATTTGGTTAATTGCTTCTATCTTGACAACAAACCACTACAGGTTGCAGATGTCTGTATTAGTAAATGTAAGCGATGTTGTGTACGCTCCGCTTTACAATATGGTTGTCAAAGAACTGTTCAAACGGATTCATGTGCAAATAACTTTGCATACATAAATATTTAAACGGCTTTAAAGTTCGCCAAATCTTTAAAGTTATATCTTTAAATATCTAATGATTTATAAGTTAATTTGATGCTGGATAAAGTAACCTAGTTTTATATTTCCATTTTACTCGAGGCTTGAGGTTATTAGGTACGAAAATTAGGTTTAGAATTACTAATTTCTGCAAAAAGTTTGAATTTGTTGTTTAATCGAGGCTGCAACGACATATTATTCGAAAGAGTATTAGTAATCCTTTTGCTTGTGCTATGTATAACCAACAATAAACTGGTTGTTTGCAAAGCATATGATGATACGTAAAACGACTAGTACATAAACCTGACAAACACACAATCAAACTCTTGAAAATAATAACATGGAGGGTTTAACACTTTGTAGATTTTAACATCAAAATCATTTGATTATTCCCACGAACATCCCTCAAGTGATCCGGGCTGACTTTTTTTTCAATTAAACCTGGAAAGTCAATTTACATTTAAAACCTTTTTCTTAAATATGCTCTAGCGTTTTAAGGACTTTCTTACAAGTAATCTTTTATATACTCCAACACCAAATTGTAAAACAAACAAGCACTCCAAGCACTCTAAGTTCTTCCCATAGCAAAAAATCTTCGGTTCACATGACCTAAAAACCAAATAATATGACCGGAATTTGACAATCTTAATAATGACAAAATTTAGACTGTTCCCAAACCAAAGCCCAAGTTCCGTAAAGAAACTGCAATTGACATGTGTAGCGAGTTATAAGCTGAATAGGAAAAAAACAATGTGTGAGGCGTTACAATTCCCAATAGTTTACTATAGATTCATATAATGGTAATCTTAAAAATTCAATCCAGAAAATTAAGTTTGTTTTTAATAGCAACTTTAATTACCAACATTCCAGTTTTTCAATTTACCGAAAAACTGTGATCATTCAAAACAATCGCGTGAATTAAGTCTAAACTGAAACTCAACAGAAACATTGATTGAGTTATAAAATTATTAAAGCCAAGGAACACTTGTGAAAGCTTATGTTCTTTTATGGAACATAAAAGCTATAAAAACCTTTAAATAAAAACAAACGTATTTTTTGACATTTTACTTACTTTAAGTTAGTTTCCAAAAATAATTCCGCTTAAAAGAAGTGACATTTGAAAGAAAATTGATTCGTAAGACACAAAAAAAAATCCCTTCCGTTAACCGAGAGTTTCCGTCAAAAGTGGAACGAAATGTATTAAAATATTTTGAAGGGAACATTTTTTCCGTGTACGTGGATTTTCCGCTTAAAAGGATTTCCGTTATTAGGGATTTTTACTATATATTAAACAATGTTTTTTTCCTGTTGTTAATTTCAACCTTAATTTCGTTCGAAACCAAAAAATATTGCACATTTTATAATTTTATATGTTAATGCCATGAGTGTTCTTTGGACAAAAAAAAACTAATTCAAATTTAATTAACTAATATCATAATGTCAAAGTTAAAACTTAAAACTTAACTAACAATTTGAATCAATTTGGTTTTACACAACGTATACGCAGGAGGGATGAGTTTTTACTGATTTGTTAATTTTTTTCTATTTTTTGATTCACGGGTGTGACAACCCCGTGTACTCCAGTCTCTACTATTGGCATACGAGTTAACGTGAGATATCACATACCGCTGGCAAAAGCAGTGATATATCACTATCCAAGGTGATATCATAGGGGTACGGGCGGATGAACTGTATTCAGTCAACGGTAGCACTCAATCTTAGCTAATGAATATTCCTTGATGATGGCACGCTGTAGCTTGCTCGAAAAAAGCAGCCTCCATATAACTTTATATCTGATCTTTGATCATTGTGAAAGATACTGCGTCCCATAATCAAGGATTATGCCATTAGTTGGACTATTGGCAAACCCATTTTAGTTTTGCTCCTGCAAATTTGTAAAACAAATTTGCTTTTTATCTCTAATTTTATTTTTATTTTCCCTATCCTATCACGAAATATTAGCCTATGTCATATTTCTTATGTGATAGGATTTATTGTTTAGTAATCCATTATTTAACAAAAAAATATTAAAAAAATACAAAAACAAAAAAGAAGATTTGCGTCCATTAACAACCTTAGAGCGTATGTTGTTGTGGGACCTTAGTCTTAAAAGCTTTTTATGTGCTGTTGTGACACATATTGTAATGCACAACACAACAACACATTTTATAAAAAAAAACAACTTGATCTTTTAAAATGGCTTTCTATTTATCTCTGACGCTTTAGTTTTCTTAGTCAATTCAACAACAAAAATTATCCCATACGTTGGAAATCTGCCGTATAAGAAAAAACAAATGAAATAGCCAGAAAAAAGTTATTCAAACAAACCATCTCACTCCATCAAATCATAACAATAAGGTCCTTCAAAATTCAATCAATTATTAATATTGCGAACAAATTTAAGTTCAAGCATCACTAAATGAAGTACCCTATTAATGATAGCAAGATCTGCACAGAATCAATATACTCTCTTTTCTTATCTGTTCAACAAAAAAAAATATATTTGTTTCTCATTAAAAAAAATAAAATAAAACAACAATTGATTACACCGAAATATAAGATCCGTTAATTGAGTTCGAATGAAAGATAAACTAAAATATAAATTTAGTTATACAGTAAAATGTTGTATATGGTCAGATATTATTAATGAAATGATCTTAAGTTGTTTATATTACGGAATGAAGGTATTTTTTGATTAATTTGGAGAGTATTTGTTTTTTTAGTCAGAGTTTGTTTTGTTGATCAGATTTTTATTGGTCGTTACAAATCTTCGATTATCCAGTCTCTTTCCTTGCTTTACTGTATAGAGATCAATCGGCTTAATCACGAATTTTCTAAGCTCTGTTCAGATGTTTCCTAGACATTTGTCTTAGTTTATCAAGGTTTTTGTTCCACTAACCCATTTTGTGGGCAGTTCACAAAATTATGATCTGCTTTGAATTTCAAATGAATAGTATCGAAATAATCCAAACGCGGAAGATCCCTCTTTTTTCAGACAATTTCGTGTGAATAAACGCACCAATGCTGCGTTGGCGAATAATAATGAAATCGCGCCTAAGATAGGCAGCGATAATAAGTATTGTAAGTAAGTATATGAAAACGTGCATGTGATGCTATGCAAGTTCTGTTTTTGTCAACGACGCTTTATTACGTAAGTTTCAGACTTTTATGGAGTACTCAAATAGTTTGTGTTTTAGTCAGTGAGACTATGAAGTTATATGACCTACTCATAGATTGGGGTTTTATTTTAAGCCAATTGTTTACCCACGCATGTCGGGATCTCACATGTGGAAGTGTTTAATTCATTTTGCCGCCCAAAACCTCCAATATAGTCGTCTAGGGTTTGTTTATGACCCGGAGTTCAGATTCTTTTCAGATGTCGTCATTGCTGAAAGTAATTCTGCTCCTTCTCAAGTGAGAATGTAACCTAGAATCAACTAGTTCAATTAGAAGTAGTTTAAACATTGTAAATCAATATAGAGTTATTTCGATTAATTCTCAAGACGCTACTATTCCATTAAGTTTGGTAAGTTAATGATATCCATTATTTTACGTACACATTCTCAATGTGGTAGAATCATTACAATTAGTTGTTATTCAACTAATCTGAAAACCAATCTAATATGATCTAGGCGATCGGGGGGTTATTTCGTATGGGAAAAATTGTGAATAGTTAAACTCAAATAACTGGATGAATAATAGGAATTTTTCAATTCTGAAACCAGTTTTGGAATCTTCTAATTAAACCTTGCATGTTTTAATCAGAAAAAATTTTATTTCTATAAAATTAGATAGATAATTAATTAGAAATAATTAATTGAATATATCATGTCGTTAGGTCGGCAATCTTTGTGAAATTGTTTGATGACGTTTCAATTCACTAACTAAAATTTCCATAAAACATGTCAATTGAATGGCTCAGTTGATAAAACGTGTATAACACAAGGTATCGAATTTGTGTTACTGATGAATGGGGTTCGATACCGCCACGAAACACGTAAAATTTTTCTGATTAAAACATGTAAGGTTTAATTAGACGATTCTAAAACTGGTTTCAGAATTGAAAAATTCCTATTATTCATCCAGTTATTTGAGTTTAACTATTCACAATTTCTCCCATACGAAATAACCTCCCGATCGCCTAGATCATATTAGATTGGTTTTCAGATTAGTTTAATAACAACTAATTGTAATGATTCTACCACATTGAGAATGTGTACGTAAAATAATGGATATCATTAACTTACCAAACTTAATGGAATAGTAGCGTCTTGAGAATTAATCGAAATAACTCTATAAAAATTAGATAGATAATTAATTAGAAATAATTAATTGAATATATCATGTCGTTAGGTCGTCAATCTTTGTGAAATTGTTAACTTCATTGTAATTGTTGATGACGTTTCCATTCACTAACTAAAATTTCCATAAAACATGTCAATTGAATGGCTCAGTTGATAAAACGTGTATAACACAAGGCATCGACTTTGTGTTACTGATGAATGGGGTTCGATACCGCCACGAAACACGTAAAATTTTTTCTGATTAAAACATGTAAGGTTTAATTAGAAGATTCCAAAACTGGTTTCAGAATTGAAAAATTCCTATTATTCATCCAGTTATTTGAGTTTAACTAATCACAATTTCTCCCATTGTAAATCAAGTTTTTATTGCTTTATCGATTCCCTATCAAATGTATAGAGTGAGTTCCTGTTTGTTGCAGTATATCTTCAAACAGACGTGGTCGATCAAATTATTTTAATTCTCACTGATTATTCCAAAGTATCAGAATAGTTTTTTCAGCCATCACGTTTGGCATCCGAAGTTATACAAACGATGGAGTATTTTGACGAAAATAACGACTTGACAGTTGAACATATAAAATTCTACAATAAGTCAGCAGTGATTAATGACTTAAAAGTAAAGAGCGAAACTGTTTGTTTTACATCCCCATTTTAAAACAAGTTTGAGATCATCATAATTAAAACTACATTAACACTAGGGCGTTTATTTAATTAAAAACAAAAAAAAACACTTTAATTAAAATATATTGTTTAACCACTAACAAATATTATTCGCTAAAAAATATGTACATATACTCTCTACGCTGAGTTTGCTATTTATTTTTTAACGTTTTTTTCGCGAGAATTTACTTATTGTTATTGTGTTAAAAAACTTGTAAAACAATTTATCAAATTTCAATACATTGGTATACAAATATAATTTGAAAAACCAAAACAAGTTTTTTTAATGTTAAAGAATTCTAAAGAAAACAATAATAATCGTAGTAAGAAATGCTCGTACTCAAATAAGAAAAAAAATAAACAATTCTACGTATGGTAAATCTTAAAATCTCTCTCTTTAAGTTTTGTTGTTGTTGTAATACAAATCTTTTAAAATTTACTTTTTCTTATTATATTTTCTTAAATTTCATTGGAAGCTTTTAATTGCTATTATATGTATTGTTAACAACAGCTCATTTATTTTCTTTTGTGTGAATAAGCTATTTTTATTTTATAGAATTTTGAATTATGAAACCGCTTTTAAGTTGGCGTTAAAATTTCAAATTAACGGAAAATATGGATGCTTGTTGTTTGTTTCAATCTATTTTGTTTATTGTTTTTATCACTTTTTCGTGGAAGCATTTTAATTCTAAGAATAAATTAACAAACAAAAAAAAAGTTGAATAAATTAATTATTGATTAGATGTCGAAAATGAATTATTAAATAAAAATTTCAAGTTTACGGGAGAAAAAAAATCATCGTTCCCATATACGTGACGGCTCCATAGTTCTTCTTAAATGATAAAATTTTGAAGATTAAATCATTGTTACTATTTATAATATATAAACAATAAACATGATTTAAATTTATTTAGTTAATATTAAAATGAAAGAAGTTTTTTTTTCTGTTTGCAAGAGTTAGATTAAACGACGAAAAATTCGTCTACGAAGAATTCATCCAAGAAGCTCAATGTCTAATATAAATACCCAACAATTAAAATTGGTCTTACCTGTTATGACTAAATAAATTTTTTGATTACCAAAAATAGAAATTGAATACATCTATTTCTAGTTTGGTGCAGTGTAAAATTTGGTGTAAAGTAGTAAATTTTTTAGTTTGGTGCAGTGCAAAGAATATACTCGGCGGATATTACTATATTTCTATGCTCGTTTAGTCCTTCAAAATTTCATTTATTCAAGACCCTTTGGGGATCTTCTCGCTTCACACCTACCCGTATTATGCTCTTGTCCTTCGTTTAAATAAACAGACATCGGTTTTCCAACGCCCGTTTTATCCACCTTAGGAGAATTTTATTCACTTCATACTTTTCCGCTCCTGTAAGGAGTGTTTTAAAAGTTGTCGAAAACATCTCCTATGTCATGAAAAGCGCAAAGAGTGGTTGCCTTTTTGGAGATATTCTCTTCAATGTCAGAGACTACTTCTGAAAGGATTCTGTCAGTAAACTTTTTTGCTTTATAAGCGTGTTGCCTATTGCTTAGCGGATTTTCATTCAGAGAGAAGTTTCTAATATGCAAGTCGATCAGCCTCTCTAAAGACTTTAGAAAGTAAGGAAAGAAAGATCAGTTTTAAGTTTTTCGCCTCGCAACAGTTAATTTATCCTGGTTTTTGGATAAATAAGACCATCACGTTTCTCTAGGCCTGTGGAAACAAAGCTATGCAGGCCACGAAGTTACATTACGTTTTGTTATAATTGGCTAAATCACGCCAAGACCTGGAGATTTGTATAACTCGAAGGAGCTGATAGTTCAAAATAGAAGCCCGACGAAACAATTATTTTTACCATGATCCATTCGGTTTTGTTTTTTACTTTTTTCCGTGGCTGCCTTCTGAGGGTTATCGCCAAATACGCAGCCACGATAAGCTTGTTGAAGGAATGCTATATAGCTTCCTTCCTTAAAAGAAAATCTTAGATTGTCCAGTTTCGCTAGCGAAGCCTCATTAGTGCAGTACCCTCTGTGATGGCATCAATCGATTTACAGTACTTTTCGTAAGATCTTTTCTTTGATTTACGAATAAGCTTTTTGAAAAGTTTTCTTGCTTCACTGTACAGAGCCAATCGGTTTCATCGCAAGTTTTCAGAGCTCTGTTCATATGTTTCTTAGACCTTTGTCTTAGTTTGTCAAGGTTTTTGTTCCATCAAACTGCCTTGTGTCTCAACGTTTCCTCGTTTCTTGTCACAAACTCCTAGTCTAGTCTTTAGACATACTTGCACTCTTCCGTTTATCCACTATAAAGCTCCTGCAGCGTACTCAATTCGTTTATTGTGGATTCCGTTAAATGTTATTCTTTACTGGGAGCCTTTACTAGAAAATCAATATATCTATGACCGCTCATAGATTTTTTTGCGCAAACTCTCTTCGGTTCATGGCGTCTTCTAGAACAAACCTGGAGTAAGGCCTATGGTTTTTTCTTTCAGGAATTAACAAAAGTGTGCTTACCTCTAGAATTCGGTATTTCAAAACTAGTCGTAGCTAAGTTCTAAAAGGGACTGACCTCTCCTTCTGATATTGGTACTTCCCCTAGCCATATTTAATCCCCAGTTCGTATTTAATGATGTAGGGCGCCTGAGTTATGGGTATTTTGGCATGCAAATTTTAACCAAGTGAAGTCATGAAATTAAATGACTCAATTGTGCTATATTGCAGATTGATTTGTCGAAATTCAAACTATGTCTATGCAAAATAATAACAGTGGTTGTTGTTTATGTCTTCAGACCCGATTCAATAAAATTTACATCTACAGGGTGGGCCAAAGTCACCGTGAGGTTTAAAAATTTAATAACCTTTTCGTTTATATATTTTTTTCTTTTTTTTTTTTTTTCAGATTATAAAAAATACAAAATGGAAATTTTTTTACACTAAGTATGGAAAATAATGTCACTTAAATGACCCCTTTTTTCAGCTTCGCAATGATGAGCTCGTTTTAGAGCATTTTTACATCTTTCAAAACTTATGGCAATAGCACTCGAATTTATGTAACAATATTGGCCCTGAGTTCAAGGATTATCTCGGGCTTGTTCACGCTTGTATAATCGCTATTTTCAAATAACCCCAAAGAAAATAGTCTGGTGCAGACAGTTCTGGCGAACCCGGCTGGCCTCTTAATTTCCGAGTTTTTGAAAATCATTCGCTCTCCGAAAATTTGACTTAAAAGTGCCATTGTGTCTCGGGCAGTGTGGGCAGTGGCTCTATCCTGCTGAAACCACATCTCAGATCTGTTTTCAAAAGCAGGACGTAAAAAATGTTCTATAATAAACCGATACCGTTCTTCATTTACGGTTTCAGCACTTCCATCTTCATTTTCGAAGAAAAAAGGCCCAATGATATTTTCAGATGTAATGCCACACCATACTGTACACCTAATGGGGTGCATTTGGTTTTGATGAATGGCTCTTGGATTTTCAGAACCCCAAAACCTACAGTTCTGCTTATTAACAATTCAAATGAAAATGAGCTTCATCACTCATTATCAGATTTTCAATAAAGTTGATTCCATTTCTGGTCAACTGTTGAAATTTAACTGCAAAATTTTGACGTTGCTGATGATGTGCGGGTTTTATGGGAATAACAGTAAAACTTTTTTTAAAATGCGCCGTAGTGACGTACGAGCCATTTCTAGCTGAACAGAACGCCTTCTGGTAGATATTTCTGGTGTTTAGTTAACACTTTGCTCTACACAATCAATATTTTGCGCAGTGCGAATTAAACGTGGTCTACCAGTTCGAGGGAAACCTTTTATGGTACCATGTTGGTGGTGACGATGAACTAAGCAACAAATATTACTTCAGAGGGCGAAATTCTGACGTTAAAATGTCGACGAACTGCTCTTTACGTTAAAATAATTGATCGCTGATTTAAATAATAAAATTCTATTATTCTGGTTCTTTGTTTAGTTGTGAATCTCTCCATTATTTATTTTCCAGGCGTTATTTATATAATATGAAAAAAAAGTAAAAAATATATAAACGAAAAAGTTATTAAATTTCTATACCCCCTGGGCGACTTTTGCACTTTGGTCCACCCTGTACTAAACCTTCTTTGAAGAAAAGTTTCGCCCCTTGCTTAAATTTTGCTTTTAAACTACCTTCATCGTAAAGAATATGCTAGATGTTTCTGTCGATCGAGTTTTCACCCGTAGTCAATTTCTTAACCCGGATGTCCGGATCCTTCATTAGTAAGTCTGTAAGCCAGTTTGATGTCTGAGACGACCCAACAAGAACGTCTCAGAAGATATATGTCCGGGCATCCTGATTTTGGCCAGATCCATCTCAAACCCTTCATTGTTGAAAGTCCTGCTCCTTCCTATGTGATACAACCAAGAATTGCCAGGAAATAACCTTTTTCTTCTTCCATCGACAGTTTTCCAACCGTAGGCAGAGTTTCTGTTTGTTTCAAAATATCTTCAAACAGGCGTTGTTGAACAAGCATAGCTTGATGCAGTCTTGTTCGGACCCGTTTTTGTCGTCAACTTCGATGAAACCTTTGAAACATTATCAGCCGCAGTCTTTCTGCTTTTTGGTTCAAGACCTCGCGTTAAATTGTCCCGTCATCTCTTTGTATGGGATTTGAACCAGCACCAGAGGTAACCCTATTATAACTTATACGAAGGCTCACCTTTTGCTGCAGACCGGGGTGATCGGTAGATGAGTTTGTTCCATCATCACAGTTCTCATGCCCATGGAAGATATTGTTGCAGAGAGAGCACTAGAGATAGTCGTCTGCTCTTCGATACCTGTTCGCAAGTTTCAAGATAGTCCTCATTTTCGCCTCACTGAACACCAGGCATTTTTCCTCGTCCTCTTATTTCCAACTATTACAATGCTATCATAAGCGTGTTTCTTCGAGAATAGACCAGCTGCATCAGAATAAAACTTTCCAGAAATCGTTTAAAATCCTAAAAAGCCATGTGTGACATCACCTAAGGACCAGCACCCGGAGAAGAGGTAGAGCTACTGTCAGATTTAAGCTCTGCAAACGTTTCACCGTCCGCAGACAGAGTTTGCAGCCATGTTTTGGTTGTCCCGTGTTTTTATGTATTCGTTTGTGTTTTTGGTCTTGTTGTATTTTATCCCTGTTCCTTTTTGTTTCCCCAAAAGCAGAACTTTAAAAAACCGTTAGTAACAAATTTCATCAAAATCGTGTGATAAGATTTAAAGTTATTGGAGTTTTAAATAAACATTTAAATGAGAGATCCTGCCTCCTCCTTCCGTCTTATTTTACCCAAAAGATATCTTTTAGGAACTAAGACCAGTCACACCAAAAGTTCATGTACCGAGTTTCAACAAAATCCAATAACATAATTTAACGTTATTGAAGTTTTAAATAAACGTTAGGTATTTTAAGCAGCCCCTCCTACTAATGTTCACTTTTGTCCAAAAGCTTTTCAGACTACCACCTTTAGCCAAAGAATTATCTAAAAAAATTATTGAGTAGACCCAGTAGTTTTCATCGCATGTGGTGGCCGGTAGGAAAACGCACACATTTTGCCCAAAACATATAGAGAACTGCTTTGTTATTTTATAAATTTTTTAAAAAGTAAAATATAAATGTTAGAAACTACAAGAACAAAAACATTCAAATCAGACTAGGAGGATGAAGTAAGAGAAGACAGATCTGGGCTAATCAGTGGCGAAAAAATCAAATAAGTTAGTGAATTTTATAAATTTTTATCAAAGAAAATAGCAATAAATATCTCAAAAGGTTGAAGAACATCAAGATTTTGTCCCTTCCACGTTCCAAATAAAAAATTTTGAGCAGGAAATGCTCTGAGCAGCAATTATAAAAGCCACGACCAGTTTGTCCATCATATATGAAAATGTTCGCAAATAATAGTTTCTTTATTTCTTATTTATTTTAATCACAAATATAATATATAAAAATTATAATAAATTGTTTATAATAATAATAATAATAAAAAGAAAGAAA
Organism: Diogma glabrata; assembly: GCA_963693315.1. Taxonomy (NCBI): domain Eukaryota; kingdom Metazoa; phylum Arthropoda; class Insecta; order Diptera; family Cylindrotomidae; genus Diogma; species Diogma glabrata. The sequence goes on along the minus strand of OY856186.1, from coordinate 71,923,994 downwards.
TCTTGATAATAGTTTATTTATTTGATATAAAATTCACTTAAATGTCACTTAAATAAAATTTTATTTTTTATTGTTAAATTGTTTTATTTTACAAAATTGCCCTTTTTTTAAGTAATTAATTCATTAAATTTCTATAAATTGTTTTTATAAATTTTTAACACAATAAATTATTAAAGAAAAGATAAACTGATTAATTTATCAAAAATGTAATGATAATATTCACCTGATGTATATGTTATATAAATGCTCGCTTAAATTTTATTTTTTGTTTCCTCGTAGGTTGATCGCCAAAAAAGAAGTGATTTTTTAATTTATTAATATGACATATAATTATTTGGCGCATATTATTATTTTTGGCGCATTAAGAATTTTTAATATTCGTATCCAGAGGGATAGGCGAATATAAGGCGAAATAATAATGAACGCACTCATTCCTTTGGTGACATTTATCATTATTCAGCAAAACATTTTTAAATTGTTATTGTTTTTTAAATGATAAAACAAGTTCATACGTTACAAGAAAGCTAAATAAGCTGATATGAATATACTGATAAATGGATGAATATACATTTTGGATAAATAGTATTTAAAATTAATTAACTATAATAAAAAGTTTAAGTTCCTAATTGCATTATTTTTCTTTCAAATCTCAGATTTGAACATAATCCGGGCCGTTGACGAACGCGATCGTTTGTCAACCATCTAATGGCAATAAGCAAATCTTGGTTATCGGTCGTTTTATAATATTATTGGCTGTTTTAATTGTGACTACACGCACGTTGCCCATATCATCAGGATGAATCTGAATTATTCTCCCCATGGCCCATTTGCAAGTTGGTAAATTATCATCTTTAATTAAAACCATGTTATTAATATTTAAATTTGCTTCTGATGACTTCCATTTAGTTCTTTGTTGCAGGTTATTAATATAATCTTTATGAAATCGCTTCCAAAATGTCTGAGCGAGTTGCTGAACCTGTTGCCACCGCGATAATTTAGATTTTGACACATTGCTTATGTCATGTTCAGGTACAGAATTTAATGATGAACCTGTTAAAAAATGAGCAGGTGTCAATGCCTCAAAAGAATCGTCATCTGATGTTGGACATAATGGTCTTGAATTCAATACGCCTTCTATCTGACACAAAAGCGTGGTCATCTCTTCAAACGTTAAATGCGTGTTCCCAGTGACTCTATTAAGATGAGTCTTCACTGACTTTATGGCAGATTCCCAAAGTCCACCAAAGTGAGGGGCAGAAGGAGGAATATGATGCCAATGAATTTGATTTTGAGCACAATATTCTGAAATTATACAATCATTAATTTTTAAGCTATGGAATCTGTATACCTCTTTGAGTTGTTTGTTGGCACCGACAAAATTGGTACCATTATCAGAATAGATGTCTGATGGTACATTTCTTCTCGCAGAAAATCTTTTAAGAGCTGCTATAAAGGCATCAGTAGTTAGATCTGTGACGGCTTCTATATGTAACGCTTTGGTGACCATGCAGACAAACACGGCAATATAGCCTTTAACAAATTTAGCTCCACGTCCTCTTTTACTAGCTAACTGAATTGGTCCAGCGTAATCTACACCGCAGTTTGAGAATGGTCTAGCAGGTGTTACTCGCACGGCTGGTAAATTACCCATTATTTGTTTGGAAGTTGTAGCTCGGTCTTTAAAACATTGGATACATTTTTTGACTTCTTCTCTTACAGTACCTTTTCCGTGTACAATCCAATAGTTCTGGCGTATTAGATGGAATGTATGGGATGGGCCAGGATGTAGGTATTTTTTATGGTAAAAGGAGATTATCATTCTACTTAGGACATGGGATTTTGGTAGAATGATTGGGTGTTTTGCTTCATACGGGTAATTTGAATGATGCAATCTGCCGCCAACACGTATTAATCCCTTCTCATCTAGAAATGGAGCAAGAGTTGATAATTTATCATGCTTAGATAATTCTTTGTTTTGCATAAGTGTTCTTCTCTCATTTGAATAAACTGTTTGTTGCACCCATTTAATCAGTTTTTCTGTTGCTTCATTTATTTCTCTAGCGGATATTACTAAATTTTGTGTTATGTTATTGCCCTGTTTTGTCACATTTTTAATAAATTTATTTACAAAACATAAAATACGGATGATTTTGCTGAACGACGATATTTTATTCAATAAATTTTCATACACTTCTCCTTCGGTTTGTTCTAATCCTTGTACATGAAAAAATGAGATAGAACATGTTTTCTCTTTTATCTCGCATAAAGTGTCTTCATAATATACTTCCTTATGAATTGTGGGCCATATAGACTCTGGTTCGCTAAGCCATGCTGGGCCATGCCACCACTGATTAAGTTTTAACAGTTTGGATGGTAAAACACCTCTTGATGCATAGTCAGCCGGATTATCGTCTGATTTTACATGCTGCCAATGGTTTCGTGGTAGTAATTGTTGAACTTCAGAGACTCTATTGGCTACAAATGTTTTCCATTTCGTAGGATGTTCGGATAACCAAGCCAACACTATAGTAGAGTCGGTCCAGGCATACATTGATATTTCTTCATCAAATGTATTTTGTACTTCTGTCATTAGCTTTGCAAGAAGATGGGCTCCACACAATTCCAGTCGAGGTAATGATATTTGTTTAATTGGGGCAACCTTGGTTTTTGCTGTTATAAGTTCTATCTGAGTAGAACCCTGTTTATTTTTGAATCGGCCATAAACTGCTGCTGCATAGGCTCTTTCGCTAGCATCACAAAATCCATGCAATTGTAGTTCGCTTTGATCTATTATTCGCCTTATTTTTAGATTTTCTAATTGAGGAAGATCACCTTTTAATTGATTCCACAAAATTGCAATATCATTAGGTAATTCATCATCCCAGTCTAATTTTCTTAACCACAGTTTTTGATACAATATTTTCGCTAAAATAATTGATGGAGCAACTAAGCCAAGTGGATCAAATACTTTAGAGGCATTGGATATTAATGACCGCTTGGTGGGAGCTTGTTCCAATGGCAAATTTACCTTAAAGGTAAAGTAGTCTTCTAAAGCGTTCCATTGTAACCCTAGTATTTTCACGGTAGAACTCGTTTCATCAATCGATACCATGGAATCAGCATTTTCAATTGTTGGTTCAGAAAGTTTTAGTGCATTTGACTGCCATTTTCTTAAACAAAAGCCTCTTTTTCCAAGTAACATCGTGATTTTTTCCTTTAAATATCTGGCATCTTCAACAGTGCTTGCTCCTGACAAATAATCATCAATGTAAAATTTACTTGAAATTTCCTTTGCGATATCCGGATATTCTTCTTGGCAGTCATATGCAGCTTGTAACAAGGAACGAGTTGCTAGGAATGAAGAACTGGCCATTCCAAATGTAACGGTTGTGAGTTTATAATGTATTACTGGATCGCTTACATGTTCTCTCCATAGAATGCGTTGGAAATCTTGATCTTCCTCAGCTACAAGAACTTGGCGGTACATTTTCTCTATATCCGCTGTAAGTGCAATTTGGTTGTGCCGAAATTTGTTTAAAGTAGTCCACAAAGGCGGTTGTATGTTGGGACCAATCATAAGCATATCATTGACAGAGTTCAAGTTGGTGGTTTTGCATGATCCGTCAAACACGACTCGCAACTTGGTGGTTGAACTCTCTTTCTTGATAACGGCGTGATGAGGGAGATAATAACATCTATCATCTTGTACTGCCTGTTCCTGGTGCGGAATCTCTCTCATGTGACCTAACCTTATATATTCGCGCATCACTTTAACATACTCATTTTTAAGCTGGATATCGCGGTTTAGCTTTTGTTGTAAATTATAAAATCTCTTACGAGTAATGTTTAAAGAATTACCTAAAAGTTCTTCAGATTTTTTGAATGGCAATTTTACTATAAACTTACCGCTTATGTGTCTGACAAAATTAGTTCTGTAGTGTTCTTCGCATTTATTTTCTTCTTCGCTAAATGATTTAGTGTTTGGTATTTCCTCTATCTCCCAAAATTTTTGGAGAGTTTTATTAACATCCAAATCAATGTAATAGTTGCATCTGGTAAATTGTTTGCTTTCCTTGTCTTCATTTATTTCGCCTGATACAATCCAACCAAACATTGTATTTTGCGCTATTAAGTTGTCACCTATATTGTTTAGTTGGCCATCTCTTAAGATATTAAAGAATTTGTCGGCTCCAATAATGATATCTACACATTCAGGTTTATAAAAGTTGGGATCAGCTAATTGTAATCCCTTAATCTTCTCTAAATTTGATGAACTGAGTTCTCGCGTTGGTAAACAATCAGTAAGTTTTTTCAAAATCAGGACTTCAATCTGGAGACTTTCGTTTGTGGAGTAAATTGATGTAGCATTTATGGATAACCTTCCTTTTGTCACTTCAGTCCCTGATGTTAAACCCTTTATTAAGAAGTTTGCTTCAGTGCGTGTCAGTCCCAGTCGCTGAGCACAAGATTCAGAGATGAAAGAGGATTGAGCCCCAGAATCAAGCAAGGCTCGACATCTTTGATAGTGATGAGATGAATCTAGTACTCTTATTTCTGCAGTAGGTAGAATAGCTGTACATCTTTTAATAGACATGGCGTGTGCAACACTCCTGGTTTCGGAATTTTGATCGCTGGTTGGAGAAATTTCTGGTACCAATGCAATGTTAGGAATTGCGTTGCTGGTAGACGCGGTTGAATTTTCTTCATGTAGAGTTGAGTGATGCTTTGCTTTACATATGCCACATCGAAAGCGTGATCGACAATTCTGTGATTGGTGATTCTTAAATAAACATATGAAACACAGTTTATTTTCTGCTACAAATCCTCTTCGTTCATGCACGGATAGTTGTAAGAATTCACTACAATTTCTTAAATAATGTTCTTGATCACATTTAAGACAACTAATAACTTTGGTTGTGGCATGCATTATCTTAACGTTTGTAGCTTGAGATTGCCGTACAGGTGTACGTTTGACAGGTTCACAAGCTTCTAAAGTGTCGCCTTGTTTTGCTAAAAAATCCAATAAATCTTCCATCTTTGGCGTTTCAATCGCGTAGCTGTGGTGAGCCCATGCTTGTTTTGTGGATTGATCAAACTTGTTGACAAGAATATAAATCAACCAAGGATCTCGAGATTGATATGCTTCACCTAGAACTTTAATTCCTTTAAGTATTTCATCTGAAATATCTCGCATGTAATGAAGGGATTTTGCAGAAACCTGGGTAATTGATGGCTGGTCCATAAATTGTTTAAGGAGCGTCAATACCACGTGTTTTTTTTTATCATAACGATTGACTATGATACTCCAGGCTTCATCATAGTTGGCTTCGGTGATTCCAAGGTGTCGCACTAATGCGTATGGTTCTCCTTTTAGCAGTCCTTTAAGATATTGAAACTTATGTACTTTCGACATCCTCGCATTATTATTAATTGATGCATCAAATAAGTCACGAAATGACGGAAACTCTGCATAAACTCCAGTAAAAAATGGAATATTGACACGAGGTAAACGAACATCATTCTCACTTCTGTTATTTATATGGCTAACTTCTTGTAGGAATGATCGCTGGTTTGCCATCAATTCACTGAGACTCGTGTCCAGATCAGCTGGAGGTAAAACCTGTGGCTTGTTCAACTCTGCTTTGATGAGTTTCCCTGTGATACTGAAACACTTCGCTTCAATTTGTTCTTGTAATGCAATTACATCAGCATTATCACCGCATAGTGTAGAAACGGCCTTATAATCATCCGATTCTTGTTTCAAGAGCGCTCTATGTGTTTTAATAGACTCTATCGGTTCATTTCCTAAATCTTTCAAGGCATACGCTTCAATTTGCTTCACTCTATTTAAAATTCTTTGTAATGAGCGTAGGTCTGCCATCTTAACTTACAATTTTAATTCACTCACTATGTATATCACACAAATAAAAATAATGGAAATTGTTTACTTTTATTGAACACTTTTTAATAGTTAATATTAAATTTTAAGAACTAATAGTCAATATTTTAATACACTGTACAACACATATATATATGTTATATATATATTTTTTATAGAATCGATTTAATCCAGTAAACTCACAAAAAATGGATCTAAAATTATTTAGGAATGGCGCAGAGATCCAAAATCGTAAAATATAATTTTATAGTTTCACAAAATTGTAAATTTATAAAAATCGCAAATATCTTCAATTTATATCACTGTAAATCCGGCTCGAAGGACCATGAAAATGTTCGCAAATAATAGTTTCTTATTTATTTTAATCACAAATATAATATATAAAAATTATAATAAATTGTTTATAATAATAATAATAATAAAAAGAAAGAAATCTTGATAATAGTTTATTTATTTGATATAAAATTCACTTAAATGTCACTTAAATAAAATTTTATTTTTTATTGTTAAATTGTTTTATTTTACAAAATTGCCCTTTTTTTAAGTAATTAATTCATTAAATTTCTATAAATTGTTTTTATAAATTTTTAACACAATAAATTATTAAAGAAAAGATAAACTGATTAATTTATCAAAAATGTAATGATAATATTCACCTGATGTATATGTTATATAAATGCTCGCTTAAATTTTATTTTTTGTTTCCTCGTAGGTTGATCGCCAAAAAAGAAGTGATTTTTTAATTTATTAATATGACATATAATTATTTGGCGCATATTATTATTTTTGGCGCATTAAGAATTTTTAATATTCGTATCCAGAGGGATAGGCGAATATAAGGCGAAATAATAATGAACGCACTCATTCCTTTGGTGACATTTATCATTATTCAGCAAAACATTTTTAAATTGTTATTGTTTTTTAAATGATAAAACAAGTTCATACGTTACAAGAAAGCTAAATAAGCTGATATGAATATACTGATAAATGGATGAATATACATTTTGGATAAATAGTATTTAAAATTAATTAACTATAATAAAAAGTTTAAGTTCCTAATTGCATTATTTTTCTTTCAAATCTCAGATTTGAACAATATATACATTATAAAATTACAACCTATAAGAGCACAGTATTACCAAATGATAATAATCTGAAATATTTTGTGGTTGTATGAAAATATAACTCGATGCTCTGCGTCGTATGATATTTCAGTCTTTTTGAGGCTGACCATCAAATCGCAGAGTTCTGTTACTATGTAATAATGAACTAAAGAAAATTAATTTACTTTGTCATGATTTTTACTTTGTTTGTATAAGTGTATTAAGTGTAATTGTATTCCGTAAGTATATTCCATCTTTGAAATACTTTTATTGAGCAACTTTAAATATTAGCATTGCCATTCATAGTTGAGAGTTCCTTACATCTCATAGAACAGCTCTAATCTCAAACCATTCACTACTTGTTTCAAAGGGGCGTTCATCACCCCAATATATTTTAATTATCGGTGATTGGTAATGAATTTGAACGCGATGGTTTAATGTATGAAAACCATCTTAACGATTAAAATATTCTTGATCTCGGACAATAAGACCAATTAGCAAAAAATTGTTTACCTAATATACTAGGGATTCAAATGATCTGTTTTGTCATTTGAGTAATCTCCAAGGTTGGCAAATATCATGATATTTATATAAATATCAAAATATCCGATACATATCAGATATATATCCGATATATATCAAGATCTGATATTTATTTTTGAATAAGTTGTTTATCTTAAATATTATACAATATATGGCCCTTTCCACACTTCTATGCAGTGCATCGCATCTCTCCCTCGTTTCATACCTCTTTGCCTATAAACTAAATTCAAATATTGCAACTCCAATTTAGTTTATAGACAATTTGTCAAGTCTATTCGTCTGTATCTTCATTCTTCGAGTGCACGTGCACAAGTCCAAATAACGAATACGCTCGCTCGCTTTGGCTGCCTTATTTGAAAAAGTTGCATCATCAATACTCATACAAGGTTGTACAACTGGTCCATTAATGGATCATTACTGCTGACCAGTAATGCCGCCCACAATGACCACCATAACTGGACCATTAACAGAATGTTACTGAATCGAAGTTATCGAACTGGCCCATACAAGGTTATACAACTGGTCCAGTAATGGCCAATTATTGGCGACCAGTATTTCAACAATAACCGGGTACTGGCAACCATGATCCATAGTGACCATAGACCATAGACCATGACCATAGACCCATGACCCATAACCAAATGACAAGATCGGCCAATTCATGGTTTAGTACTGGCCCAATAACAACAGCCAATTAATGTTAGCCATTACTTGGCCATTTAAAGTAAACTGGACTGGTTATTTTCTATAAACCTTAGATCGGGTGATTCATAGTTCTAGTAAGGGCCCAATAACAATATAAAAGTACTGTTTACTATAATTGGGCCAATCAAAGGCAACTAAATGCTGGCGTTTTTTTTTGTAAACCATAGATCGGCCGATGAGTGGTTTTAGTACTGCCCCAATAACAATAACCAATTAATGTTAACCATTAACGTGCCATACCTTGGCTATTTAAAGTAAACTTTACTGATTCATTTCTATAAACCGTAGATTGTAATGACCCAATCCAATAGCCAAGATCCAGTAATGGCCCAATAACAATAGCCAAGTATTGTTTACCATTTATGCGCCAGCGCTTGGCCATTCACAGGTAACTAAATACTCGCTATTTGCTGTTAACCCAATAGATGGGCCCATGACTGTTTCTATTACTGGGAAAATAACAAATGACAAGTACTGTTAACCATTCGTGGGCCAGTGCTTGGCCGTATTTCTAAATTTGGAAAACTCTGCTTGGGTTGTTATTCCATTCCACCCATCATTGGTGGTGTATTGCTAAACAGAGATTGAAATACATATTTTGGAAATGGTTTGGATTCAGTTAAAAGCGCCATTACAAATGGAATGAAGTCTGAAATATTTATATTACATAAGGAAGTATATGCTTCTTCTCTTTTGTGGTTGTCAAACGTTTACCTAAAAATAGATTGGTCAGAGATAGGTCAAGCATAAATTATCTAGGTGATGAGGTGCATTTGCCATGCCTATTGTTCGATATAAAAGTTTTTTAACTTCTAAAGGTTGCTCTAGTTTAAGATCGGCTTCCAGTTTATGCCAAATTTCAACTAAAACGGCAATAGCCGTTTTATCTCTTTAAGCTCTATCTAAAGCGATTGCTATTGTCTTTAGATAACAAAGCATATGTTTAACATTCATTACACTATTTATGTCATAACTCATAAGTTTAGTTATGTCAGAATCTATGTCAGCTTTATGGTCCTGGCATAGCTGAACCAGGTTACCTCGATTTGGCATGCGTTTTGCCAGCAGTGCTGCGTCTGTTAACAGTTTTTCCAACTTTAAGGTAGGACTAGTTATTTATTTTTTTTTTTTATAAATATCATGATATATATCAGGGAATAAATATCGTGATATATATCAATGATATATATCGGATATATATCATTGATATATATCATGCCAACCTTGGTAATCTCCTGTAGGTCTTCGGAAAATAATACAACAGATCAACGTTATTCATACATCAACTTTCTCATGTAAAATCGACCATCACAGAACCTACATTGACTTATCTAGCATTGTTACGCCTCTTCGAATGTGTCTGCCAGTTGCCACAGACATAATGTCATTTATGTAGAAATCATTTTTTATAATTTTAATCGCTTTTGAATATTTTTCGGAAAAGAATTCTCGGTTGACACTTGAAAGGCCATTTGGAGAATGATAAGATGTCGATACTGTGCCAAAGATAACGGTGGGAAGATGGTAACCTCCATCAGAGGTTACACTGGTAAAAATATTAACAAATAGAATTTTAAAAAATGGGACTCATACTGTAGGTCATGCATTTTCGATTCCCCTATCTTGTATGCCAAGTATGAAGTTGATCAATAATGGTCGAGTACAGCGTCGGTCGAGCAGATCACGAATTTCATCTGTAATACTTGTATAAACACAAATTTTTCAAAACATTTGTAGACGCCGTCAGAAATAAAACAATGATTTCGGAATCAAAGCACAATGTTGACAAGGTCTTGAATAGTAGGACCGACCAAAGGCAGGACGATTCTTCACACTTATGCTAAGGCATCAAACACTTCAAGAAACTTAATAATAAATGTTTGTGAGATCTCAACATTTTGGTTGTTTATACTAACCGACTGAGACAACTGATATTTGAGATATAAGGTTTTAAGTAGCTTAAGGTTCGATGAGTAATCTACCTATATAAGATGAGTTATTGCTGATAAAAAAATATTTTCACACTTAACTGAGAAAATATGTACTAATCAAAATACTGAGTTTACCGGCGTGCCAAAAGTTAATTAGTAAAACGTGTTTCTTTTTTGTTGCGATTGTAATCAATCTAACGTTTTTATCTTTGAAAAAGGTGATTAACATACACGGTTGACACATGACACAGGTAAATTTCTCTCACAAAAATTTTTATCGGTATAAAAAATATAATAAAACGTAATTTTTAGCAAAACTATGCGATTATAAAAAATTCACCGTCATAACCTTTTTAAAAATTTACGATTCATAGGATATTATTTCTATGAACCAACTATTAGAATTTTTTCATATATCGCTAAATCGCTTATACTTATGATAAAATTTGAAGGTTATTTTATACAAAACATAAGCATTAATTTATATTTTATTCAAAAATTTTTTGATAGAAAAAGTTGTTTTGCAAATAAAAATTAATACTTTGCCTATAATAAAATTGATCTAATCTTTGATTTGTTTTGAATTTAAAATGTTTAACTTATTTTCCATAATTCAAATTTTTTTTTCTAAAATCGTTTTATCACATTCTAAAACATTTTTTAATTATCGTTTATGGAAGAAAAAAAATTTCTATATTATATTTCTTAAAAGCGATAAAACGAATTATAAATTAGTTAAAATATTAATTTTTTTTTTGTTGTTTATTAAATAAGAAAATGTTACAAAGAAATCCAAGTCACACACTCGGTTTTATTAGAATAAAAAAATCAAAAAAATAATATATTTTATAAAACTGGTCAAGACAACTTGAAAAATGATAAATGATGGATAGCCGAAACCAAGGTATACAGAAAAAATATTAAAAAGTTAAAGTAAAGAGAAAAAAATTCGACGTCCCTCTTAACAACAAAAAAAAATTTATTTTTTATTTGTAATACAAAAGATAAAACATAAAAAAAATAAACTTTTCACCTCCCGCCAGGTGATGTATGATAAAACAAAAACAAATTTCTTGAAATTTCTTACTTGAAACAAAAAGAACAAACCGAGATGGTATTTATTATGGACCATGGCTTGTTTAGATGAAATATAAAAAATCTGCTTTGAGGTATAACAAAAAAAATTCCTTTACTTTTTGTTCTCTAATTTAGCCTATTGTTTGGTTCACTGTTTCATATGTTAACAAAAAATATTTCGTTTATGTAACATAAGTCAATATTTAAACCGATCTTCTTTTTATTATTTAAAATTTAAGCTGCTTCTCAAGAGTCGTTATAGATATTAACATGTTGCGGAAAGTTGTAATCACAATAACCGCTTATTAGTTGGCTGTACATTTATGTAAAAAAACAACCTTTTGTACGTTATAACACCATTTTATTAGTTTCATAAAGCTCTTTAGTATTCAAGCTCAAACCTGGGGGATGAAGGCTCATACTTAAAATTGCATCTTTTTGACAATAATTAAAAAACTTGCCTTGCAAAAAAACTTGGAGTGTTTCTTAAATTTAGCTTTAGAAAGAGCTCTTTCGAATAATATCCGACTTATTTTGTTCAAAAAAGCTATTTTTACCCTTCCCCACCACTCTCCTCCCCTAAAAATACAGACAAAGCATTATTTGACACTTCGCTGTATTTTTCTTTAAAAATTTATCAAATTTCTTGTCTGTTTGATTTTTTTAAAACTTTTCTGTCTATCAAGTTAAAAACCTATAGGGAAGTTTTCTGTCTCTGTGAATTTTTCACTGTCCATTAAGTTTGGCACTATGAGTGTGAGACATGTTCAAAATTGTATTTTTTTACAATTAAGCTTTGCCATGCCAAATTAAATGGAGTGATTTTCCAAATGAAACCTCACTTGACTGGATTTTAAATGGTGCTTTTATTTCGTCTTTTTTCTAATCCATTAGCAAAAATAGTTGTGTCGAAAAAAAAATATCTATATGTCGATGCATCAGCAAATATCGATATATCGATAAATATCGGTCGACAAATATTGATATATCGATATAGCGATATATCGATAAGTATCGATGTATCGATATTGATCTATATATTGATGTTTCGAAATATCAATACTTTCTATAAATTTTTTAATATCGCCTAGCCCTAGTAGGAGAACAAAATAAATACCAAATTGATTCAGGTTGAATTATAGTTTTTAAATCTTCAGCGGTTCTGGGCAAGCAAAACCAGCAATGACGAAATAATAAGTACACTTTAATATTTAATAAAATTATTACTCTTTTGTGTCAGCCATACATTATAAGTTAAAAAAATTGTAAAACAATTTTTAAAGCTTTTAATAATTTTTATATCAAAAACATTTTCAAAATAAATTAACAAAAATACGAAACAGAAAGATCAGTGCCCACATAGTACAAAATTATGCTTTTTTCGTATTTAATCTTTACAAATATGGTGAAAGACACTTCTGCTTTGAAAATATAGTAATAGGTAAACCTTTTACTTAAAATATGATTCTATTCACCCATAAATAGGGGAATATTTTATCTTTCAGTTAAAACTATATAAGCCAGAACCCACAACCTGACAACTTAAAAATTATAATTCAAAATGAATCAAATATTCTAGGTATTTTGTTAGTACAACTAGGCTTTGGCGATATTAATAAAATTATAGAAAATATCGATATAAAAAAATGCTAATAAAGCCGATACATCAAATATCGATAAGACTGATATCCAATGAAATATGCTGGTAAGTTTCGATAATTACCACCAATATATCGATACTTATCGATACTATTTTAATATCGATATTTTCGATAAAATTTTAATATCACTCAGCCCTAGTTAAAAGTATTTGACACTTTGTTGTATTTTTCATTAAACGTACTTACCAATTTTACTTATTAAAAATAACTACTTATCCTTTCATTGCAACGAATTCAACCATCGATATCAATTTCAGGTGAAACGCGTATCTTTTTTGATTAACACAAATTTCGAAAAGGCAAAGCAGATATCAGCAACGTTTATTAATTTCTTCGTTCAGCTTTTTTTACTTTATTGATAATAAATTTTATTTTCACGTTTGATTCTGTGTTCGTTCACCAACGTATATTCAACCATCATCATCATCATCAGAACTCTTAATATTTCCTTTATTGAGTTTTATGACTGCAATTACTTTCATCATGTTTTTGAGTTGAACAGTTTGTCAACATAACTTAAATACTGTTTCGCGCATTTTTAGACGATGTTCATTTTATTACATCTCTACACTTAAAAAAAATTTTAATGAAATTATTCGTTGATCAACAGCGAACATTGAACTAGCTTTGTTGGCTCCATAAATAATTTCATTGGCTCAACGAACAATTTTTTAATATTATGAATGCTTGCGTAATATTTATAAATTGTTCATTGAACCAACGAAAAGTAGTTTATTAGTTACAGAATTTCATCAAAACCAATGAATATGAAACATGATGTCGATTGACCGGAGCTCTGCTAAGATAATATGCTACCTTTTTCTGGTTTCTATATTTTAATTCGGTATCGTTTAGGTTTTGTTATATTTGAATCTGAAACACTGAGTTTATTTATTTTCTACATTATAAAAAGCACATTTGTATTTATCATGCAGTAGCCGTTTCTAAGGCATAAATGAAACTATTATGTAAATTTGTTTCTCATTTGATTATAAAACCTTCCTTCAATATCTCAAAACCAGTATTTAAATGTTAGTCGATGGTTCTCCACCGGTGGTCCGCAGAAAAAGTTTGGTAGTTCGCGAATTTCTTTATACATATATATTACCAGTTACAATTTTATTTTATTTGAGTATTTTTTCTCTCTACAAATGTGAATACTATTATACAAATTAGAATTTGTTCTCTACGATAGCATATAAAAATTATATTTTCATGTAGGCTTAATCCCTTGTGAAAATGTTTTTTTCCATCTACTGTAAAATCATTTTTTCTAAATAACAAATTGTTGTTGCTATGGTATTTTTATGTAATTTTATAATTCATTATTTTAAAAAAAAAACTGCATTGAAAAACAGTAAAATGTACTGTCTATTTTAAAAACCATTCTTACTCGTAAGAGTAAAATTTTTGTTTCCCTCCTTTGGAGTTGATTTTATTATTGTTTTTTTTTCCTTATACAGAAAAAGAAAATTAATACTTTTTCTTCATCCTTTTTATTTATTTTAATAACAATACTTGCATAATTGGGCCAACCATTTGGAAAAATAATCTAGTTTTATTTTTAATATGAAGGAAATCATCAATTTTGAAGCAAAAAATTAAATGTGTGAGTTTTTTTTGGGTTGTATAAAGTAAATTTTTTTTGATTGAGAGATTTTCGCATCGGGATCCGTCTGGTAATAGTTCGAGGGGGAGGAATAGTTTTTTTTTGTGTTGTTGTAAAATTATTGTTATATATATAAACGCATGGAGGGATCAGTTTTTATTAATTTGATAATTTTTTTCTATTTTTTGATCCACGGGTGCGACAACCCCGCGTACTCCAGTCCCTGCTATTGGCATATGAGTTAACGTGAGATATCACATACCACTGACAATAGCAGTGAGATATCACTAGCCAAGGTGATACCTTAGGGGTGCTGGCGGATGAATCGTATTCAGTCAACGGTAGCACTCTCAATCTTAGCTAATGAATATTCCTTGATGCTGGAACGCTGTAGCTTGCTCGAAGAAACGAGCCTTCATATAACTTCACATCTGAGCTTAAATCATTGAAAAATATACTGCGTCCCATAATCAAGGATTATGCCATTAGCTGGACTATTGGCAAACCAATTTTAGTTTTGTTCCTGCAAATTTTTAAAACAAATTTGCTTTTTATCTCTTATTTTATTTTTATTTTCCCTATCCTATCACGAAATATTGGCCTATGTCATATTTTATATGTGATAGGATTTATGGATTAGTTATCCATTATTTAACCAAAAAATGTTAAAAAAAAAAACAAAAAAAAAACAGATTTGCGTCCATTAACATCCTTAGAACGCATGTTGTTGTGGGACCTTGGTCTTAAAAGGTTTTTATGTGTTGTTGTGACACATATTGTAATGCCTACTACACATCACATTTTATTAAAAAAAAAAAAAAAAAATATAAAATCTCGGTTACGCACTTTCACTTTTAATTTAAATTAATTTATTTTATTTTCATTAAAATTTTGTTGTTTAGATGACTTTTAGCTATCCCATATTATATTTCATTAACCATTAGCCAACACAAAAGGACTTTGGTTAAAGGTTACCCAGGCAACCCGGTTTATATATGCTTTAAACTTGGGGTCATTCAGATTTTACAGAGGAATGTTGTCATCAACAAATGTCCCCCACTTATATAAATGTTAATGATTCAATCCATTTTCTGCTTGAGTTTCGCTTAAAGACTTGATTTTTATCAATTAGTTTTATAAATTATATCTGTGATCAGCCTATAAAAGTGAAATATATTCTGATTGCTATTTCTTTATTCCTCGTTTATTATATTTGCCCGTTGTATTTTCTCAAAAACGTAGATCGCAACAAACACACCTGCTAGTAGGCAGACACACAAAGATTTTTGTTCGATTATTTAGACTCGTTCTATACTCAAAATTCGACACCAAAAAGTGGTGGCACAACTATGAAACTTAATTTTACAGCTATATAAAAATCGTAAATCATTACTATGCTACTTAAACTTTCGGAGCTCGGAATCATCCATTATATTTCGTTACGATGACTACAGTCTGTTTTTCCGTATGTTTTGGTGTCTGAGTTAAAAAATTTTAAGGTAGAAAAAATCTTTTGATTAATCGTAAAGTTAATGTTCGAAATTTCTTTAGAATAATCTCAGGATATCTCAAAACGATGATAGCTTACTTTTAGGTTTTGAAGAAGATTAAAACAAACAGCATCAATGCATTTAAAACATAAATTTACCATAAAATCTTCAAATCACATCATAACAGATAATTTAACCCACAGCCGATCCGCTCCTACAATCTTTTTTTATTAGTATGAAGAAATTATTATTATTTAGCGTAAATTTAGTTGATTAGATGAATACAATACACAAAACAAAACTTTGTTTTTCTTAATGAAAATTTGTAAATACTATAGTCAAAAACACAAAACTTAATATTCAGTCACCGCCCACACCTAACTTTTGTTCAAAGTTTGGATGCTATGTTGTTAGGCTTATCTAAATTGTAAAATGAAAGTATTTATTTTTTATTCATCTGCTTGTTTTTTGTTGTTGTTATATGTACATATTTTCGTCATTTTAAATGGAAAAGTTTTGTGATGACACGAGACAACGATTTTTAATTTAGGTGGTTTTTTATGTATGTTTTATTTAAATCGGAAGTTAAACTTTTTGTTAAAAAAAAAAAAATAATAATAATATAAAGTTTGGTTTATAAAGAAATTGATACTAAGTGATACGATTGTTAAGTTTGAATGATTTTGGTAACTGGTTTTGAAAGATATGAAATTTGAGTAAAATAATTTGATTGATGATTAGTTAAGATAAGATTGGTAGACATTTTGTTTTATTGGAAAATTAAGGTCATGGATTTATAGAGGGTTTTAAGTTTCATTGATTTGTTGTTATTTTGAAAATTGTGTAAAACAGATTCACTGTGGGAATGTGCAGTATATATCAGGATAGAAGCTACGCTAGGTTAATATGATTTACATACCATAATCTGCGTATAACTTGAATTTATAGTAGTTGGAAATAAGAATTGAAAATCGAAAAATATGTGTGACACAAACAAATTTGCAATCCTAAATACACCACAAATTAGTTTAGAAAGAAAAAATACCCTCAACAAAATTCACACAACAGATTAGATTGTGATTAATTTGCTCTGGCAAATCGTTTTATCTTGGTCACTCCATCCACTTTTATTTCTTATTAAAGAAGGCGCAAATTATTCGTTAAAGAAATTACCATTAAAATACTAATCTGATGTGTAAATTTGGTTTAGAGAAAAGCTTTGGTCTTAAATAAATCTATTCTTTAGTTCTTATCGAATGAAATGAACAAAATTGTTGATTCAAAAGCTCAATAACTTTCAATTCTTTTAAAACTTTGTGTATATACGGTTTTTGTAGTGTTTTAAATATTTATGCATACCAACTTAAGGTTAAAATTTGTTTTTGTATTTTTAGGAGTTTTTCGCTCCACTAGCTCGCACCTATGAAGAGATTTACAAGAATCGTTCATAAAGTGGTCTAAAAAGATCAAAACCTTTTACAATTACGTTTCATGAAAATTTCTTCATAGTTCCGGGCTGTTGTAAAGTTGAAAACAATCAGAGAATGTGAAATTCATGAATGTGTTCATGAGAAATTTTGTTTGTTGACGCTTTGACCAGAAATGAGTTTATGTACGACAAGGAAGTAATTTGTTTTTTGTATGTGCTTGGGTGTTGAGATATTATTAAAAATATGTGTCCTACTTTCTTACTACGTACAGTTTTTTATAAAGTTGAAGTATCACTATATAATCTCAGATTATCTATGCTTGCTATAGAATCTTTGTTCGTGGCACACTTTATTGCTGCACGTTCTATTATTGTTTCTATATATCCAAAGTATTTGTAATAATATTAATGAATGATTGATGAATTAATATTTTCAAAAGTTTTCTCGCTTTACCATACAGAGCGCAATTAACTGTTTTACACCCTATCGATAGACTTGGCAGTTTGACGCAGCAATAATACTCGATGTAGATTTAATGATCTTGCACCAACGGTAGGGTCACCCATGTCATTAGGTTCTTTGTAATAAAATGGCCAAGATCAAACCCCAAAGCTAAGGTAGACACGTAGCTATCAGCGTGGTCAGGGGGTGATTGATCGCAAGTACGGAACTCTTAAGACCGGGCGCCCTTCATTTTTAATCAACGCCTTATCGCAACACAGTGCTCTGTTAAGGTTGACTAGTACGCCTCCATATCGTAAATAATTATTATATGGAAAGGAATAAAATTTGTGATGAGAGCGATGCTTCTCCAAATGCATCACATTAACTAACTACAAAACTATGCATCATGTCTTACTTTAGGCTCATGCCTGATTTATCAGCTCTAAATCAGACAGTACAGGACACATACCATGTCTGACTCTAGGATAATGTCTGATTTACCAGCAAACAAAAGTACAAAACTGATAGATATTTATCGGATGTGAAAAGACCGAGAACTGAGATTCTTTTCAACAAATACCTGAAAATATTTCCCTTGCATGCATTTATTTATTTTTGCTGCTGCATACTTTCCGGGGGGAAGGGACACAATTGCCAAATCAACTGGAACGTACACCATTAGCTGTATTGAAACCTTAGATACATTACTTCTAATCTACTTCCCTGGCTCAATAGAATGGAGCACGAAATATAATGCCAACGAAGTCGTACGTCTTCTAGATCCTGCTACTAAAAGTACTGCCACAAGTTCTTAGCCAACACAATATTCATCCCCAACAGAGCGCCATGGGCTATAAAATTTTTCGTTCCGTATAAATTTCTGAGGGGTGATGGTATTTTTTCGGTTTTTCTGCAAAACGTCTGACAATCATCCTTCCATATCTTATGAGTTGTCAAAGCAAACTTTTGCCATGCCTCCATTACTTATATGATACGGAGAGAAACTAAAGTCGTTTTTATATACCCAAGTCGCGAAATACCAAATGAAGCTAAATCATACAAACCTATAAGTCTTACTTCTTTTTCTATTAAGAACATTGGAAAGATGCTAGACTATTATATCCGTCATGTATGTCTTAAACAAAACCCTATCAACCGTAACCAGAACGACTATCAGACAGGGAAATCTACTGAAACGGCCTTGCACAAAATGGTGAAAAAAATTGAGAGCGCCCTAAACTACAAAGAGGCATTTGTATGTACATTTATGGACACACAAGGAGCCTTCGACAATATCCAATTCAATGCTTATTGCTATCATTGAAATGACCACAAAGAAAAATATAAATATGCATATTATTGCGTGGATTATTAAGATGCCACAGAGTCGGAAAATAATGGCTTTACTAGGTGATTTTTCGGTGGCTGTTACTGCATCTAAAGACTGTCCGCAAAGGAGCGTGCTCTTTCTACTGCTTTGGCAGTAACTGATGCTCTTCTAACCAAGCTAAATGATTATGGCTTCAACAATGTAGGCTATGTGGACAACTTGGCAGTCATGGTCAGCGAGAAATTTGACTTCATTGTCGCTGGTCGAACCCAGACAGTTATTAATTTTGTATCACATTCGCATTCACAAACAGGAGAAACTTAAATTTAATTTCTCCTGTTCTTAATGGCGATCTAACACAAACATCAAAAGAAGATAGATACCTAGGTGTGATTCTACTAAGTATAAATCTATATGCAGAAACCTGTTTAGGAAATCAATAATTAATTTTAGTTACAAATAATTTTTGTTACACCAAAGCATTATAAAACCAATTCTAACATATGGAGCTTTAGTTTGGTGGCCTAAATCGCGTCAAATAACTGCTCAAAATATGTTTACAAAATACAAATTAATCTAAAGCTTTCTCCATTGCACCTATATGTAAAATCTGTAGCGGTGTGAAGCGCTAATAAACAGATTCGTGCTGAACTACAAGTTGAACTGAATACGTACCATATTTCAGATTGTATGTCAAAAACAATAGATTTAGGCAGACACTTTGATGTTAAGATATTGGCCAGAGATCGTTTTGAAAACTATATATGATCGCTGCACAAAACGCCACCATATGGTACACAAATGGCTCTCCAACCAATGTGGGCACAGGAGCAGGGCTGTATGGGTATGGTCCTAGAGCAAATCGCATGGTTACCTTTGGAACCACAATAACATTATTTCAAGCCGAAATTTTTGGCACTATATAGCAGTTGCGCTCTTGTATTGACCTCTCATTAAACTATCCGATCGAACTTGAAATTTTTAGCGTTCTCGACCAATATTCAGGCATTTGCTTGTCGATTATCAAGTTCAAAACATACCAACAGCAAAATTTAGATCGAATTTTCACTCTTCGATGATTTATCATAAAAATCAATGATTTCGGTATGTTGGAGTAATTAGATCAACGACAAAATATATAACAAACCAATCAAAACATCCATAATTATAGCATTAGTAAAAAGACAAATTAATGCAATCCATGCTGAGTGAGCTGTATTATGCAGAAGAAACCCTAAATTTTGCTATAACCATTTAATTTATTAGAACAATAAAAGTTTCCTCCATAATATTTTCCCTGTGCTTGCTTGTTGATCAAGATATTGAACGGAATAAAAAAAACGATCATGGAAAAGATGCACTGAAAAAAATTTTAATAAAATTGTTCGTTATACTATAATAAACAGAGATTATTGAATTTGTTTGGTTGGTGCAATAAACAATTTTGTTAGCTCAATGAACAATTAATTAATATGTATTACAAATATTTGCGTGATATTAATAAATTGTCCTTGGAACCAACGAAAAATTATTAATTATTCCTTAATGCAAATTCCACCTATCCAGACCCCTGCTAGTGGTATATTTACCTATATTGAAATGTCGAAAAACACCGATCTTAAGACATTTAAATTCTTGCTACTGATGTTCGGGTTACTGGAACAATATTAAAATATCTTCTATTTGAAACAGAAAATTGTTTTAAAAAGCTGTAGGCTTTTTTTGGTTGTGTTATGGCAGTTAGGATATTCAATGCCGATTGTTTTAATAATAGTGATATTCGTTTTGGCAATATGCTAAACAAGTTTTCGTATGGCCACAACTTCAATTTATTTAAAGAGGTTCATGCATTAAAATCTTGTGTGTTTTAACCCTGCATGTCTGTACTGCATCTCCCATCGTCTCCTCATATGGAATAACTTATGTATTATGATATGTATTATTTCGTTTTCAAGTATTCGATGCTCTGGGTAACCCGGGACTTTAAAAAATATCAAGTCTTTTGTGCCCGGTAGTTATATTTTTGATGAAGTAAGATTCCTGAACTAAGTCATTTTTGATGCATTTAGCAAGTAAAGCGATGAATTTATTTGACCAAATTATACTATGCAGCGTCTACCAAACAATACTCGAAGAAGAGTATCTATTATTTACTATTTTTTCCGTGTGAAAGAATTATTTATGTAGAATTAACAAAGTTATTTTGACGTCCTAAACATTCGTCTCAGACTGTTTCTAACCGGTTAACCGAGTTCATTCGGGGTCTTTGGTTATAGAATTTAAAAATGGTCTTACGTACTCCAAGGGGTTTTTTCTGATAATTTTAATCCTCAAAATTTTGAAATCGATGTTCACAAATTCCTCAATGAAGCCAAATAATAACCCGTATTGGGTATGTTATTTTCGGATATTCAGAGAAATTAATTTAAAATTAGTTAAATTTACAATATTAGATTAGTTAAATTTGTTCGGTTTTTTTTCTTCTCAAACCCACATTCATTCTTTCACCCTCACCGTTATAGTTTGTACTTCTTTGTTTCTTGAAAAAGTTCCTGTCCTCAGGTGCCAGTAACTGTTAACCATCACCTTAGGCTTTACCAATGTTTTTGATTAATTTAATTAATTTTAGTTAATGTTTTTTATTAAATTATTATATTTATCGATTTTTATATTATTTTTAAAAGAACATATCACTAATAATTTTTTTTTCTTTCAGGTAAGGCAATGGCACTTTCAAAAATTTAAACTAAGAAATTAACACAATTTTCTATTACGAAGTTGAGGAATACTGGAAAGTAAGATATACCTTTAATTTTTTTGTTCAAAAAAAGAATTCCATTTTTTGAAAGCCATAAATTTAGTTCCTGATTTAATGCCTGATATTGTGTCTTAAATATTATATTAGTTCAGTTTATAGTCTTATCTGGGTGTATTTATAATGTATAGTCTTAGGGATAGTTTCAACCTTTCAAAAATATTTGACAGTTATTTGAACTTGACATGACTTGACATGGTCTCGAGTGCTGGAGTGACACTCCAGAAGATGGCCTAACAAGCTGAAATATATATAGAGTAACAGTAAAATTATAAAAAACTTTGTTTTCTTTAATTTTCTATTAAACTTATTAAATAAGTTATTTGCGTAAAGTAACAAGAGATAATAAAAATTATCTGTTTTTCTATACAAAAATGTCATTTGAAAGATTACACTAGTTTACAAATTTTGAACTTTTTGTGTCTCCCTGACTAAAATCCAACTTGTCTTGTGGATTTGGACCTGCTGAACACGAATATCATATTCATTTTTAGGTTAGCTCTTGTTTTTGAGATATTCACGAAAAAACAATTTTTTCGGTGAAAAAAAAGGTTATTCCGGTTTTTGGATTGCATATTTTACAAAACAAACAAATTCAATGTATTAATGAAACAAGTGCATAGTAAAGATGCTAAAAAATATTTTGAGTTATTTTTTGTAAAAATCCATCATGGATTCTGGAAGTTACAATCAAAAAAAGTTGAAAAAAAAACAAAAATTTACGTTTTTTTTAAATTTTTCAATATTCAACGGCATAAATTTTGAACAAACAATTATTGTAAATATTTTTAATTTCTTGAAACCTATAGTTAATTCAATTTCCTGTCTTTAAAGTTAAAAAACACGACTATTGGTGCAGATTGCACCCAGTTATTCAGGTTTTCCCAAAAAAGTCAAAACTCAAAATTTGGAAAAAAAATTTGTTTGCTAAGAATAATTTAAATTCTGCAACATAATTGATTTATATATGAGTTATTACATAGATTTTCTAGTTAAAACTGCAATCTCTTTTGAGTTTTCCTTCTTTCAACCGCGTCTATGTATTTTTTCTTTTCTTTTTGTGCCGCATCGTAAATAATGTTTTACAAGCTCAGTCGTTCTCAAACATCAGTTAAGAATTCTTTAAAGTAAAGTGCAAAGTTAATTTATTTAAATGGCGTCGTCAAAAAGTTTCAAGTGTAAAAATAGACGAAATTCATTTTGTTTTATTTGTGGAATTAGCATAATACATCCTGCTAAAAAACCACGCCATTTATAAGAATTGCATATCTTTATTACTTCGGCATAGAAGTAAATAAATATAAGCCATGGATATCGAAAAATAGTTATGTCAACTGCAACTTAACACATTTAAGATGGCACAACAGAAAAAATGTTCATTTAATGTTTTAACGTTGTGTTACGACCAGGTTTTACCCATAACTAGCAATTTTAACTCGAAAGTCTGTATAACAATTCATAGATAAATCAATTATGTTGCAGAATTTAAATTTTTCTTTGTAAAAAATATTTTTCTCCAAATTTTGAGTTTTGACTTTTTTTGGGAAAATCTGAATAACTTGGTGCAATCTGCACCAATATTCGTGTTTTTTAACTTAAAACACAGGAAATTGAATTAACTATAGGTTTCAAGAAATTAAAAATATTTACAATCATTGTTTGTTCAAAATTTATAGCGTTGAATATTGAAAAATTTAAAAAAAAACGAAAAATTTTGTTTTTTTTTTCAATTTTTTTCGATTGTAACTTCCAGAGTCCTTGATGGACTTTTACAACAAACAGCTCAAAATGTTTGTTAGTATCTTTGCTATGTCTTGTTTTATTTATATATTAAATCTGTTTGTTTTGTAAAATATGCGATCCAAAAACCGAAATAACATTTTGGTTCACCGAAAAAATTGGTTTTTCGCGAATATCTCAAAAACAAGAGCTAACCTAAAAAAAATTAATATTATATTCGAAATCAGCAGGTCAAAATCTATAAGAAAATTTGGGTTTTATTAAGGGAGATTTTTCTTGTAAACTAGTGTTATTATCCAAATAAACGGTATAGCAAAATCATTACAGATCTCTATATTCATCTTAAACTGAATACTTCAAAATGCTTCTCAAAAAGGCTCGAATTTTTATTTCACCCGTACTACTTGGTCGTACTCTAATATTGTGGAAAATAATAATTCAAAAATTGCTTCTGATTATTGAATCACGCGCTATTTGTAAAAATTGTATTTCTTAATTTATCTTTAACAGTGTCAGCAAAAAGTTTCCTGTTCATGCAATTTGCTTTCGATTCAATTAACAGGTGATCCATTCTCTTGCAATTTGATTTCGATTTCATCTTAAGTTTGAATTTCCATAAAAATTTCGGACCACTCATTTCTCAAACTAAACACTAAAAAATTTTCGAAACACATATTTACTTTTTATTTCACCTGTACTATTTATATTCCAAGTATGAAGTCGGTGAAAAAATCGACTTTTTAGTCGCCCAAAACTAGAATTTCATCCTTTAAACACTTGAGCAGCTTGAAATTACTCTAAATGCCTTCTAATGGCGATCAAAAGACTTAATTAAAATTATTTGTATCAATTTATTAATAGATTTTGAAAATTTTATAAAAACTTGCAACTATCCTTTTGCCTCGACTCAATTTGGCTCATTTTTGAGAAATAAATTTCATTCATAATACGTTTTTGTTATTTTTATATTAAATTTTTTTATTAAATTACAAAAAATTTATATAAAAATATAAATGTTGTAGTTATTCTGTTGGTTAATTACTGATAAAATAATTTCACCGAATTAAACTGTTAAGTGAAAATAACAACATTAAAATGTTTGATGATCGAATGATTAATTGATGATTAAATATTCAATGATTAAAAAGAATAAATTGACAAAATAAATTAAAATAATTTTATTAACACTCAAAGTTGGTAACGTGTGTTTAAAGCAACTAAATATTAATTTAATTAGAACATAATTTTTTCACTAAAATGAATTCACAAATGAGAATAGCATTCAATGGATAGTTTTCACAGCCATATTTTAGTCGCCATTTAAAAAACAAAGGGACAAAGGATTAATTTTGCGGCAAATTCGTTTTCATTTATTTCTTCTCCAGGATTTTCTATTAAAAATGACTATATATGCTAATCTGGTTTGCGATTTTAATTTAGGTGTAAAAATTGTTCTGAAATAAATTTATTTTTTTATTTTATATTTTGTTCCAATAAAAGTGTATTAATTGAAAATCGCAAAATCATTAAGAAGGCGTTAGTCATAATATCAAACAAACACTAACGTGGGCACAAGGTCCTTAACGGTCCAATGAAAATATCTGAGTTGCTAACGGATGCGGATAAAATGGCTATAACTAGGGCCTATAGTTAGGGTATTCAATACTGGGAAAAAAAATTCTAACTGGTTTTGCGGCATTGAAATCAGGGTTGCAAACCCTGGCAAAATTGCAATTTTAAATCCGCTTCGCCAAATGATTTTTGCATGCCCCTAAATGTTTCGCTACGCAAAAATTAAACACTTTCCATCTGGGTATGTAATGCATAATGTAATGTATAATCGACTCCGCATTTTTTTTTTAAACACTGGCATTGTTTGTAGATAAGTTTTGTAATTTTTAATAAATTGTCTAATAAAAAGTGAAAACCCAAACAAAAACTTTTTAGTCAACAAACCAAAACCGAAACTTATCATATAGAAAAACAAAAATTGTAAATGAACAAAAACCAGATTATGGTGTCTTTGTAACCCTGATTGAAATCAAACAAAACTGGTATACGGATATTACGAATGGTTTCCGGGTTTTTCTTAAATGAGTAAATCCGCATGACACAAAGGTTTTATTTTCGTCTAACCTACCGCAATGTAAACAGAAACTCAAATGCCATTTAATGGGATTAACCTGACATATTGTAATATTCATTTTAGATCTCCTCGAATCTTATTCCAATTGATCATGTTGCATTTGCAATTTTTGCGTTAGAGACAACTGGATACCTCGCCTGAAGCAAAACCTTCTATTTTACACTAAATGGTTATAAATGAATGGCTCCATAACCATATTATTTTCTCCGATATAGTGATATAGTGACCCACTCCTTCATAGTGACATAGTGGCAGAATTCAGAGCGATTTCTTTGTCCGTACATCGTACAAATTAAATATTTTGTCCGAATCAATAGTTTTAGGGGCGTTCATTTAAAAAGGTTTAAGAAAGCGTTCATCAATACCTCAAAAATCATGTTGTTGTGAGTCCTAGGTCTTAAAAGGTATCTATGTGTGGTAGACACATATTATAGTTCCTCTAACATAACACTTTTTTATGTAGAATATCTAAACAACGGTGCAAAATAGAATTTTTGTTTGAGAAATTTGCATTCAAATGCCAACAACACAAAGCGCCAGTAAATCGAAATCGTGTTTCATATTCAATGGATTGCGCATAATTTTACAAAATATATCAAATCAACAAAATGGTTCATATTCCACATTAAAAGAATGGAATTAGATATTACAAATATCTAATCATACTGACTTATGGTTGTTTCACGTTTGTATTTTAAGGTAAAGATGCAAAGCTTTGGTAAGTATTTTATATCCACTTGCATACTGAGCGTAACGACCAATCTGACTCGTATTAAACTTGAAAAAGCTCCCCAGACCATAATAATTTTTGCATGTCCACTTCATAAAGCTAAGATCAATACAACCCATTTTTCATATACAATGACTGCGCCACATTTTGTATAACGATCTCGGTTGAACCCAAATTGATTTGTTTTTGTGGTTTCGACCCCAAAAGAGACAATTGGCAATTGTCAATGCTTTATAGTTCGCCTTTTTTAACTAAAGCATTAATGAATAAACTAAAACTGTATGTGTGTAGTCTCGTAAATAATTGATAACATAAATATTAATTAGAAAATGAGATTCAGTAGATTCTACAAGAAGCGTGAATTATAAAAAATACCGAATTTTAAAAAAATGGCGGTATACTGGTATTTCGGTATTCGTTATACCGGTACTGAATGACCATGTGGTCATGAATGGTATAAACCTAATAATTAACATTTTTCCTTATGATTTTCAGTTATTTTAATTTTAACCAAAAATTAGTTTACTGTTCTAGCGAATTATAAGAAAACAAATAATTTAAATAAACATGTATTTATTATGTATGGGAGAAATTGTGAATAGTTAAACTCAAATAACTGGATGAATAATAGGAATTTTTCAATTCTGAAACCAGTTTTGGAATCTTCTAATTAAACCTTACATGTTTTAATCAGAAAAAATTTTACGTGTTTCGTGGCGGTATCGAACCCCATTCATCAGTAACACAAATTCGATACCTTGTGTTATACACGTTTTATCAACTGAGCCATTCAATTGACATGTTTTATGGAAATTTTAGTTAGTGAATTGAAACGTCATCAACAATTACAATGAAGTTAACAATTTCACAAAGATTGCCGACCTAACGACATGATATATTCAATTAATTATTTCTAATTAATTATCTATCTAATTTTTATAGAGTTATTTCGATTAATTCTCAAGACGCTACTATTTTATTAAGTATGGTAAGTTAATGATATCCATTAATTTACGTACACATTCTCAATGTGGTAGAATCATTACAATTAGTTGTTATTCAACTTATCTGAAAACCAATCTAATATGATCTAGGCGATCGGGGGGTTATTTCATATGGGAGAAATTGTGAATAGTTTAACTCAAATAACCACGAAACACGTAAAATTCTGATTAAAACATGTAAGGTTTAATTAGAAGATTCCAAAACTGGTTTCAGAATTGAAAAATTCCTATTATTCATCCAGTTATTTGAGTTTAACTATTCACAATTTCTCCCATACGAAATAACCTCCCGATCGCTTAGATCATATTAGATTGGTTTTCAGATTAGTTGAATAACAACTAATTGTAATGATTCTACCACATTGAGAATGTGTACGTAAATTAATGGATATCATTAACTTACCATACTTAATAAAATAGTAGCGTCTTGAGAATTAATCGAAATAACACTATGTATTTATTATATTCAGGTTTAGTCAATGAATTTGTCTAGTGATCACCATCGGAGTGATGTCATATCACAACTAATTTATTGAATTAATTGTAGATAATTTAACAATAGACTCAAGTGAAGACATCTCAATTGCTTCTCGCCGATACAAGTTTGTTTTTCAATACTAGTATATGGCTATAGTATAACAACAAACGTGATAACTAGAGAAATTCACTAGAACAGAACAGTAGACTAATTTTTGGCTTAGAAGCGTTAACATTTGAATGATAAACTTTTTTAAGTTTAAAAAAATTTTCTTATAAGTTCGAAACTAGATCGATCGACAGCTGTGTAGATAGCAAAAAATATTTTAGAATGAACATATTTATATTTTATTTTTATTTTGCGCTTAGAATACAAATAAACAATTTTTCTTTCTTCATTTCATTTTCCTAATAAAGAACAGAAGCGGAATCTCGCACAGAAATAGTAAATGTAACAAGAAACAACATTGTGCCTAGAATAGGGTGACCACTTTTTTCCTAAGTGAAATCAGTACAAAATTTTAAGAGTTAAAATATGTACTAGCCTTAGTCTCACCTAATCCCTATGTCTCTTCTAAGTCGAAAGGTAAATGTGTAAAGCGAAGTAGAGAAATCTGGTTTTCATTTTTAGTAGTTTTAAGGAAATTCTGTTTAGTTGAGACCAACACCAGTAGTTTGTAAAATACAACTTTCCGCAACGATTGCTTGGGAAAACGCAGGGTTGGAATTTTGATATATAGTTTCCGTGGGTAACTGTCACAATTTAAAAATAAAAGTATTTTTTTCAAGTCATTTTTATTACAAGTTCATACCAAACGATGACTCGTATAGTTTTATTTGCATATTAAAATTGGAACTTAAATTAAAATATAACAAGTTTCTTAAAAATCAGTACTTTCATTACATAATTTTAGAAATCAGTTAAAATCAGTACCGCATATGTCTATCAGAGCAGAAGCTAGAAAATCAGTGCCGTACTGATAAATTCAGTACGAATGGTCACTCTAGCCTGGAATTAACGGAAATATTTTTGAAATGTTCTAACCGTTACATCACCGCGACTGAACTATGAGCTAACATTCAAAACTCCAGAACCTTGTACTTAATTTATATCCAAAAGATGGTGGATGTTTCAGGAGGTTCTTTAAAGTGTTAACGGTTACCTTGAAACTCATAAAAAGATGAAAGATTTATGTTTTAAATTAAGATTACCAACACACTGTGACTCAACAAATAAAGTCCCATTTTTAAATTAAATTAAGCTTTATGACCTCTTAAAATTTTATAACATTCAAAAATAAATTTTTTATTTAACTTCGTGCTAAAATAAATTTAGATTAGAAAATAAAACTCAAACTTGTTTCACTCGCTTGAAAAAAAAATCATTTCTAATATAAATTAATATTCCACGAAATCAATATACATATCTACATATATTTTTATTCCATTTTTGCTGTATAAAGTTAAATTTACAAAAAAAATCGTATCGATAACATTAAAAAAATCAAATGTTAATCCCTAAATCTAAAGCTTTGAAAACTTAAAAATAAACTTAAATATAATTAATCATCATCCTGACTCACAGAAAAAAAATCATAAGAAAAATACTAAAAACAAAAACATATTTAAGATATGAAAATCTTTCAAAACTTAAAAAAAAATTCTTGATAGTTTTTAAAAACTTAATTCTCTTTTAAATACTTTATTTTTAATGTATTTTTTTTATTATTTTAATCTTTAATCATTATTCATTTTTTAAGAAATCTGTTATTCTTTTTATTTTTATTCCATTCCCTCTCACCTGAGAGAATCATTTAAAAATTCATGAAATCAAAAATATACACGAAGAAATGAATCTTCAATTTGTTTAACACAAAAAAAAGAAAAAAACCTCGTGTTTACCTTTTTAGACAATATTCTTAAAATCTTGTGAAGTCACTAAATGAAAACTACTTTATTTTGTTTTTGACTTAAGAAAAAAAACCGGTTTTCGAAAAGACTTAAGAAATAAGATAAAAGTTTTAATTTTTTTTTCTTCATGAAACAAACCAAACTTATGAAGGTGGTATTTTTTAATTGAAAGCTTTTTATTATTATTATTATTATTTCATTTTATGCATATAAGTATGTATGTGTCTCACAACATGTATGAATATTATTTTTAAATGAGAAGAAAAATTATAAGAATTGAAATATCAGATATTTTTTTATCTATTTTATTTTTTTTTTCTGAATTTTTTTAATTATAAAAGCTAAAAAGTCAGTTAAATACAGTATAACACCTGTTTGATATGTTATGAATTATTGCTATAATCTTTTGATTTTTGGGTACGTAATCAAGAAAAAAAATTTATTTTTGAGAATGGAACATGTTTTTCAAATTAATTATTTATTATCTTGATTAATTTTTTTTTAAATGTGAAAAATTAATTTGATTTAAATAAACTAATTGATGCAAATATGATAATAGCTGGATAAATGATTTATATCACAATAAACACAATTTTAATCTTTTAAGTAATCTTTTAATATATTTCAACGCGATAAATATTAAAATCATTATCAGATAGATATATGGTATATGCATAGTACTAATATAAAGTTTAATTTGAGAAGTGAAATTGAAAAAATAAATATTGCAATCCTTCATTTACTCATTTATTTATATCAGTAATTGCAAGTGAATGTTGATTAGTCATTAGTGTACCCAAAAATGGAACAATGTTTTTCCAATAATCGTTCTTTTTTGGTCCAAACAAATTTCAGTTCAATATATTTATTTCTTCTAGAACAAGGAACTATGTCAAATCAATTTCAAACCGTATCTGTTGAGTCAAAAAAATTGTAATTGTAACACATGCCCAAAAAATTTTCAATTTTATTCTAAATTAAAATTATTAAAAATATTTTTTAATTCTTCGAAATAGTAAATTTTTCCTGTGAAAATATAACAAATTTTTGATTTCGCGAAAAAAAATTTCTCAATACTTACATATTCTATATTTTTTATTACTTTTTCAATTTCACTAAATTCAAGCACAAGTAAAACTTCCAAGGAGTAAGCCTGGAAATACTTGGAGTAAAACCAGTGGTAAAATTGCCAAAAATTTCAACAAAATTAGTGGTTTTGGAACCACATGTCCAAAAAATAGTGTTAAAAATCAGTTTTCGGTTTCTACCGGGACTTAAAAAGAAAATAAGGATATAATTCTGGCCCGGAAAGATATCTGTTTGTTGAATTTAATCCTTCATATCAGTGACAGAAAATCAACATTTAAAAGTAAAAAAAATAATATATGTGTATATTGTATATATATATATATATATATATATATATATATATATATATATATATATATATATATATATATATATATATATATATATATATATACGTATATATAATATATTCCTATTCCTATATATATATATATATATATATATATATATATATATATATATATATATATATATATATATATATATATATATATATATATATATATATATATATATATATATATATATATATATATATATATATATATGTTTATATATATATATATATATATATATATATATATATATATATATATATATATATATATATATATATATATATATATATATATATATATATATATATATATATATATATATATATATATATATATATATATATATATGTATATATATATATATATATATATATATATATATATATATATATATATATATATATATATTTATTTATATATATATATATATATATATATATATATATATATATATATATATATATATATATATACATATATATACACACATATATATACATATATATATATATATATATATATATATATATATATATATATATATATATATATACATATATATATATATATATATATATATATATATATATATATATATATATATATATATATATATATATATCGGGGGTCCCCCGAGCACCTGTTTTTTTGAAAGCTCAATAACATCTGTACCTGATAACCGAGGTGGATGAAACTTGGTATATAAGCATTTAGTACGGTTCACAACAGTTCTGCATCCCAACTTCCGGTTTTTCACTTCCGATAAAAAAAATTTTTTTGTACTTTTTTGAAGTTTTTTCAGTGTCTTTATGCACACCATATAGATCCACCATTTTAGATTTTTCAAAAAGCGCACACGGCAAGACAAAGTATATTGTTTAAGCTTTAATTTAAGCCCTCAAACGTCCTGATTGGTAAAACTGACTTTTGAGGGCGCAGGTGATCTGTTTAATGCGTTTTAAATCTACACATTGTTGCCACCATACTGATCCACCATATTAGATTTTTCAAAAGGCGCACACTTCAAGACAAAGTATACTGTTTAAGCTTTAATTTAAGCCCTCAAACGTTCGGATCGGTCAAGCTGAATTTTGAGGGCGCAGGTGATCCGTTTGACGTGTTTTGTCCCATATATATATTATATATGTTTGAGAATAATATAGGAAATTAAAAGAAAAAAACATTACTTAAATATGTTGTAGATGCTTCCAGCACAGATCCCGGTTATCTTATTGTAATTATAATTATTGTTTCATTAGTTAATCTTTCACAACTCTTTTTGTATTTCAAGACTTCTTCCAGATGGTTAAATTTGTTGTAATTATGTCCTATTCGCCGAAATAGCCGAACAAAAACTGGTGAAAATAATTCCTCCTCTTCAGTTGAGTTAAATTCTTAGTAGTTTGTCAAAAATGATCTAGTCATTCCAATACGGTAAGAAATACCGTACCGAACCTCATTGTTCTTGAAACACGGCTTATTATCTTTAATAACCCACAATATTTGATATTATTACATTTATTTAGCGTATGGTTTTTTTTGTGACACATTAAAAAATTAAACTTAAAAATAGGTAGACTCTTCTATGAAATCTACCTAAAACAGTACATGGATACACATTAAATGAACTTACAATCGATTTGATTGCGTGTCTTTTAAGTAAATTAAAAAGTAAAATATTTGAACATTGGGCAGTACATTTGAACATTAGATGTTTACATCGAGCGAGTCTATCCATGCTACTACATCGGGAGTTGCCAAATGGATGTCTGAGATGTTGCCATTGTAACGTCGAATTGGACACACAGTTGCAATGTGTTTTATAGTTTGTTGTGGAGCGCCGCAGTCACACTCAGGGGACTCTGAAATGCCCCACTTGTAGAAAGAATCAGCACAACGTCCATGATTCGTTCTTATTCGGTTTAATGTAGTCCAGGTATGACGTGGCAAATCGAAACCAGGTTGGGTAGAAGTCGGGTTAGTAATAGAAAGGCCAGTTGTGTTGTAATGTTGCCAGGAGGTGTCCCAGGCATCCAAGATATTAAAATCAGTTGCCAGCAGGTTGCTGGCAGTTTTATGTGGAGGCTTTCTTGACTTCAATCGACAACGAGTGTGGTCACCGTAATATTCGTGCAAGGGTAACGTGGTGTTGTTGGTTACCTTTTTATGTTCACGTCTGAGTGCAGGTGGAGCGATATTGCTTAACACAGGGAGCCAAGGTAAAGGGGTGGATCTGATAGTACCACTTATAGTACGCATCGTAGCATGCAGCTGGCAGTCAACTTTTTGAGTATGTGTGCTATTCAACCAGACTGGTGCGCCATACTCAGCCACTGAGTAAACCAGACTTAGAGCAGTTGTTCGGAGGGTAGCTGGAGTAGCACCCCATGTAGAGCCTGCCAGTTTGTGCAATATATTGTTTCTCGTTTTAAGTTTTTGTGACGTATTTTCTAGGTGGAGTTTAAAAGAAAGAGTTCCATCGAGAGTAATGCCCAGGTACTTTGGCTGTTGATTGTATTTAATGACAGTGCCGTTAAATAACACTGATAGTTCGTGTTTTGCCAGTTTGTTGTTTAAGTGGAAACAGGAGCTCTCGGTTTTACTTAGATTGGGAAATAAACTCCACGTTCGAAAATAGTCATTCATTATCGCTAGGTCAGTTGAGAGCAAATCCTCCAAAACACCCATGTCTTTGTTTTGAGTGGCCAGGGTCCAATCATCAGCGTAACCAAATTTCTTTGATGTTGTGTCAGGAATGTCATGAATGTACAGATTAAAAAGTAATGGCGCCAGGACGGAACCCTGTGGTAAACCATTGTTAAGCATTTTAGACCTACTGCAGGAATTATTTAGATGAACTTTGAATACACGATTACTCAGCATGTTGTTAATTAAACGTGAGATGGTGCTACAAGGTATTGCATTGAACAGCTTATATATAATCCCAATTCGCCAGACCGTGTCATATGCTGCAGTAAGATCGATGAATACTGCGCCTGTTTTTAGTTGTTTTTGATACCCAGCTTCGATATAGGATGTTAAAGCGAGCAGTTGGTTAGTGCAACTGCGATTGGGACGAAAACCAGCTTGTTCGACTGGGATCTGGTCATTCAATATCGGTGCGATACGATTGTATATGAGCCGTTCTAGCAATTTATAGCAGGTGCTCAAAAGGGCAATCGGGCGATAGCTTCCTGGTTCATTGGATGGTTTACCTGGCTTAAGTATCGCTATCACTTTCGTAGTCTTAAAATGTTTTGGTAGGTTGCCGGTTTCTAGGACATTCGAGAAAAATTTAGTTAGCCACTGTTTTACATTTTTCCAGCATTCTTAAGAAATTCTGGAAAAATGCCATCGTAGCCAGCTGCTTTTCCGTTTTTTGTTTGGGACAGAGCTGATTCTAGTTCTTCGCTACTAAAAGAGTTCGTATACTTCGATGGAGACGAGCAATTACGCTTCATTTCTCTTAATTTGCGTTTAATTGTTCTCTTATGAAGGCGATTAATAGAAGCACGAGACATATTTACTATGTGATTTGCGATGTCCTCCGGATTTATTTCATTGTTAGCACGAGTAATTGAGTTTGACCCACCCAGTTTTCGAAGGAGACTCCATGCTTCCCTGCTTGAATGGGAAAAATCAATGTTTTCAACAGCCTTAATCCACTTTTGTTTTCTCGCGGCGTCCAGTGAGTATATTAAGTCATCAGCCACGTCTGCCTCACCACTACTAAGGTACTCCTCATATAATATATCGCTCTCTTTACTCCAGCCAGGAATGTATTCTTCACGAAAGCCTCTTGAGATGCATTTCTTTGCAGTTGAGATGATGGCTCCAACAAATCTATCGTAATTTTTAGGAATGGGTTGGATCCAGCGAATCACTGCATCCAACTTCATCCTATATTTATCCCAATCAGCTTTGTTAAAATTCCATCTAGGTTGAGGAGTAGAGTTAACGAGTGGAATTTGGATTCCTACCTCAAGAATTACTGGACGATGTTGAGAGCGTGGAAAACCTTGTAAGATTTATGTAATATTATTACATAAATAATTGTATTGCAATAGTCAATTTATTTAAATCGTTTCAGTTTTACCGTAATAAAAATTAACACAAAGCGTTCTCGTTTTATTTTCAATTTTTATTAATTCTCCATACACTAATCACCTCAATACAGATACTTAAGTTAGCAGGAGTTATTTTTAACTATTTTCCATATAAATTTACAAAAAAAAACTATAATCAAAAACCTGTTTTTTCTTATCAACAATCTTGATAATAACCAAAAAATATCAGAACCAAAAAAAATTATTGTAAAAGGTCTGCGTGGCCAATTCTAAAAAAAATGAGAATCTTTTTTCATCCAATGCATTTTTTTAGTCTCTCTTTCACAAACCAACTGTATAAAAACTTTCTATGTACCAAAACAAGGCAGATAGAGATATAACATTGAAAACTTACACCAATAAACGCAGCAGACCGGACTTTTCACCCAGCATTGAGGGGTACCCAATTAACAACTCTCAATCGGCTCACATGCTTATATTTAGTGAAATTGAAAAACTGTTAAAAAATTGATTATCTCTTGTAAAAAACCCTAGTAAAACTGCCAAGAAGTTAAAATTGATTATCTCTTGTAAAAAACCCTAGTAAAACTGCCAAGAAGTCAGTCAGGCAATAGTTGGAGTAAAACTAGTGGTTAAATAGTAAAAAATTTAAACAAAAATACTGATTTTGAAAAACGGCTTTTATACTAGAAAAAACTGTTTTTGGGAGAAAATTCGCTTACTCGCACCTAGTTAAAAACTCCGTTTACGCGGTGAAGTGAAAACAAAACTGCTAGCTTAGGCATTCACCGTAGTGAGCTATTTTTTTAGAAACTATATAAATTATTTTTATAATTTTTTGAAAACTTATATAAAATATATTCTGTTTTATAAAAAAGGCGTCAAAACAATTACTTAAGCATCGTCGGATAACTAAGACAAGACGGCAAATTTAACAACAAACATATTCCTCATATTACATTGTTTTTAATTAATTTACTTTAGATTGTTTATCATAATTATAAAGCAATATACTAATATTTGGGGACATCCTTTATTTTATGTAAAATACAGTATGTTCTTAAGCTCTCCTCAGCATGTTTGTTTCAAGATTTTTTTAAGATTTATATCTATACGATAGCAATGGATCTAACCATTATGTAGATTAGAATTATAAGTCACTAGAAATAAATGTATTCAATTGAATAGAATGAAAAATTGTTTTGAAAAGAGAAAGATCCGTAACAAAAGTTTTTATCTCGATTCCGGTCTGTTCGGGAACCGAACCCGTGTCCTTCTAATCTCGTCGCTGGTCGAGTTGGTTAAATGGTTAACCATAAACTCTGATCAGAAGGACGCCGGTTCGAACCGACCGGAATTAAGATAAAAACTTTTGTTACGGATATTTCACTTTTCAAAGCAATTTTTCATTCTATTCAATTGAATACATTCATATCTAGTGACTTATATTTCATGTTTGTTTGTAGTTTACATAAAACTTTTTCTAATGTTTAAGTATGACGTATTTTTCTCTACCATTGCTTCTTGTTCGTTCGACTTTTAAATTTTTTTGACTGTCTGTTTCCCTCTATTTTTTCTGTTTGAAAAAAGGTTATGCTGTGGGCTATATTTTAGTGCCGTTTTGTACAATAAAAAATTAAATTGGAAATTTTATTTTCGGAAATTTTAATATCGGAATGATGATTTCGGTCAAATTCGTAGCAAACTAGTTTTCCCAAAGCGACATCAAATCAATATTAGATTCCTTAAAATTGTTCATTAAGCATAAATATGTAACTAAGTTCAGTTCTGTTGCTGACATTTTTTATATGTGCATTTATTTTGGTTTTGACTGTGCAAGCTGGAAAATTTTTAAACTTTATTCCATAAAA
The DNA here is from genome assembly GCA_963693315.1 of Diogma glabrata. Taxonomy (NCBI): domain Eukaryota; kingdom Metazoa; phylum Arthropoda; class Insecta; order Diptera; family Cylindrotomidae; genus Diogma; species Diogma glabrata. The sequence goes on along the minus strand of OY856186.1, from coordinate 71,886,584 downwards.
ATAAATTAATAAACGGTAGAAACGGAACTATACACTCGAATGCCTACAGGGAAATCTCTTATTTATCACAAATTTTATTCAAAGTATCGCACAAAGGCGATTTAGGCAAAATTTAACTAACAAAAAAAATAATTCAAAAAAACAAACTATGTAAAAACAAAAAAATTATATAAAATAAATCAAAAGCAATATACAATAATATACATATGATATGATGATCCACTTCCAAATTCTTTGCGTCTTCTTGTAATTTGATTAACATCCACTATACAAAACAATAGCGGATAAACAACTTGGTACTTTATTTTGATCTTCGTTTTCTTCCATTATATACACCTTTCCAAACATTGCACAATGCACACTCAAAACTATCAGCTATTGTTCCTTCGTTTTCCTGTGCATCAACACATCACTATTAGATTTCCATCCTCATGCAATGAGGCAGCTAATACCAAACAAAACCCACCATCCAACTTCAATGGATATAACCACGAATTTTTATGCAGTATCAAATCCATTATCAAGAACTAGAAATCACAATGCCATCGACTAACACCATCAAGATTTTTGCTTGCCAGATACATATATTTTATGCAAAAAAAATATCTTCAAATAATATTTCCGCCACGCCACTTTTGATGTGATAAAAATTACATCACATACATATATCGATCAAAATAATACTTTTATTTGTTTATATTTATTTGTTGATATATTTATTTTATAACCAAAAAAATTACAAAAATTTCTACAATATTATCTATTTAAACTTTATTTAATGCAAAAAGTTATGCCACTAAAAAACCGCAACTGTCTAGTTTGATTTAAATTTACATAATCATCCCGATTGAACAGTTGATCGATTTTTTATAGCTACATCGCTCGCTTTTCTTTGATCATTCTTTTCATTGCACACAAATTAAAAATTCATCTCATATCAATATAAAATGCAAGTTAACCCATTTCCATACATCATCTTAATAAACAATTTCTCTACAACTCCAGACAATAATTCTACCTTCCAATTTGAAAAACCGTATTATATCTACATGTAATACGAAGACCAAGCTTCACAAAAAAAAGTTCATCATTTATATAGATAGACAGTAACATATATTATTAATTGATATTGTGTGACGCAACAAAACAATTGACTAAGCAAATATTTAAAAAATCCCGAATAAGTAAAATTCCCCAAAATGTTGGCAAATATGCAACCGCAGATATGACAATAATTGACCAGGTGTCGATAATTGATTTTCGCATTGATTGAAAACCATCAATAATAACTATACACTCGTGACTTAGAATATTGACTATAATAGAAATATTACACATCCTATGAATTCACACAATAGTACTGTCAAGAAATTCAATGCAAAAAAATCTTCATTCAAAATGAATAAAATTTCCATAAAAAATTATGTCTAACTGACGATTGAGAAATTTAATTTAAGTAAGATAACTGATGATGAAGTTTCAACTTAGAGATATCATCGCCTTGGTGGTGTAGTGGTTAAACGTGTCTGCCAAAGGAATTGAACTCGCTCTGGCACTGATGAGGTTACGAGCTCGAATCCCAACCGAAACACGTAATAGAGAAAAACAGAGATTTTTCTGAGATATTTCCAACCATACCTTTGAATTGAAAAAAAATCAAATTAATTCCTTAGTTACTTGAGTTTAATTACTCACAAAAAATCCCGAAATGTTTAATCTGTGTTGCAATTTAGAGGTCAGAACCGAAATAAAATAGCAAATCAGTAGCGTTTTTTTAAATATGATTATTCTGTTGCGGCAGACACGCTTATCAAATACACCACCGGGGTGATGAATATTTCGAAGTTGAAACTTCATTATCGCTTACTTATTTACTTATGTTGATTTTCTCTACTGTCATTAAACTCTTTATTACGGAAACATTTATTCATAGTGTGGGAATTTTTTGCATTAAATTTCTAGAAAACGTCATTTCTCGTTTTAAAAGTTTCGGATCGAATCTTTCTCAGAAAAATCCAGCCATACAATCGAATTAAAAAAATTCAAATTATTTCCATCCTTAAGTTTAATTGCTCAAAAAACCCTAATACTTAAAATGCCAAAATATCATCACCAGCAGTGCTCAAATGAAATCGGATCCATCATGCCTCAATCATATTTTTTGCCCCGTTTTACTCACCAATCGGTTTGTGCAAACAGTCAAATTTTTAAAATCACTCCCTGTCATAGTGACAGAATGCAGAGGGATTTCTATGTCCGTTCATCGTACAAATGGAATGCTTTGCCAGAATCAATAGTTTCGGAAGCGTCCAATCCACAAAAGTTTAAAAATGCTTTCATCAACATATCAATACGCATGTTGTTGTGGGACCTAGGTCTCAAAGGTATCTATGTGTTGTTGTGACCCGTATTGTTCCATATTGTTCCTTTAACAATACATCGATTTATTAAACTCGGTACTTAGGATGTGGACTGTAATAGAAATATTCCCATCCTATAAATTTACATAAAGTCTAGAAATATATTGCAAAAACTCCCCATACAATAAAATATTGTTTTTATAAGAGAATTGAAATAATAAAAATGTTTACCAAATTTATAAAGGTTAGCATAAAAATATAAGCGATTATTTTCATTTTAAGCTATGTTGGACAAAAAGTTTTAGTACTTTAGACCTTCCCCTAAAATTTTATCTGTGTGCGCGTATGCTATAAATAAAGGATAAATCTTCTCTATGCGTCGATATGCTCTACGTGACGATCAATGGGATCGGATTAAAGATGATCCGTCTTTATGCCAGTTCCGGGCATAGATCTCAATCCCGTCTGTGTCAACTATCTTGACATAGTCTCTGTCAACTATTTTGAAAAAGTCAAGAACTAAGCCACGAACTGGGGATCAGGCTAGGGACGTATTGCTTCTTTTACCATATTGCCATACCATAAAAATCAAAAGTTGAAATATACCTATTGCAGCAATATGCTTCATCTTAGAACTTCAGTAAAAGTTTGGGTGAAGCATTACATACATGATAAGCACATAGCCTATCCTATAGTTTAAACAAATTTTCAAACTAAGCTCAGAAAAACTAAGCATCAAGCCAAAGAAGTTTTCAGTTTTAAAAACCTTCTATACATCTAATAACGCCTCGCTAATTAAAATCCCAAGCAAAATTAAATTCCCATATAAAATATACATATGGGTAATTCTTTTACAAACCGAACACCTTTCTGACCGACACATTTTTGATTTGGCCGAAATTTTTTTTATAGGTTTTGTATCGAAAAAAAAGATATACGGGTTCGAGGATTTTTTTTTTTAAATATAGCGGTTCTAAATTTCCAGAATTTCGTGATTTTTGGCTTGACGAGTTATTTGCAAATATTCATAACTTCGATTTTATTAAAGATAGCAACCTCTAGTTTGTTTATTTTAAAGTTAAAAGATGGTAATTTACAAAAAAAATTAAAATTAATAAAAGTTATTAACAGTTTGCTATTGTTATAAACAAATAAAATGTTCAAATCGATCTGTAGTCATTGCTCCACCCACGAAATGAGCTTTTAGTATGATCATCGTATTCTACGTTTCATTTCCGATCAAAAAAGGATGCTAAAATTAATGGAGAAATGATTTTTACTGTTAGAAATAAATTAATTTTTTATTCGCCTAAATATTAAAGTGCTACTTTATTACTGTGATTTGCGGCCTTAAAGTGTCACTTTTTAACCATATATTTTGTTGTCATAGTTACGTCCAAAAACGTAAAAAACATTCGCATTTGTTTAAATTCTATAAAAAATAGAAATTTTTTTCAAAGCAATCATTCGATTCCAAATTTCCTAATCCAATTAAAATATTTGTTATTCTTTGTTGTCATAATTATACGATTTGTTTGAATCGTAATAACAAATATATTAGTCAAAGACTTCTTGTTCAACAGATTTTTATTTCAAAATTTATAAACTTTTTGATTTTGATTTTAGATTAAACAATCTACGGCGAATAAAAAATAGTATGTGATGCACGGACGTAAGTCATTTTGGACTTAATGTGGCTGCATTACTTGCGGCGAATAAAAAATAGTATATGATGCACGGGCGTAAGCCATTTTGGACTTAATGTGGGTGCTGGCGCCTCGATTTGCAAACTCCACATACGTCCAAAAACCTTAGCTTTACGTCCTTGCATCATAATGTACTATATCGAGCGCGGGACGACAAAAAATTCCATGCATGGGTCATTTTTTTACATACCGAACAGATTAGGACAAAATGTGACTAAGACATTTTTGATTCAGCTGAAAATTTTTTTTTCTATTTTGCGTCTAAAACAAAGTCATTTCGATTCCCAACTGCGTATCGAAATGGCCTTCATTACGATACGCAAAGTTTTGTTTTTCAAGTTTGGTCACAGTGGTCATACTTCACTGGTCAGTGAAAATTAAAACGAATAATTATATAAATAAAATTAATAAGAATATCTAAATTAGTGTTAAATATTTTGATTAATTAAAATAATTAGTAATAATAACAAAATCTCAAATTGACTATTTTTTAATAAAATACACATTTTATTAAATTTCAAGTCAAAAAATGCAAAATAAAAAAAAATAGTATAAAAAACTCGTTTCATAAGACGTTTTATCGCACTTATCCTTTAGAAAACTCCCCGCGCGGGTCGTTTTCTAAACATATTTCGTGCGATAAAACCGTCGATTATGAAACTAGTTTGTTAATATACTATTACGGGTTCTATATAAATATAACGATATACTTGTTCGAGGATTTTTTCTTTTTGTTTTTAGGGTAAATAGAGCAGATCTAAATTACGAGAATTTTGCGATTTTTGGCTTAAAGACTTATTTTCAAAGATTCATAACTTCAGTTCTGGTAGAGATAAACACTTTTTGTCTGTTTTATTTTAAAGAATTAAGATGGAATTTTAAAAAAACTGTTATTTATAAAAATTATTAACAAATTTCTATTGTTATAAATAAATAAAATGTTAAAATCAATTTTTAGTCATTATCTAACAAAAACAAAAAGTGTTTAGTGTGACCATCGTATTCTACGTTCAATTTTCAGTAAGAAATGTATATTTAATTAATGGAAAAATGAGTTTTACTGTTACAAATAAGTTAATTTAGCACCGTACGACAAAAATTTAAAAAATTTTAGCCAAATCAAAAATGTGTCGGTCAGATTTTTTCCAAATTTGTTCGGTTTGTAAAAGAATTACCCTATATGGAATTTTCTTTGCTTTGATTTTAATCTATTTTTACTTCACCACAATTTTAAATTGTGTGAAGTAATGCAATCTATCGTGGAAAAAAAAATCTTACATACCCCAAATTTTATTTTATCTTTTGTTTTGGACCATCCTCTATCTAAATAGCCAAAAAAAATTTTGGTGTACGTCTGTATGTGGGTGGGTGGGTGGGTGGGTGAGTTTTCTGCATAGGATCTTGATGAAACTTTGGCAAATGATACAGGTTCACTTGAAAATGGAAGATCTGGATTCAATTTAAATTTGGACAAAATGGCGGGGGGTCTCCTGAACACCTCTAAGTTTAAATCTTGAATAACTTCTGATCCCGAGCTATGATCTTATTGAAACTTAGTATATAAGGTTTTAGTACTGTTTCCAATATTTCTGCATACCAACTTCCGGTTTGTCACTTCCGGTTAAAAAGTTTTTTTTTCAGGTGTTTATCCCTACTGTAGCCTACAATTACCGATCGATTTTCATGAAACGTTGCAAAAAGCTTTTAAATAACATGAGAAAGATTTTATCAGCTTTTGGAGCACATTGGATAAAGGGTTGGGGGTCCACCATACAACAGGTCGTTTTTTCCACAAAGTTTTTATGTTTGTTGGGAGCATAAAACATTCATTCGTGAATGAATTTTGATGACACTTTGGAAAAAGACGCAAACATGAATGACAAAGAACTGATTAGTTTTTGAGCGATAGTGAACAAAGTGGTGGGAGGTCCCTGGAGCACCTGTTTTTTTGAAAGATCTAAAGCTTCTGTACCTGATAAGCGAATTGGATGAAACTTAGTACATGAGTATGTAGTACGGTTTAAAATAGTTCTGCATCCCAACTTCCGGTTTTTTACTTCCGGTAAAAAATTTTTTTCTTTCTACTTTTTTAAAGTTTTTTCAGTGTCTTTATGCACAATACAGCCTACAATAATGAAGTGATTATGATGAAACTTATGGAATAGGGTTCCAATTAGTGTAAGAAGATAATTATTATCTTTTAGGACACATTGATCAAAGTGGCGGGGGGTCTACCATACAACTGCTGACTTTTCACACTTTGTTTTTAAAGTTTGTTGGGAGCATACAGAATTCATTCATTAATCAATTCTAATGACACTTTGGAAAAAGATGTAGACTTAAATGACAAGGAACTGATTAGTTTTTGGACAATATTGGGATAAGTGGTACGGGGTCTCCCAAACACCTGTTTACTGTGTCAGCATTTTTTCAATGTTTGTTTGGAGCACTCAGCATTCGTTCGTGAACCAATTTTGATGACACTTTGGAAAAAAATGCAAACATGTATGGCAAAGAACTGATTAGTTTTTGAGCGATAGTGAACAAAGTGGTGGGGGGGTGTCCCATACACCTGTTTTTTTTTAAAGCTCAATAACATCTGTACCTGATAATCGAATTGGATGAAACTTTGTACATAAGCATTTAGTATGATTTACAAAAATTCTGCATCCCAACTTCCGGTTTTTTACTTCCGGTAAAAAAATTTTTTTTTAATTGTTGGCAGTTTTTTCAATATCTTTATGCATACTACAGCCTACAATAATGAAGTGATTATGATAAAACTTATGGAAAGGTTTCAATTAGTGTAAGAAGATAATTATCATCTTTTGGGACACGTTGATCAAAGTGGTGGAGGATCTACCATACAACTGCTGACTTTTCACACTTGGTTTTAAAAGTTTGTTGGGAGCATACAGATTTCATTCATTAATCAATTTTAATGGCACTTTGAAAAAAGGGATATAGAAATATTGGGATAAGTGGTGGGGTCCTCCCGAACACCTGTTTATTGTTTCAATGTTTGTTGGAAGCATACAACATTCGTTCGTTAAGTAATTTTGATTACACTTTGCAAAAACTGATAAGTTTTTTTAGCGATAGTGAACAAAGTGGTAGGGGGTCCTCCAAGCACCCGTTATTTTGGAAGCTCAATAACTTCTGTACCTGATAATCGAGTTGGATGAAATTTGGTACATACACATTTTGTACGGTTTACAACAGTTCTGCATCCTAACTTCCGCTTTGTCACTTCCGATAAAGTTTTTTTTAAATTTTTCTCATACAACAGAATTTATGTTTGTTGGGATACTACTGCCTGCTTTAATATTTTTATTATTAGAACTACGAAGTCCATAATATTGGTTAGCTTTTAATTAAAGTATTTTATGGATATTAGCTCATTATATATCCAGAACACTATGTTTCCAGAGCTGTGGTGAAGTCAGCCTATTTTTTTTTTGTAAATTTCTGTAGAAAAAATTAAATAAAAACAAACAAATAAGAAATGGGAGTTGGGAGTTGGGTCATATTGACTTGATTGTTATTATTAAAACCGAATTACCAATTAACCAATTTTTTGTTAATATATTTGATTTTATTTATGAAATTTATTTACTACTTCTGTTTCTACTTATACTAGTTTCCCACCGCAGCAATTTACTAGCCAATATAGTTTAATAAAGTATACTAGCAACGGTGTGAAAGCAAACTATCATAACAATTATTTTAAATAAACGTTTAAAATAAAATTAAACAACTATTTTCATTTGCTAGCTAGTAAATATAATACTTATCAAATGTAGTACATCATGATGCAAGGACGTATGTGGAGTTTGCAAATCGAAACGATAGCCGAGATTTGAACCCACATTAAGTCCAAAATAGCTTAAGTCCGTGCGTCATATACTCTTTTTTTTTTAATTTATGCTATAAGTAAAGATTTTATTTTTTGGGATAATTAAGTTTACCTTATAGTGACAATTTTTTTATATTTATTTTCTTTTTTTTAAGAATATATCTATTTCGGATTACTCCTTCATCAGTTCTTTTTCTTAACTATCTAACTAGTTAACTAGTTAAGAAAAAGGACTGATGAATGAGTAATCCGAAATATATATATTCTTAAAAAAAAATAAAATAAATATAAAAAAATTGTCACTATAAGGTATACTTAATTATCCCAAAAAATAAAATCTTTACTTATAGTAAAAATTAAATTTCAAAGTGACAAAAGCACACAAAACAAGTGAAAATTATGGAAGCCGCAAGCAAAATATTTTTAAAAAAATTGTTTATTCTAAATCAAAATTATAAAATATCGAGGGGCTGAAATCTCACAGCTCTGAGATATCAAGACTTCGGTCTGGGTTAAGGATTTTGATATAGTTTTCGGCAAAAAACTTTTATGAGGACATGGTTTTTAGTTTTGGGCAGGTATGGTCATGTATATCAAACATAACTCTTTGTTAAAGTACAAGTATTCAGAGATAAACTCTGTTTAAAAATTTATTACAAAACTAACACGAAACATCAATAATACGTTGCCGGAAAATTATAAACAAAATTCCAAAAATATTGTTAAATTAAATAAAATCAAACTTTTTCAAAATTTCAAAAATATTAAATTAGAATAAAATCAAATACTTAAACTTTTTCTAAATTCCAACAATATTTCAAAAATGCTTAAAAATTCAAACTTTTTCCAAAATTCTAAAAATATTGCCAAAATTATTACAAAATCAAAATTTGAAAATTTTTTCACAATTCCAAAAATTATAATAAAATCAAATATTTAAAATTTTTCAAAATTCTAAAAATATTCAAAAAATTCTTACAAAATCAAAAATTAAAATTCAGACCGAAGTAACTTTTGCCGAAAAATATTGCAAAAATTATTACAAAATCAAAAATACAAACTTTTTCAAAATTTCAAAAATATTTCAAAAACAATAACAAATTCAAAAATTTCCATGTCCAATTTCATTTTAAATTACATTTACGTCATAAAAACAGCTACATTTTTTTTCCCCAAAAAATTGGCTAAAAAATAAATGAAATCATTTTTTGACACACTTGACATTATTTTTTGACAAACTTGTAATGCCATAATTCTCTATAATAATAATAAAATATCATGTCATACAAACTATTAATTTTATTTTTTTCTAAAAAAATTGGGTAAAAAATAAATAAAAACCTTTCTTTTCACACACTTGACAACATTTTTTGACAAACTTATAATGCCATAATTCTCAATAATAATAATGAAATTTCATTTCAAACAAACAATTTTATTTTTTTCCAAAAAATTGGGTAAAAAAATAAATAAAAATCTTTTGACACACTTGACAACATTTTTTTGACAAACTTATAATGCCATAATTCTCAATAATAATAATAAAACTTCATTTCAAACAAACAATTAATTTTATTTTTTTTCCAAAAAATTAGGCAAAAAAATAAATAAAAATCTTTCGTTTGACACGCTTGACAACATTTTTTTGACAAACTTATATTGCAATAATCTAGTTTTTGATCTCACATACCAATCCCGACCATCAAGTTTTCTCCAAATTTAATGTTCCTACTCGTAATCACCTAAAATAAACGTTTTTTAAGCCAAAAATATGAAAATTTGCTATTTTTGCTATAATAAAAAATAAAATAAAACTAAAACTAAATAAAACTATTGCTAAAATAAAAAATTTGCTATTTTTGACACACATAATGATTTTTTGACACACTTCCGGTACAGTTATCAAACACAGCGTCCTTTCGAACCTGTCCCTTGTGAATACCTATTTTTAGAAAACAAAAATTTTGAAATCCCTCCAGCCGTTTTCCCTGCAGCGTAGGTAATGACGGACGGCCGGCCTACAGACAGACATACATTTTTTTTTTGCTTCTTTAGAATCAGTAGGTCCTAAAACGTCGAGAAATGCCAAAAAAAGTGGGGGTAAGAATTTCACTTTGAGCTCATGAATGTAATACGTAGGTCTTTCAGACCGAAGTAATTTGCATAAATTTTGAAATAAAAATCTGTTGAACAAGTAACCTATGACAAAATATTTGTTATTTTTTCCAATTTATTGTAAACGGTGTCTCAATGCAATTTTTGAATTTAGAATCATTTTTTTTTCGTGCAAGTTGCAACTCTGAAATTTGACAGCTGTCACCTATGTTTATTCCGATTATTAAAAATGGAGTGCTTTTCAAAAGAACAAAGCGTTATAATTGTGAAAACCCATTACAAAAGTGACTGTGAACGGCATTCGTTACAGGAATGTGATAACGGAGTTCTTGTGGCCTCAACTGGACGGGACAACATGTGGTTTGAGCAGGATGGTGCCACCTGCCACACCGCGCATGAAACAATCGAATTATTGCAACAACGATTTTCAGAATACATTATCTCACCCACCAAGATCGTGCGATTTAGCGCCGTGCGATTTTTTTCTTTGGGGTTTTGTGAAATATCGGGTTTATGCGAATAAACCAGAAACAATTACTAAGCTCAAATCAGAGATCCAACGCGTCATCGGTGAGATACAGCCACATCTATGTGTAAAAGTCATGGAAGATTTCATGAAAAGAGTAATAGCCTGTCATCAGAGCCGTGGGGGCAATTTGCTGGATATTTTATTCCATACTTAATCGGAACATGTCTTCTTTACAATCCAATAAAAATATCACAACTCTCTCATAAAACACATGTTTTTATTTTAAAATGGAAAAGCGCACTCTTACTGAGACACCCTTTATAACTATGACAACAAATAATAACAATAATTTTAATTGGATTATGAAATTTTGAATTTAATGGTTGCTTTGATAAACATTTCTTTTTTTTATAGAATTTAAACAAATGCGAATGTTTTTTACTTTTTTGGACGTAACTATGACAGCAAAATATATGGTTAAAAAGTGACACTTTACGGCCGAAAATCACAGTAATAAAGCACCACTTTAATATGTAGGTGAATAAAAAAGTATAATATCGACGGTGTAAAACGTAATTATTATTTTATAGGTGAAATGTCATTTTATGGAATTTGTAAACATTTTGTTTTCTTGTGATTTTTAGCTTGTAAGATTCATTTCTAAACTTTAATAAATCAAAGTGTATGTATTAATTGTTGATTATGATATGAATATGTTTAGTATAGCATTATAAAGTAATAAGACAAGAAAAACGTAGTCAATGTAGACGTTTGGTCTCGTGTTTCTGTAAAAAAGACATTATAGAATAAAACTTATAAGTATGTTATGCTGTTCAAAAACAGTGGCAGGGCTGCTCTAAATCTAGTTTGAACTTCTCTGGGTTGTAATTTTCATTTTAAAAACTATAACGGTAATATCAAATATAAATTGACAGCTCGGTATTTTGATATATCACTTTTTTTCTAGTGTCAAGTTAGGTTTGGTTTCCTACCGAAACATTATCTTAATGACTTAATACAATATGAACGGCGATAAATCAAAATAATATCAAATTTTTGCTATACTACATAGTAAATTGCTGCGTTGAGAAGCTAGTATTAGTTTCCTTTTACTTAATATTATCTGATACAGTCAATTCTACTTGGACACAAATCAGCTTGACCAATGATCTACCTAATGCAAACGTATATCTGCCGTTCTCGGTTTGTTTTGTTTTTCCTGTTTTGTTTAAAAACTTTTAAAATTGTTATGAGTGATATTTATGTTTCAAAACGTGAAAATCTTAGACAAATGGGCGGATTTTTGCGGTTTCTCTTGAATCGAAGGAACATCGTAATAAATGTATATTAATGTATGCTAAACCAAGTTTTATAGTAACCATTGTCTATAAAAATGAAGATCTAAAATTTAAATTTTTTTTAAATAAATCAAAAAATATTAAATGAAAAGGAAATCGAATATTCTTGATGTTTTACTGCTCAAGTGTGAAGGCGGTTTTATTCCAAAACCAGGATATTTTTTGCTGGTTTTAACGCTCAACCCGTTCGAGATTAACCCTTGATATATAGTCCACAATAAAAAAAACTAATAAAAATGAATGTTTAGCCAACACTTACCTTACATTCTGAACTTTGTTATGTCTATCATTATAAAATATTTTCCTATTTTTTGCTAAAACAAGACATGAAAAATCCGCATAATATACAATAAAACGTAGTTAAAATTAATATTGTGATAAAATTACGCAAAAACGATTGTATTTCTTACCACACAACTTCAAAAAAAACGTTAAGTCAATTTTTCAAAAATAAAACTTGTGTCATATCAAATGTAATGTATGACAGAAAAACGGAAAAGTAATAAAATCTGTAATTTCCTTCTAACAAAAAATCAATCTCATCGATATTAAATTCTTTATAAAAATTTAGTTTCAACCGTCAAATATGATGATGCGTTAAAATGTATATTGTGCTATTTTTTTTTTTCAAATAAATTCGTTAGGAAATTGCGTTGCAAATTTTAATTAACATAAAATTATAAACTATACTTTAATTGCTGATTCCTAATTTATGAAAATTTTTTATTATTTTTAACATTGTGAAACTTTTTCGAATAATTTACATAATAATGTTGGTTTTTATTAAAAAAAATATTTTAATTTTATTTTAAGGAAACAAAGCAATTGACAATAAAAGTAAGACATAGTTATAAGAAATATAATTTTTATTGAATTTTTTGCTTATTTATTTGCACATGCATTTCTTTTATTTGGAATGATTCAAGTCATCTTTTTTTTTGTTTAACATTAATTCATTATTTTTAATATTAAATCATAACTAAATATAAAACATAAAAGCAAGCTTTAATAATGAATTCGAGCTAGAAAGTTTACATTTAACATTTTAATCTCGAGCTTATGAAGAGAGTTCGTACAACATAATTTATGAAGGTTTTATTACTTAAGATTAAGGCTTTATTACTAAATCGGGCTTTGAGCAAATGAAAAACAGATTTTCGTCTTTTGATTATAGTTTCCCCTGCAGATATAATAATTAATTGATGCGATCGTCGCAGGTCTTGTGTGCGAAATGATATTTCCTGAGGTATGTCATGCTCTTTTACGTGGTGTGTCACTAGTTCCTGATATGTATGCAGCGATTTAGGATGATTTAATGCGTCGACGTTCTAGGGCACAGTCTTCTTTGTTTGTCTATTGAATGAAGATGGCAACTTTCACTCATAATTAAAGATGAGAAGCATATGATCTATATCAGCACCATCGCATGATCAAATATAAGTTACACTTGTTTTTTCGAATATTTGATTGGCACGTTGTTTTATGGATTTTTTGTGCGGTAAGAAAATGCAGAAAAAACGAAATTTTACATTATACTCAACTCAGCTACCCAAGAACTGTTATTTATACTGGCACGATGCAAAAAAAATCGGCGGATATTTTAAATTATGAGCTTCTACTATTTTGAGAAATGAAATCAACTACAACGATTTTTTTTAATCTTATATAGCAAGATGTTGTTGACAAAAAAAAATTAATTCGGCAGAAATCGATTACATGTTCACTAACGGGGCAATGTATGAGAAAGCTAATTGCAATATTAGCTCTTGTTGTGCCACCATATATAATGTGTACGTTTTGAGTCTTTCTTTATATTCAACGAAAGACTTATACGAAATATATGGGTAAATATTCCTAACATAACTCATACCTGATTTTAAGCTTTGGAGGTTTCTTACAACTATAACTTCCAATATTTTGATTCGTCGCCAATTCCACTATTTGGAAATATGGAGTCAGAAATTGACAGCTTCCCTAATTTTTTAGTAAAAAGTGTCAATCAAATTCAAGTGTCATCTAACTCATCTTTCTTTGGTGAACTGTTTGTGTTCTGGCGAACTCTTTGTCTTGTTGGCGACCTTTCGTATGAAAACACATTAATGTATGGTGCTCATATTTCTATCAACAGTTTCTGTCTCAGCCTTTTTATGAATATGTTGTGGGTACCTTCTCTGATCCTTCCTTTTCATCTGTTTTACTTGTTTTGTTTTCATGTTTCTTTCGCATTGCGATTGTATTCTGGTCGTTGAATTGTACCTTGAATTTTCGAGGCGTTTAAATTTTCATTCAATTTTTGTTGTTCAATTTCTAAATTTGTCTTGATCTAAAATATAGACCTTTTCCTTATTGTTTTCGTTTTGATCAATATTCTGAGATTTGTTTGATTTTTAATCGAATCAACATGTTTAACATGGAACTCTGCCACTTGACACAATAGTTTTGAATATTCCCAGATACCATGCTAACCGTTTCCTTTTACTATACATTCAGAATGATGAATAAACGTCCAAGTCTGATAACACATATTCTGAAAAATGTATAAGAAAAGTGAACTCCGTCGGGAATTACAAGGGTACAAGTATAAGGAAGTTACAAGGGTAGCGCTTTAAAAACTAAATTAGAGCGGCTACTACTTAATAGATTCAGCTTGATTGTTTGGTAGATTGAGCTGAGGCGATTTTTAGAAGATTTAATTTCCATTTTTACTCTTAATCTCTTGGTGTTGGATGGCCTTGGTGTTGGATGAGGGAAGGGGGTGTAGGGTGAGAAAAAATGTTGGCATATAAAAGGTGAATTTTTTTCTAGTGTAAAACACAATTTGTTTTTGTCATTAACGAAGGCACCATTTGTAGTATATTTCGAAAATTGTGTTTTTGAGGAGAACTATTCTCGTAGAATAAATATTAAATGCATGTAGCCCTCGGCGAGCGAGCTATATTCGCACTTGTCCGACTTATGTTTAGTTTGCTATCATCTCTTCATTTTTGTTATTTTTGCTGTTTACATTTTTTATTCAAAATAAAATAGGCGTATTTAATATATATTTTGACCTTGCGGTTTATCATCAGGTTGATTTATAAAGAATTGTCCAAAAATAATATTTATTCTTAAATTAATAAAAAACATCACAATTACTAACATGCTTGCTTACATATTCTCTTCAAATATCTTGAAATTTTTTAATAAATTTTTAAATTATTATATAAAATTTAATAAAATTTGGCAATAAAATAATAAAAAGCTATTTTTCATGCAAAAAATTTTCAATATCACAACAAATTCATAATAATTAGTAATGATAATTTAGTGTAACCGTGCTAACAACTGTCTGTAATTGAATAAATTGTAAGAAATTGCTCAACTAGTGTATCCGAATTACAAGCACTGCTTTCGACTCGATTCAAGCGTATTTTGTTATGCTCAGCAACCAGGTAATGGGACTGCCAAGTTAGCGGTAAATAGGATAGTAAAAAAACAATATGAGGAAAAAATGCTCAACACATTATCTACCTAATCAACATCCAGGTGGGTGTTTGTATTAAACTGTGAAATCCACACTCAAAGTGAACACTTCCCGCAAACCCTTTGCTAACTACATTATTTAAATTGATCAAACAAAATTCAATAAATTAAGTAAAAAAAGTCTATCAAGTGAGAAAATAACTCATTCACCAAGGGTTCTCGGTGAAAAAATATTGCGACAACTAACTTCGAATTTGAGTGTTCCAGATGAATACCAAACTTTTAAACATTTGATATTAGTTCCACAGCAAACAATACTAAATAATAATAATTCTACCTCTCTTGTTGATGCGTGGTTCTTTCAGAAAGTAGTGTTACTTCCAGATCAACAAATATGTTTTTGAATGGTTTATTGATCCTTAGTCTTACAGTGAAAGTGAACAACAACTGATATTTTTTGCAGTTCTGTTTTCATAAATTTGCATTAATAGCTGGTTACTAAAATGTTCCGTCAAATAATAGTGTGTCATGAAAATACAATATTTCTGTATTGCTTAAAACGATGACAAAAAGCATTAGCATAGGCTTTACTTGTGATGTGAACCTTTATTTATTTACCTGTCAAAACAATAGGAATGATTCGAACTGCGTCAAAAATGATAAATTTCAACCTTTATTTCAATGAATTGATCTGTTTCCTTATTTATAGGTATTACCTTTAGGTTTGGTAATCGGTACTGAAGTTAATGTAATCCTTGAGTCAGCAAATTTTCGACTATATAAACATTATTCAAACAAAGGGTTACTCTAACGGAACTACTTACATACTTTATCCAGAAATTATGGCTAAATTATTTACCGAAACCTGATTCATCGTTTTTGAAAAGTTTACTATTTGCACAATTTAGTTTTTTTTGAACTTCTGATATTCTGTTTTTAATGATGAGGATAGTCCCTATAACCCAAACCTCACTTAAATACTTTTGTTTTCCAAGAAGATATTACTTATAAGCTTTATTCAAAAATAATCTTCACAAGGTATCCATCAAAGCAGGTTTTTTCTAAGACAATTTCTTTCATTCGTATAACCATATCTTCCAAATAGTGGTATATATCCATGTAATTTTGACGTGTTAGGTCCTGCTATGAAACACCTTCCAGCTTCCACCAGCCAGTTCAATAACTCATCGCTTCGTTTAATTAAAGTAAGTCAAACCTAGGCAGATTCTTCGTTTGTTTAGAGATATACTTACATAGATTATTGGACCAGATCACTGTAAGTTCAGTTCTCATCTGATCAGTTAAACTCTGATATTGTTATCAGCTTCGATAGAGCCTTTGAAACATGCTTACCCGAAGCCTCTACTTTTTTATTATGGTTTAACCAACATAGCTAGCGCTATATTCGGTAGCAATAATTTTCCGTGAGTCTTGGTGTTAGGAAATATCAATATATCGATTGAGTTATTAGCATTGGCTAATGTTTTAGCATTGGACCTAAAAAAAATTCTCTTAAAATTTTATCTTCCTAGACCAAACCTGTGAACGGCGCAAGTTTGTTTTCCATGCAATTAACATGGGAGTTTGTTTCCCATGTAATTTAACATGGGAAAAACGGCGTTTTTACTCAAACATATATAAATATATATACATATATATATATATATATATATATATATATATATATATATATATATATATATATATATATATATATATATATATATATATATATTTATATATATATATGTATATATATATATATATATATATATATATATATATATATATATATATATATATATATATATCCCAGCCAACACAATAGATGGATTTTAGCTTAAATATATGTTGATATTATCTGTACAAAATTTTAGTGAACATTCTCATTTAACCTAAATTTATGTATAATAAAAGGTCAAATTTAACCTAAGTGTCGTACTTTTTCCATAAAAATATTGATTAAATTTTCATGTAATTTTTATGTAATATGCTGGCTAATATGTGATTAAGTTTAACTATAATTTAACCAAATTTTAAGTTAAACAAGTGCAAATGTTATGTTATATTATAGCTAATTATTAGTTAAATTTAACTTGTTTGTTACACATGCAAACCACAAAATGTATGCTCCGAAATGTATGCCCCTCATGATCACATAAGCTTTCTTTATAGTATACTACAAACTATTATTATATTTTCAATAACTAATGTTTTTTATCGAATACCGAAAAGAAAATTGAAAATTCAAGTATTCAGTTTAAAAAAAAAATAAATATTTAATTGTATTTTTAAGGGTTGTTCTCATTATTTTTTCCTGTTTTTTTTTATGTATAAACAAGATCGAACCTTTCTTTATACATGAACATTTAAATCCATTCAAAAATACGCTCCAAAGTATGTATAAAAATGTTTATTTGAAGTCGGTATAGAAATTGTCATAAAAACCTATTTTGTCCTTAAATGCATTAGTTTGGGAGATAGATAATATCGTATCCATAATTCCTAGCCATAAAATTATTTATCTGTTATTTAAGTTAAATTTTGTCAGGTGTTTCATGAAATTACTTAAATTTAACCTAAATTTTTTCACGTATTTTATTTAATACATGTAAATTATCTAGCTATTAAGTGGAAAATTGATCATATAATTCTTATCTAGAATACATTTAATAGCTACAATATCTGACTTTGGCAGAGTAAATTCATGTATATTTCATGTAACAGTTGAATACAAAACTAAGCAAGTGCAAAATATATGTAATTTTACTGTACCAAAGTCAGATATAGTAGTTATTACATGTTTTTTTCATGAGAATTACATGTAATTGAACCATCCATTTTTCTTTAACCTTACTTTATTATCGGGCTGTCATTCTACCATAAAAAAGCTTAAAAATAATATTATAAGAAACAAAATTTTTTAAAAAATGAATGAAAAAGCCTTATTCTTAACCTTATTCTTGTTTACTGAGTTTTATTATTTTTTACTATATACGCATTTTGAAAGCTAAACTTTAAAGTAAGATACATTCCATATTTCCATTATATACCGGTGGTTTAATAAAAACCCCAATTTTAAAAATTAATAATCTAACTACAGAAAATTATAAAATATAAAGCAAAATGAATGAATCTAATAAAACAATAAAACAATATCCTTCAGTCATAAATATAGTTTAGGTGATTTATTTATTATATGTTGTTCAGTGGTCTTTTAATTATTAGGTTAAATAAATTAGATTTTATGTTTCCTTCTTTATTGTTAATCAGGTTCAACAGTTCATCGTTCATCCAATGATAGATTTTCAATCCCAGCCTTGTTCAACAATTTCAGTGGTTGTGACAACGCTGTTAATGAAATCTTGTTTTGCAAAGCCCATTGCCTCAGTTCGTTCAACAGATCTATTTTAGTTTGAGCGTTATGCTCATATTCCAGGTGTTCGCGCATCAATTCCTCAGCAATATCTGCTTCTGATAATAAAAATTCAGCATTTTCACCAACTTGGGATGTACAATCATCTGGCATATCATCGTCACACTCTACATTTTCATCACAAGTAAAACTAACGAGGATGGTTTTTTCGATCATAGCATTTTCTGCTGGCAAATAATTTTTAAAAATGGCATTCAGGTGTTGTGGTGGTGGCCGATCCATTTCTTCATATGTTGACACATTTGATGCATCAAATCTTGCTTCGAATTCGGCTGCTCTCTTCCGCCGCATTATGTAGTATCGACCGTTTTTCAGAGGCATTTTTTACTATTTAAAACAACGTTAGTGAGAGAAATATATAATAAAGACTGTATTTTTTTGTTAGACATTCGACCCACTGCTCAAATTCAACGCTCATGCACAAGAAATAAACTCAAGATTGAAAAACAGGAATAACGCATTAAAAGCACTAGCGGGAAGTTCATGGGGCAAAGATAAAAACACGATCATAACAACATACAAAGCAATAGGAAGACCTATTTTAAATTATACTGCACCCATATGGACTCCCCAAGTTGCCAACACTCATTGGAATAAGTTACAAACAACACAAAATGCTGCCTTGCGAACCGCAACCGAATGTCACCTGATGGCTCACTGAGATCACTTGCACGAGGAAAGTAACATTTTGCCGGTCCGTTAACATAATGAAATGCTAACCAAACAATATCTATTGGCCTGTCACAAAGAGCAACATCCTTGCAACTACGATCGAACCACCTAGAGACATAAGGAAGACAACAATATGCTTTCTGCAAGATGTCAGAGATAGCCAGATTACTGGTAACATAGACGAATGTACATATAGAACTGGCTTAAAAACACTCCACACCAAAACGGTTGAAAATACAATAAAGAACTATATTTCAAATCGTGTTTTGAATGGAAAACCACCAAAAGTAGCTGCCGAAGAGGTCCAACTGCCCCGTAGCACCAGATC
The DNA here is from genome assembly GCA_963693315.1 of Diogma glabrata. Lineage (NCBI taxonomy): Eukaryota > Metazoa > Arthropoda > Insecta > Diptera > Cylindrotomidae > Diogma > Diogma glabrata. The sequence continues at coordinate 71,866,822 of OY856186.1, read as the reverse complement.
CATCCTAGCTCAACTAAGATCCGGTCGGTCACGCATTCTAAACAACTACAAGAGCAGAGTTGAACCTGAAATTATTGACAAGTGTCCCGCATGTGAGGACACGCCACACGATGTAGACCTGCATTGTCCTGCAAATTTTACAAACTTGACGAAGGAAGATTTGTGGTACCGCCCAAGGGCAGTAGCAGAGTTCCTGAACCTGGACATGGAGCTGGAGGATAAGCACCAAACACGTCGCTACAACAACAACATAAAGACTGTATCCGAGCGATTTGATCAATATACTGCGCACTAATAATAAATGTCATCGGAAAACGAGATTTGCTATAAATCTTTATGGATACTTATAAACACAATACTTATTATATGTATTATATGAAAAGACAGCAAAAATTTAGTTAACATTCGTTCACTAAACCAAATTAAATGCAATATTACATGTAAAACTCCACCTATTTAACTTAACAGCAGTCTGAGAATTTTTTTTAAGTTTCAATGTTCCGTAGTTATGTAAATTTTAGGCTATTTAACTTATTTCCTGAAATAACTGTTGCAATGTCAGCTAAATCACCGCTAGCTAAACAACAGGTAATAAGTTAAATACATGTATTAGATACACTTTTGTTACTTAAATTTTCACTTAATACATGAAATACATGTACTATCTGTATTACATGATTTTTTTACTTAAATTTGTATACTTAATATGTTAAATTTGCCTATTAACTTATTATTTTACACCAAAAACATATTAACTATAATTTTCGGCTAAAAATACATGTACACTAATTAGCTGAAACAGTCATCTATTACCTTTTTCCACATGTTTAACTAAACTTTTACTTAAATTTAACCAAATCCCAAAATGGTTCACCTAGATTTCACTAAGTGTGCTGGCTGGGATATATATATATATATATATATATATATATATATATATATATATATATATATATATATATATATATATATATATATATATATCCCAGCAAGTACACCGCAAAAATTTGGGGCTTATCCTACCGATATGCGAAATGATGCCCTAACCTATCGGTACCTATAATATGCGACCGCTGTTGCGCTTTCTGTTATGCTACTATTGCACTACCATGTTGTCTCACCAAAAAAATGAAAAAAGAATTAACCTTTTTGCAGTTATTAATCGGTTTTTATCAATTCAGTGGGGGGGACACGGTAATGATACAGGGTTATGAAGGGCCTTGTAAAGATAAAATGCTATTATTATTATTATTTTTTTGAACTTAACCCGGATTTGATCCTCAGTATACAAGGTAGCAACATTAACCATTCGTCTATCTAAAATGATTATTTACAACAATTTATTTATGAATATTATGTTGATGCTTAATACTGTTGGAAATCGGTGCCAAGCCCGAGACATACTTGTCGGTTTTTCGTCAATGTGGCACCGACTTCGAACAGTTTTGTACTACAAATAACTTTTAAAATATAATAACTATTATAACAACTATAATAACTATAATAATTATAATAAAAAATAACTATGTTAATATAGTAACTTTGTTTAATAGCGTAATTTTTTTGTCTATAGTAAGGTATAATTAAATTAAATTAATCAAAATGTAACGTAGTTTTGTTTCTAAAAGCAACAATTGAGTTATTTTTCACTTTTTTGTGCCTCTTTTGTTTTTTCTGAAGTCGGTTCTATTTTTTTTTTTTTAAGTTGTTTTATTTTTAGCGTAGTCATAAAGCAAATGTCGGCTACAAAGCGTTCTAAAAGTAATAACTTCAAATGCCGGAAAAACTTTCATCTGTGACAATCTATTAATTATGGTTTTGCGATTTTTGGCACAAACGGCATACATATTTCCCGTCATAGAAAATTATTTACGATAACCTCGACAAGTATAGCAATATAATACTGCCCACAACACCCAAACAGAATAATATGTTTTGACGAAATCAACGAAAATGCATAAAAATATGGTTTAAAATTAGAAAAAATGTTTTTTTGACACATATGGTGTCATGGTTTTTTTTTGACACATATAAACACAACAAATTAAAACCAATAAAACTTAAAACAGGTAGATTTTTCTTTAAAATCTACCTAAAACAAAACTTGCGCTTCATTTCTCTTAATTTATGTTTAATGGTTCTCTTATGAAGGCGATTAATAGAGGAACGAGACATGTTTACAATGTGATTTGCAATGTCCTCTGGATTTATTTTATTGTTAGCACGAGTAACTGAGTCTGAGCCATCCAGCTTCCGAAGAAGACGCCAAGCTGCCCTACTAGAATGCTCTCTCTACTCCAACCAGGAATGTATTCTTCACCGAAAGTCTCTTGGGATGCATTTCTTTGCAGTTGAAATGATGGCTCCTACGAACCTATCGTAATTTTTAGGAATGGGTTGGATTCAGTGAATCAATGCATCCAACTCCGACCCATATTCAGCCCAGTCAGTTTTGTTAAAATTGCATCTAGGTTGAGGAGTAGAGTTTACGTGTGGGATTTGGATACCTACCTCAAAAATTACTGGTCGATGTTGAGAGCGTGGAAAACCTTGTAAGACAGCCCTAGATATTGGAAAAGGATTACGTTGTTCGTTTTCTTATGGAAAAACAGAGGTCGGGGTTGTAATAACTTGGCCATCTAGCAGATCTAATTAGGTTTTCATATCTTTCGTATCATATACCAGGAACATGTGGTCGATTGGTCCCGTCAGTTAGTTGTATGCCATTGGGATTATTATTTGAGTAGAACCACTGATTGTGATGGCTATTAAAGTCACCAACTTATATTGCTGGGTGGTGAAATAATCGTAGAGTATCAGCTGGCCACGCTGTATTTAGGGGCTTGTTTACGTTAACAATCTTCGTGTTCGATATATCAACAACAATAAGATGTATATCGTTGTCCGTCTGGTGTACATGGGTGCAGTTCATGATTTCTGACTTAATATACGTGCCAGATCCATATGTTTGATGGTAAATAGCACTAATTAGTTTGTAATCAACAATTTTTCCTGTAGAGGTAAGTTGCGCTTCATCTGTTGCATGCGTTTTCTGCCAGAATTACAACTTTGATATTGAAATAATAACTTTAATACACTTTCTAAGTGTTCAGTTTTCGACTTGCTAATGCTTTCAATGTTCAATTGAAAAATACGGACTGAGGGTCCAATATTTTTTGTCTTATGGTGCTGAGAAGTACCGTTGTTATTGTGATTTTGGTTCATGTTCGTTTGTTTGTATCACAAAACATGTAACAGATGACATTAAAAACATCACAAAAGAATTGGTAATTTTTGAAGCAACTAAGCAGCGCACAAATAATTTAGATTATACAATGCACTAATGACTATCCCACCGACATCAATTAAACCGGAAAGAGCGAGCTTTTCTGTGGCAGGTCGTTTCGTTCCGGAAATTCGGTCGAAATTGAGTGATGGCGCCATTGACAACCTAGTTTTTTGAAAAATTATTTAAAAATTAGTATTATGAATTTATTTTTGTTTTGTTTTTATGTATTCTTATTTATTTCATTTTTGAAGTTTTTTTAATTAAAAATTAATGGAAATTTAAAAATCAATAGCGCATTTTTTGTGCTTTTTTAATTTTACACATTTTTCTACCACCAAATTAGAAAGTTCTAGCTTTTTAGCATTTTCCGGGATCCCGGGAATTTAGCATTTTTTGTCCCGGCTTCCCGGGATTTGAGTTTTTACGGAAAATGAGAAACCCTATCGACATGACCTAACTTATCAAGTTGTTTTTTTCTTTCCCCCCACCGGCTGATTATATTCCATTTGACTCGAATATGAAGCATATGCAATTATATTGAAATCGGAAAACAATTACCCACTGCGCCGTGGTCTCGAAGATAACACAATTAGCAGAATGTTTGGATTTTTTATTTTCGTCAATTTTACTCAACTTAAAACATAATTTATCTTATAATTTCAATTTTGTTATTAATAGCTAATTAATTTGTGAATCCAACGAGCTAAAGTATGTAGAAATCGGTCTTAGGAAAGAGTTTTGAATTTTTCGAATCGAAAATCGAATTTTTTCTTCTTACATATTTAAAAATTCAGAAAAAATTATTTTTTATGTTAGATTTAGCCTTTGTTTGAATCAATCCGACTTTTTCGTTTTCTCACTTATCAAACCAATCAAATATGGAATATGGAAACCAGGCTTTATTGATCAAATAGCACGACATTAAGTAACACTAGACCAGAAAAGGTGCGTATGTTCTTAAGGAAAAAAAGATTGGTCACAACTTCATTCGGCTTTTTTATCGTAATCAAATACAGGAGATTAAACTACGAGCTGTGTATGATCTCAAATTTGAAAAGACTACAGCACCTGATGTTTCGTTGTTCAACAAATTTGAGAAGCCATAAGATGATGGTAAAATTGATCCGAAAATGATCAAAAGTAGAACATCGAATAAAACTGTGAAATAAAACTCGGCAGCACTCATGTGAAGCTCTAGTAATTTTTTGTCATGAAGAGTCGGAAAAATCACAGCCACGCAGCTACTACTACAAAGGAATTTTGGAAGTTACGTTGATTTTTCTTAAAGAAACTATAAAGAACTACAAATTCAAGCGCCCAGGTCTGACAAGCCACGCCCGTTAGGTGACTAAAGCCACTCATCTTCTGAAGATATTTATGTATCGCCTTCAGTATCATATTGCAGTTAGAGATTCGAATAAAGTTCGAGACCTTTGCAGTTTTCTGATCATATTGTATGTAGAATTTTGGCTCAAATACACATACGGAACAGCAGCCGCAAATCAGGATTTGAATTTCATCAAAACGGCAATCGTTTATAAAACAATTGACAAAAGCGTTTCAGAAGAAATATTGAGCAAAATGTGTTATCATCTGCACTATTTAACGGAAAAAAATGTTGACATATTTTTTATAATCCAGATATTTTGTTTGATGAAAAACGAAAAATGATTCAAAACCTTGAGGTCCAGCACGAGACATACCAATCCCACCCCAAAAGCGCAAGAAAAAGTTCGACGCAGTCTAGCATATGCAAATGTTTGCTAATAAGAACATAAGTGATTTTGTGACAGAGTAATTATTTAATTATTTCGTAATTATTTACCTGTAACCGTTGTTGGTGGTTGACGTATAAAACCTACACATTTTTTTTTACAAATTAAATCGAAAATGATTTGTTATGAATTATTTCTTATGGTAATTATCAAACAACACAAAAAAGTCGTTAATTTCTAATTTAATAATAAACCGAACAATAGGCACGCGAGCAGTTAAGTATTAAGTTAAGTTACGCAACTAACACAACATTATTACCTGGGTTCCAATGTATAACATACCGAATACATATCATACTTTTCATACATTTATTGTATTTAAGTCGTTTGTTACCTGTTTCTTTTTTTTTTTGTTATTCATTTTCTTCATATATATTTTTTTACCTATCTCTATCGCACTTTCTTAAGTTTAAATCAAATCTTAAAGAAACACGAAATGAACAAACAAACAAAATAAAAAAATAATATTGTTTAAAATAATAATTTTCTTGGTATTTTTTATTAAAATGTTTACGAAGTGGTTCAATAAAATATAAAAAAGTTCTTCGTATTTAGTTGAAACGAAAACTTAAGCAACGGCACAAGCGCGTATTGTATTTTGGTTTAACTTTTGTTTCTTCATAAATAAGGACATTTTCTTATTCAATTGTATCATATAATCGATATGATAAATCGTTAATCTATGAAAACAATAAGGATGAGTTGAAAAGAAAAGGGTTGAGTGTTTTTGAAGGGAATAATTATTTTCTTAATTAAACTTCAAATCAAAACTATTTTTAATAAAAAAAATACTTTCTAAAAAAATAATCTTTAATTACTTTTATATGTGTTTTCTTAAGAAAAAAAATTTTTAAAGAGTTATATATGTGATAGTGTTTGTGTTGTTCTGTGGATGTTGCAATAATCATTATTTTGTTGTTTTTCCGATCAAAGATAAAAATTGTCATGTAAAAATGACATAAGATTTAGTGTTATTATTTATAATATAATTATTTTAAACTTATATAATTTATGGGTTTTAGTTTTCATTGAATATCATATTGATAAAAAGTGTAACGAAAGGATAACATAAAAAAATGGATAATATCGAATCAATCACACTAAAATGAAAGGATTAATTAGAGTTGAATTGTTGTTGTTTTTGCTGTTTATTTATTGTACGATTGCGGCCCGTAATCGTCATGATAACAATCGACAGGATCGATTACGACTTAAACAGCAACATCAACTTCAACTACAGCAACAACAATTACAACAGCAACAACAAAATTCTGTTAAAGATGATAACACACAAAGTTTCAGAATTTGTTAAAGGAAAAAGTAAGACGTGTTGTTATACTTTATTTTTTAAGCCTTCTAAAGTTGTTTTATTTTGAATTTTTGTTTTCAATTTTTTTATCTTATATTTATAATTTTTTTTTTAAATTCGTGTAAATAATAAATTATATTTGAACGTATTTACATAAGATAGACGTCTTGACGGTTGTGAGCCAGTTGAGCAAACATACGAGTTTAGTATATGTTACAATTAATTGTTTGACTATACAGATATAAATTTCGAACTCTGAATTATTTCTTAGAAATTATTAAAATAGGTTTTTTGAGATTTTGATTAAATATCTGACGATCATTATTGTGAATTTTTTTTTAAATTTCACCACAATTGTTTTACAATTGGGTAATATTCTAAGAAGTGAACTTTATTTATTTCTATAAAACATCAAAAACATTGTTCGATAATAGCTTTTTATGAGGTTGGATCGTAATTTTCGGAAATGAGTGAATTCATTTGAATATTTATGCAAGCTAACAATCACAAAAACTTTGGTCAAAAGTCAAAATTGTCGTTGCCTAGGTTGAAAAAATTTACGCTGGAAGATAATACAACACGTTGATAAAAGTAAAGTGAATGTTTTTATCATGTGTCTAAAGAAGAAAAGAAAGTTGTAAAATTATATTACTATTTTAAATGTATTGAAAATTGATGTTACATGTTACCAACAAATATAAACTACGAATCAATGTAGTAGTATCAACGAATACTGAAATATGTAGCATGCGTACCAAACTGTCTTTTTTAAAATGTACCTGACACGCCAAACATTAAATACATATTTATAAAAAAAATCTCTTGTTGGAGTAAATACACAAAAATAATATTTAAGTTTGATTATTATGTCACTAATGTCTTATTTATTTACGACTTTATTTAATTTGTTTACATATTTGCGCTAATTCAATATATTTATAAATTTAGATTTTGATTTTTAGTACACAAATTAAGATCTATATTTTGATTTTCTATTGCAAAAATGACTTATGACGGTATATGGGATTTTTTTTTGCAATAAATTTCTAGACAATTTTCTAGACTCAAGAAATTTCTAGACTTTGTGTGAATTCGTAGAATGGGAAATATTTCTATATTTTGACGGTTTTAGTGACGAAAAAATAAAAAATAAAGTCACAAATATCAAATAAACCCTTTACACTCCAGTATTGAAACAAATTGTTTTTGCATAATAAACCTAATTACTGAATCTGAGTTATTATGCGTGGAGGGATGAGTTTTTATTAGTTTTTAATTTTTTTTAATTTTTGATCTTCTGGTGTGATAACCCCGCGTACTCCGTCCCTGCTATTGGCACTTTAGGTAACATGATATATCAATACCACTGGCTATAGCAGTGAGATATCACTAGCCAAGGTGATATCTTAAGGGACTGTATTCAGTCAACGTAAGAACGCTTTAGTATAAGCTGTGGAATAAACATTGACGATGGCACGCTGTAGCTTATTTGAAGAAATGAACCTTCATATAACTCTATATCTGGTTTTTATAATTGAGGAAGACAGTGAGCTACTTGGTCAAGAAATATGCCACTAACTAGATTATTGGAAACCCCATTTTAGTTTTGTTCCCCCAAATTTTTAAAACAATTCACTAATATTTCACCAACATCGCGTTCCACATACAATTATTGTTTTTATTCTGCAATTCTATAAAATCATTTAGGTGACCAGCAAAAATTCTAATGACGTATAGGCTACTTTATGTTTTGTTAATTTTTTGTTTGGTGAAGACAGATTGAAGTTTATCATAATTTTAATGTTGTAACAGGTCGTCAAATAAACGATTTTGTAATAGTGGTACCAACATATTGGCACTTATGTATGTGCTTCTTGAATATTAATAAAAGATTTATATTTATATAAATCAAACCTTTTGTCAAACTTTTCAGTGCATTCAGTTTTAAAATAAACTTGGCTATAAAACATGCTAGTGCCTTTGCATGTGATACTCTTCTGAATAGGATCATTCTTATTTACCCTTGCTATTACAGCCCTCACGTTTATTTCTAAAATAAATGCAAGCTGTTAAAATGTCAAACTTAGTTTTGTGGAAGTCAGCTTTATCGGGTTGCAAATTTATTTGAAAACAAATGTCATTGATAAATTATTATGCTTATACGTTTTTTCTGTTGCGATGGTGATCTTTTTGCAAATTTTTCTTTTCAATTAAAGGTTAATATTTGTTTATTTTAGACCAGATTTATTGGTTATCTAACTAAATTAATCTTTTTATGAATTTTAGTCAACGTTGTTGTCCAAATTGTTGTCCTATTTGTATTACTGATCAACTGATTCCTGATAGTTTGCTGTTTGCCAAATGGCGCCAGATTTATATGTCGTCAACAGTCTGCTTTGTCAGCTGTAACTAAATGTCTAGGTAGTAGTGTCACCTTTTATTATTAGTAAATTCAGATTACCTGAGCGACTCTAACCAGTTATGATTGCTAATACAGTTCTAAAACAAAATAAATCGCACGATAACTCTACTCACTGAAGACGTGATTTAATAAATAAATGCTGGCAGAGACAATGCCATAGATGGAAACGAAGATCTTGGAAATGTATTAGAATGAGTGTCAAAATCTGGTCAATTTTAATGCCACTACAACACAGCTATTTAGTATCCTCTAGATTGAAGTTCAAGTTCTAGGGATCAACAAGCCAATAAATTTTTATCAATCTAAATTCGTAAAGCAAATCATTGTTATTTAGAAATATAATCGTTGATGGGTCTCAGTGGCATTCGAATGCATCATGCCCTTAGACTTACTACAGACAGTAGCGACTATAAAACTCTATTGGGAACAATTTGTTCAGAAAATGCTGTAATGTGACGTTATTAAAAATTATAATAAAATATTTAGAACTTTACAGGACGGAAACCAAAAGGAAAATTATGCCCAGAGATTGGAACTATCGTTTTTTTTGCTTTCCATACAAATCTATATCTAGATTTTAATGCTCTACCTACATATATTGAGAAATTCAAAATTATGGATAGTATCGATGGTTTTGAACGTAAAAACTATTCTTACTGACGCATCTTTATCCATCTTTTGTAAAATGACAGTAAAATGTTTTTTACAATTAGAATTAAAATGTACTAGTTTGAATTTTGAATTTTTTCCACACAAAAATGTATGGTTGTACTTTTCGTGTTTCGGACCGGCTTTGAACCTACTTCATCAGTGCCGTTTTTCGTTTTGGTTATGGCAGAATAAGAATATAAGTACATATACAAAAATAAAAATCTCAACCCCACTGCACCAAGTACAGCGGGTGCAATGACAGTACGAAAAGTTGAAGCTCGTCAGAAAGGAGCGTAACTGATTCAGCAATGCTTTGAATTCCTTGCAACTTGATTGTTTTTGTACGATGTTAATCAGTTTCTTGACATGTCGCAAAACTATTTTATTCTAGTTAATTTGCAAGAAAGGCATTTTGTAATTAATTTCTCAAAACAAGTCCGCAAGCACCAACTTCTTTGACTTGCAATTTAGTTCCATGATTCCATAGTAATTTAATAGCAACAATTAATGTCTTCTAAAATCAGATGTAGACTTATCTAATCTAAATGCGTTCAAACACGCTATTAGAGATTTTTATCACATTTTCTTGATACGATAATCTAGTGATTATGATTTATCTTATTTATAATTGTTTGAATTTTATATACTGATATAAACTCATAAAAAATTGTTGACAGTAAAAATAACAATTACAAAAAAAAATTATATTCTTATAAACTTTCAAGGGTAATTCACAATTTAAATTTCCTAACATGAAAAACAAGAGGTGGGTAAATTAATAGTTCTTATGATTCATTGAACAGAGGATGGAAAAATTTTATTTGTTTTTTGTGTTACCAACTCCTTCTCATAATTTCTGGTAAGGTTGTTTGTATTCTCAATTCGCTGAAGTTGTCGTTATGAACTCTCGATATTAATCGTTCAACGTCGAAATATAATCTTTAGTTATTGTTTGAATATACATATATGTATTTATATATATATATATGCATACACAAAAAAAAATCAACTTTCATAAAAACATTATCAAACTGTCCGGTTATATTTGAATTAAGAAACCAAAAAAGTTCATAATACCAATAAATAATAATCCTCAATTCATGAATTATTCAAAAATTGAATTTTATCACGAACAACTTAAAATTATTCTAATTAAAAAAAAACATATTAAGTTCATATAGTTTACATTCTTCTTGTTCCAAGAAATAAATTGACAATAAAAAAATTGAACCTTTTTTTTATTTCATTAAAAAACAAAAAAAAATATATCAACGGTCAAATTGTTTATATTCGGACTACAAAATAATCAATTTAAAAAAGAAACAAAATTATTTAAGTATTGGGTTTTTTTATTATTTAAACAATAATATTTGAAATATTTATTTAGTTTTTGATTAAATATTTAAATCAAAATAAATGTTTAAAATAGTTTTGTTTACAAAAAACTTTAAGTTTTTTCTTATTCTTTGATTTGATAAGATTATAAATTATTTTTTTTCTACGACACATAACATAGCATGATAGAAATATTGACATTGGCTAAAATTTGAATTTTGTGAAATACCTTAAACTAGCAAACAAAATTTTTTCGTTTCTTTTTATCGTTTGGATAAGAGAGCACCTCTAATCAATCTATGTTGTGATATTTATTTAAATCGACGATTTTTTATATTTAAATAAGGTTCACACAGTATGCACGTAAGGAGCTATATTAATGCGTTATCAATTTTAAAATAATTGATATCATTTGTTGACTTACATTGATTATATAGAATTTTTATGCAATAACATTTTTTTTGATTTACTCAGAAATCGATTTACTGAATTTTAATATAATTTATAATAATGGATGTCATGTATAGGGAGATCATAAATAGATTACCGGTTGTTTTAGGTGCTATTTTTATTCGAGAACACCATGGGCATTTAGAAATGATCATCTTTTCTCTTTTTCTAAGTTTCGTTAGGGAAAATCTCTACATGCCTAACACCTCTTTTGTTTGAAATTTGCAATAATGCACAAACAAAAGTTTTGGAAATCGTAATTCTGAAAATAACGGTAAATTGTTTAATAAAATTTTTTTCTCTCTCTATCCGCACGGTGACTCTCCAACTATCAATATTATATATATATATATATATATATATATATATATATATATATATATATATATATATATATATATATATATATATATATATATATATATATATATATATATATATATATATATATATATATATATATATATATATATATATATATATATATATATATATATATATATATATATATATATATATATATATGTATATATATATATATACATATATATATATTATTATTCCCATTATATATTATTACTCTCCATTTTCGATAAAAATTTAAAATTATAGTTAAAAGAAAAACATCTAATAATATTGTAGGTTCAAAATGAAAGATAGGTTATTGAAACAGTAGCAAAACCTGGGTCTGGTTAGTTCAAGCAAAATAAAAACTAGTCTGGAATTGTAACAGTAAACAATAAAGCAATAAGAAAAAGTAGATAAAGAAACAAAAATAACACCAAAAACGTAAAAAACGAAAGAGAATAAAAAATTGTGATAGAATAAAGAATATAAAACGCAGGCAATATGCTCTTGGGATTTGATAAAAAAATTAATCAAATCGAGGAAAACGTTAAGAATTGGTGAATCAGAATAAGAGAACCTTGGTTACCGATCCGAAAACTCTTTGACTAAACCCATCCCGAACTATTGCAACACGATGAACAATGGGATTGATTATAATATATTCTTGCAATGATGTGTTAACTCAGTTCCCGGAAAAAAAGCAATAGATTGACATTAAAATCCAAGTAATTTTACCTACCCATCTTTATAAACTTCTAAATCTGCGCATCATAGCTTCTAAAAATCAAACCATCGAATAATGTTTTAAATAGAAAAAAATCATACTATCGAAATATCAAAACATCGAAAATTTTCGATGTAATGGATAAATCATTCAATCGAAAAACAGGGTATACTCTCGTCACAGATAAAAATATTGCAAATTACTCTAGCACTGAGGAATAAGATAAGATATAACCTATTTTTCAATTAAATGATTTTCGGATGTAATAAATTATTTATTATATCGAATATTTTCGAGGTTATGATATTTCGATAATAGAATTCTTTATTCTATTTAGTCAATTTCGATAATCTGATTTTTCGATCGGCTTTTTCAGTACATCAAAAAAAATTCGGTGCAACGATTTTTCGATGCAATGACTTTTCGACAATGTGAACTTTCGGGGTTAAGATTTTCGATGTTATATTTTTCGGTTGTATGATTTTTCGATGGTATGATTTCTTTTTTTTTCGTTTTATTGATATTTTTTGATGTAACGATTTTCGATGGTATGATTTTTCCATAATATGGAACGATCCGAAATATTCACAACTTTTATATTTTTGTTTGCTTTAACCGGAGTATCGATTAGGACTTTTCAGAATCGACCGATGTGGGTTGTATCTCGAATGCGACTTTTAAGGTTTTTAGATTCGATTGTTACTTCTAACGGTTTAGTTAGAGTCTAAATGTGACTTCTCCGATTGTGGATCTAAATGTGACTTAAGTTAAGAATTCTATTGCGACTTTTAGGAATTTGAATGTGATTTTTACGGCTTAAAATTTGAAGCGAAACTTTCAGGCTTAATACAAACCCGACTTTTACGGTTTGGAACTTGAATGACCGTAAAAATAGTTTAACATTTGAATACAACCCGAACGGTTTATAATTTAAATGCGACTTATACGGTTTAGGATCTTTATGTGACGTTTACGTTTTAGAATTCGAATAAGACTGTTACGGATTAAAATTCAAATGCGACGGTTTATAATTAATTTGTAACATTTAACGGTTAAGAATCTAAATGTGACTTTTATGGTTTTGCATCTAAATGAGACTTTTAAGGTTGGGAATTCGAATGGAGTACTTTAATGCCTTGCGACTTTTCACGCTTAGAATTCGTATGTGACTCTTACACTTTAAAATTCGAATGCGACTTATACGGTTTATGATGTAAATTTAACTGTTTAGAATTAGAATGAGACAGTTACGGCTGAAATTCGAATGCAACTTTTACGGTTTAGACCAGTGAAAATAGCTTTTTGTAAGGAAAAAATTATTAACAACAAGAAAACTAGTGGATAAGGAAGGAAATATAATGGGAAATATGATGGGAAAAATAAATTAAAGGTGAACCGAGTTACGAGGGTGAAATGAGGTGAGCTTTTAGGGGGAGAAAACGGGTTTTCACGATTTCAGCGAAACTAGACCTTCTATCGAAAAAAGTTTAAGTAAAAGTTGTAGATAATAAAAATGTCTATAACTTTTATACCAGTAATTTTTCCACATAACCTAAAGTTCGCCGTGAAAATAGAGAAAAACGAGAAAAAAGGATTTTTAGTTTTTGACTTTTATCTCCGACAAAAAAAATTTTTTTTTTTCACACAAGTATCCACTTACTCTATTATGTCCCTAATACACTATAATATTTTGGAATCAAAATATTTATTTGTACGCTTAATTTTGATTTTAAACCAAAAAAGTGACCTCATTTTCACACGAAAAGCCTCCTGTCCTGGAAACAGGTTTTTCAAAAAAAATCAGTAATCTTTATTTTTGTTGAAACGTCTACTTTTAGATGGTATAAAAAAAAATAAACACTACCATGGAAAAAATTTATAGTTTTTAAGGATTTCAGCGGTAAATTTTAACAAATAATGAATATTTTTAAACAATCATTGAAAAATAACTCTCTAAAATCAAGTTCATTCAGTTTTTCGCAATTCCTGGAAAATGTATCCGTGTTTATCTTATGTTATTGTTTATTTTTTTTACACTATCTAAAAGTTTATCCTTAATAACCCACCCCTCGCAACTCGGATCACCCTTAATTTATTTTTTCCATTTTTTGGCAGTTTTTAAGGTATCTGCACTGGTCTAGTTAGGATTTCGACTGTGATTTCTATCCGTTTAGGACCTTGATCGAATTTGGCATGCCAACTTGATCAACAAGTTCGTTGCGTATGGTTTTCATCCCGCAGTCGTGAAGTTGATTCAAAATTTTCTGTCTAACCGATACATCTCGGTATCTATAGATGGCTTTTCTTCTGAGTCTAAAATTAATAACCGCTGGTGTACCCCAAGGTTCAGTTTTATCTCCCACTTTATTCCTAATTTATATCAACGAACTGTTGAAAATCACCAGTAACCCAATAAATAGTTTTGCAGATGATAGTACACTGCACAAGTCATTCGTCCCCCTACCTTCAAAGGGTAAACTGCATGAACGAATAAATCCCGTCCGGAGAGACGCTGCCATAAATGTAAACGAGGACCTAAAAAAAGTCGCCGATTGGGGTGACAAAAATTTGGTCAATTTTAATTACACCAACAGCTATTGATTGTTTCCAGATCAAAGACCGAGTTTCCCAACGATATTTCAATTAATATGTGTGACGACCAAATAGACGAATGTGAAAGCATTTATTTATTGGGAGTCACAATATCCAATGACTTACTCTGGAACGATCATATAATGGCCATGGCAAAGAGCGCGTCAAGAAAACTCGGCCTCCTCAATAGATGTAAAAAATATTTTACTTCGCATCAATTACTCCATATTTATAAGTCCTATATTCGTCCCTGTATGGAGTAATGTTGTCAAATTTGGGGCGCTGCATCTGTTACTATCCTGGTTCTTTTAGACTCTGTTCAAAAGCGAACTATACAAATTGTTGGTGATCGAGATTTAACATTAGGTCTTGATTCCCTGCAACATCGTCGCACTGTTGCTGATCTCGTTGTTTTTTATAAATATCGTCACCAGCAGTGCTCGGATGAAATCAGGTCCATAATGCCTCATATGTTTTTCCCCGTTTTACTCGTCAATCGGTTTGTACGGGCGGTCGGACTGTCGAGATTACTCACTGTCATAGTAATAGAATGCAAAGGGATTTCTTTGTGCGTACATGGTACACATGGAATGCTTTGCCCGAATCAATAGTCTCGAGTGCCTTCAATCCACAAAGGTTTTAAAAAAAGCGTCCACCTATACCTCAAGACGCATGTTGTTGTGGAACCTAGGTCTTAAAAGGTATCTATGTGTTGTTGTGACACATTTTGTAATTCCTACTACACAACACTTCTTATTAAAAAAAAAAAAATTATCGAATGCGACTTACACTGTAATTATGATCTAAATGTGACTTATATGGTTGAGATTGTTACGGTTTAAAGTTCGAGTGCGAATTTTACGGCTTAGAACTTGAATGCGACTTTAACACACAGGATCTAAATGTGATAGGTTTATAGTAGCTAAATGTGACTGTAGCAAAATGTGATCCATCCCAAAATCAACCAACCAACCATTCAAAACAAACAAGCTTGAGTTCATTTACATGACTTCAATTTTTAACAAGTATTTTTTATATAGTATATTATATTTATAATGTATTACCTTACTGTTCGTCGCCACAACCTAACTTTGCAAACAGCAAGACATTGTATCATAACACTAGCACAATTCCGCACAATTTTTGTTTTTTATGGTTTCCAAAATAGTGGGATCAAGGCACTTTGGAGAACATGCCTTAAACAACATCTAAATACTCAATTTTTAGCAAATTAACATTTTTCTATAATACGATACTGTGGAAAATTATTCTATCACATTTTTGTTCATGGTTGTTTTAAGTCGCATTAAGTGTATAATTCTCATAAGATTCTAATTATTTTCAAGTCACGAAAAAATGTTTTAAAATAGTGGTAAAAAAAATTAGAATTCCGACTTATTTAGACTTTCTACGACTAAGAGTTATTTATTTGTATCGAAAAAGATTTAACATAATGATAAATGTCATAATTTGTTGTATAACTTTTATGAGTAAAACCTTCTGATACGTATGAATCTTCACGATTGTCTAATATTCTGGTTTACGTAAATGATGTGTTAATTTTTGCCAATTTTTTAATGTTACAATTTATATGAAAACGAAATTTTATTGTTATTTATTATAGAAAATAATTAACTTTTCATGATTTTCTTAGTATATATTATGCAAACCTAAATTTAAATATCAGTATACCGACATGAAATAAGGCAAACAAATATCAAACTTATAAATATATAAGAATATCAAACTTAAATATCAATATCAAACTTAGTTTAAAATAGGAATAAATTCTTACAACAGCGGCTTATTATTAGAAATAAGCCGCCAACTTCAGTAAGACCAATATATTGATTCATCATTCACCATTTAGTACAGACCAGCATGTGAGAGGTTCGTAAGAAAATTTAAAAAATTTTACTCAAATTTGGCACTTCTTGTCGTTTTGAGGATGAGCTTAACCAGCCATAAAAATGGTCTCTCGATAATGAAAACTCAAAAGCTACCAAACTGGTTTCAAATTTTTTTTAAAATTTTGTTTACCTAATCCGGTGCGTTGAAAAACTTTTGAGCAAAATTGGACAAAGTAGAGGAATGATGTGGAAATCTCCCATACTGTTTATTTAAAAATTCAATAGCTTTAAGGTTTGTAATTTGATTTTAATACTTTAGCGATTAGTGCAGTTTCCTATTGTAAGCGTGTGGTCCCAGAGTTTTGAAAACTTTTAGGCAAAAATGCTTTTTTTCTTACTTTGAATAGTATTTTATGTTTTTAAGTAATTTTTTTTTTTGAATTTATTTTTATGGGATTTTGATGACATTGATTAAGTTTAATTGATTAGGCCACTGGTATTGTTTCGAAAGAAAAAATTAAGATGAAAATTTGTTTTCGTTCATTATTGGGAATAAAATTCAATTTTATCATCAATTTTATTTAGGTTATTGTTCATAATTATGCCAGCAACTGGCAGAATTTTTTAGTTGGTGAATATCGGTAATCATTTTTTTTATCGATCTAATAGTATATATACTGAGCGTTTTGTGCAGTAGTCTATCATCTATTGGCATCGTAATTATTTGCAAAATCTTCCCTTGATTTTTAATTTATTTGAACGAGTTCAAATAAACTAAAAATCAAGAGAAGGACTCCATAGAAGAGCGTACGCTGTTAATAAGTGTAACACGCCTGTTAATTATGTAATGCATACATTCTTACAGTCGATTTAGGATGTTTTTTTCCAATAAAATGTTTTTTTCCATAGCTCGCTTCTGGAAAAAACGCTTCACATTTTTAAACCATGTATCTCTTTTTTTGTTCAAGTGGTCTAAAAATTGTTCTAAGACAAATATTGCTATGATTTTAAAAAACAATTTACGAAATATTACTTTAAACTATTATCGAAAATCCAAAGAATTTAGAACTCTTTGTTAAACTCTTTTACGATTCACGCAGATGAACTCTTTGAAACGATAATAAGTATTCAAATCATAAAAAATATGAAACTTTAAATTACCAATCAATTCTAATAATAAAAAAAATCAACTCATCTTGAACGGCCTTCAAAATCAAAAAAGTAAACTAAATCTGATTATTAAAAGATAAATAGTTTTTTTTTCTTAAATTTTAATTTTAAAGATCAACATTTAAAGATTGTGTTCGATATAGTAACATAACTAAATATTTTTTTTCAATTTTTTACACATCAAAAAAATTTTAATAAATAAATTACAAATTAATGTTGCATGATTTGACTTTTTTTGTTAAAGTCAAAAACAGAACGAAAAAAAATTTTAAAATGTTCAACAAAAAAAGAAAATAAATTCAGAGAAAAGGTTTGACAGGTTTCTGGTCCTTCTCAAACATAAAAGATGAAAAGGAAAAAAAATAATAACAACGTTATGCACCTTGACGCAGTAGGGGCACAGTATCCAAACTAAAGGAATTTTCCCAAATATTAAATAATATTTATATTATATATATTATATATATATATATATATATATATATATATATATATATATATATATATATATATATATATATATATATATATATATATATATATATATATATATATATATATATATATATATATATATATATATATATATATATATATATATATATATATATATATATATATATATAATATATATATATATATATATATATATATATATATATATATATATATATATATATATATATATATATATATATATATATATATATATCTGCATATTTTATGAGATATTTGAAAAAATCTACGAATTTTTCAAAAAATCAACTTCAACGATTTTGCCGCACGTGTTCTTTTGATTTAAAAAAAAAAAAAATAATGCCGTTATGGTTTTTTGACCCCAACGAATTTTTCTAGGGGGCGTCTCGGCAAATTTAGTTTTTAACGACCAGTCTAATATATATATATATATATATATATATATATATATATATATATATATATATATATATATATATATATATATATATATATATATATATATATATATATATATATATATATATATATATATATATATATATATATATATATATATATATATATATATATATATATATATATATATATATATATATATATATATATATATATATATATATATATATATATATATATATATATATATATATATATATATATATATATATATATATATATATATATATATATATATATATATATATATATATATATATATATATATATGACTCGGAGGTAAACTGCACTATGTTACTAGTTAATTACATAGAACATAGTGCAGTTTACCTCCGAGGTACATATATATATATATATATATATATATATATATATATATATACATTCACTTTTGTACTATGATTACATGATTAATATTATACATGTCTTAAGAAAATAAACCAAATAGCAATATAATTCAAAGTAAAACATATTATTGACTTATTCAAAACAAACTTGAAACCACAATATCATCCCCATAAAAATAACCATTAATTTCATATTTACCTGTCTATCTTCAAACAAAACAAAATTCAAGTGTCTGATCAATAAATATTGTCCAATATATATTAAAACCTTTTATTTAGGATAGTGACTTTGTCTGTCATATTTTATATTATTTTATGATTATTAATTTATTTGTCTCCTGTTATATTTTACCTGCTTTTGCAACATTTATTATTTATGACTTGATATTTAGTTCTTATATTTTCCAAATATTTGACTCTTATCGTTTCAGTGAAATTCAAGAATTATTATTAGTTTTTATTTAAATGAAAAAAAATGTTTAAATCTCTTTACTTACCTTATAAGAAAAAAAATTTAACGTTATGAAAACAAATAAAATTTTATTTGTGGTAGTAAATCTTATATTGTTTTCGTATTAGATTACCTCAATTTATTTTATTCATTTTGAAATGTGTGTATTATGTTTTGTGTATGTGTGTTTTGAAATCTTTGCTTAACTTTATTTTTTTTTCTTTTATTTTGTTACAAAAATAATATTTAAAAAAAAAATGAAATAAAGGTACAAAGAGATGAAAAAAAATACAATTTCTGAAGAACAATGTTAAAATGTCTGTAACAATAGAAGAACATTCGAGCGAACATGAATATAAATATCGATTCAAATGCAACAATTTAATTTTTCAACTTTAAAACCGAATTATGTGTTATTGAGTTTAAACTTTAAATATAATATTTATTTTATCTCTTAAATATTTATACACTTTGTATAAATTTAACATTATATGTAAATATTATAAATTTTGTTTGGGAAAGAATAATTAACCGAAAAGGATTAATAATATCCATCGGTCGATTTTTATCAAGATCTTAAAAAATTTAAGAAAGTTTGTTTTTGCATTCTTAATGATATCTTGAAAAATATTTTACATTCTAATTTTTATGATAGCTTAACAAAAGTTGTTTCACATATCTAGTAGTAAATGGTAAAATACAGTTCAGATTCCGTGTTGAATGTATAAAAAAATGATAATCAAATCTTTAATGTTTTACAAAAGATTTGGTTTAAACGACGAACCCAAAAATTAGTCATTTTTTTTGGTTTTTATAATAGTGTCGACTCGATATTTTTTATGGTGTGGCTTATTTTTCAAATTGTTAAATTAGGTATGAGCAACATATATTTTATCGTCAGTTCGATAAATAAGACTCGTGTGTTAGTCTTTTGTTTTTGAAAAAATTTTAATAAAACAATTTATTGGTTTAAAAAGGTGTAGCAAGTCTGTAAACATTTTAAATATTGATAATTTGCGAACACAAATGATAATCCTTTTTGTTTTTTAACTTCTTTCATTCACTTTAGCTATTTGGTTTTTGAACTGTTTATGGTGGTTGTGATACCAATTTTTTATTTTTTTCTGAAGAATGAGAAAATATCTTGTAATAAGTTATAAATATTGTTATAAATTTGTTTAGTTTGTAATTAAAATGGAAAACTATTCGGTATCGGTATTAAAAAAGGTGTTTGTGGTTCTTATAGATTTCCCCATAGTTTTTGAATTTTGATTACTTGTTCTACAGTCCCTGGTAGTTTCTACATATTCAACCCTAATCGTAGCCTTAAAAGCTTATATTTTTACATCCAGATCCTGAGAACGACGCCCTAGTTAGACCTGTAGCTCCGTCGTATATGTTGTCCTGAAAGAACTTGTAATACTCAAGACGGTTCACCAAAATTTATTACAGCAGGTAGTGCAGTTTAAGCAGCTACATAGCATACCTGGATTATGGTGTTATTTTCCGCTAAAATGAATATACATCGATCTCCCAACACTCAATATCGACTTTGATGGTAAATCAAGGAAATGATATATTGGTAGCATGATTTTAATCAGGTAAACGCGTTAGCTGGCAGAGTTCATGAAATTGTTTTTGGTTTCAATAAAATTATCGTCATTGTTGCCAATGTCATTCTGGCGGCAAATGGTTCGGTGGTAAAATCTATGAACTTCTTCCCATGCAATCAAAAATTACTAGGCTTTGCTTCACGACCGTTTTTGATAATTTGCGTAACCAATCCTACATTAAATCGAACGACTTGATTTTAAGCAGGGTTGACCCAGATTTCTAGCCAATGGCTTACTAACAACAGATCTACAACGACAACATGATATCCATTTATTTCTATTAATTCAGTTTGACAGCTTATGATCCACATGTTGTGTCATATTGATTGCGTAGCATCTAGGATATAATTGAAATGATATACATAATTAACAACGATGAATTAATTATTGCGCCACTAGAACTATCTACAAAAAAAAATTTTAGTCTCTAAGTACTCTAAGTACTGCTTCGGTTTCAATGAGTGAAATGAGTAAATAAATAAGGCTGCTTCTTGATTTTACTTTTTTTTGCTCAATAAATTCTTTATTTCTTTGCCATAGCATAAATGTGTTAAGGAATGCACTAGAAACCTTGTTTCTGCTCACTTTTCCCTAAGTCCTTAGAGTTGGTTAAACCAAAGTCTTATTTTCATCAAGATGAATCATTCCATCCGTAGATTAGAGGTTGGAGCTGGATACTTCTAGATTATACACCTGTTGGATTGTGTTTGACTCGATATAATGTTATCGATTGCGTCACAATTGTATATAGTAAAATATCAGATGTTCGATTGGCCACAAACGATTTCCATCTCCTAAGATTATTATATAGCTAGACTACTTAATGTCAGTTCAAATTTCAAAATTTTATCTTACTCTCGAAGATAGTCTCATCCAACCATCCAAATGTTTCGAAGGTTTTTTTATAATTCCAACGGAATTTGACATTTAGTATAAGCTCTCGTTTATAAAGGTTATTTTAAATGTAAACCAGTTCTTTGCTAGGCTCCAATTTAAGTGCAGAATGATAAAAGAGTTTTTGTCATCATAACTGCGTGATATGTTTCTAGTGTTAGTTTTTCTCCGGTGGCACCGACTGGTTTTGACAGCCTATAGACCATCAATTTTAATTTGGGCGTCATTTGAGTTCGTCGTTTTATTTTTAAACCTGACGAAATTTAAAGCTGCAAAGATCAAATTTCAACATGGTTACACAATTAGCTTACACAGGGTTAAGAAAGGGTCACAGGGTTGTGACATAAGACGAACCTTGTTAATTTTTGATAATTTACCATCCACATTACGAGTGCCTGAGTTCATGATTGGGTCAAGACAGCCACGTGTAATGCTCACTAATTGCCATCGTCGTCGAAATTTCTATTCCTAAGAGTGATAACTGTAGCAGTGTTGAAAGAGCGCAGACTTGTAGACGATAACAATCAAATGGATCGTTCGTGCCGTTGTGACGCTCAACGTATCTTTAATTTTCAACACAGCTTGTTCCGGTGTTGTTTTTTCAGAGAACAGTAAGCGGAAATATTCTAGTGCTTAACGTTTTGAGCCATAGTTAGACCGCCTTGTTCTTCTGTTCAGATCGTTGACTTCACCGAAACAATCGCCCCACTCCCATTTGTTTATTAAATTTAGATTGACTCACTTTTACTTTTTTACGTTAAATTTAATTTGATATTTGCAAGCTTTGTCATGAATTTCAGTTATGAACGTATTTTTGTTGCCCTAGTCTGATCAACTGTTTGTGCCCGGCTAGTTTGACGAGAAGATGAGAATCCTTATCTTTGGGTTTGGGTTTGAGGCCTTGTCTAAATTTATTTCTTTATTATGTTCTCAGGAATAACAAAGTCGGCGACAGCAAAAATGAAAATAAATAAAAACTGCAAGCTAAAGCTTTATTTCTGTAATGAAATTTTAGGATATAGTTTTGAAATAATTTATATCTTATTGAGGGTTCTGATATAATATAATTGTATCTGTTCCAATAGAATGGCATGGTTTGGGCATGTTCTACGGTCGGGTTTTGCGGTCAGGAATGATTTAAAAATGTTCGTCATTACTCGAGGGGGGGAGGAGGGCGACTAATAAGGTGTCCAGTTAGACACATACGTAATGAAAGCCCTTACGAAAATCAATTGGCGTGGCTGCCGCTGTTGTGAATGACTGTGAAGAGTATTTAAAACTGGTTAACTCGGAAACGCCCCTCTACATGGAGCAGAAATGCCACAAAAAGTTTTATAGAGTGACTCTATTGTAATTCCACAATGCATTTGGTTAAAAAAAAACTTTCGAAAAACTATTTTCAAACAAATTTAACTCTTACTAATCTGCAAAGTGTAACCAGCAAGTTGTTTTATGCTGATCAGAATAACTAGATAACGTCAAGCAACCAATATGATTCTTATAGAACCTTTCTTTCACCTTCTCCTTTTTTAACTATCATTTAAACGCTTTTCTTATAAAAACAACAATAAAAAACGAAAACACACTTGAACGTAGAGGGTTAAATATTTTCACTCACAGAAGAAATAAAATATCGTTTCGTTTTGAATTATATAATCAATATTATATTTACTATCAGTTTTTACGTTTTCAATAAAATTATTTCTGAACCGGAAATGTATTTTTTGTAAAGTCGATAAATTAAGTTTTACGTTATTCTTCCAAAATCTAATAAATTTAAATTAATTTTTGCTGATTTATTCCGAAAGACGGGTTTGTTTTAAATGTTCACTATGTGCAAATATAGTTCAAAAGCTCACGATAAATAAAAATATATTCATTATTATAAACTTAATAGATTGCTTCCTGAATTTAATTTTCAAAAGTGATTATAAGCATTTGTCAATTGAACCATTGTGACATTTGCTTTTTTGGAAATGTTTCTATATATATATTATCGCTATACTTCAATCAACAACTTAGACGTTGCTAATGTAAATTATAACTACAATATTAAACATCTGAATCATTTCTTTGCCATTTTTAAGCTCCAATTTGAAACAGCCGCAGATCAGACTGGCAATTGGCAGACAATTTGGCATTATCAAAGTTTGAATATGAGAAACTTCGATGCGAAAAACGTGTGTGATTGGTTCGTTGTGGCAGTTAAATTCTGTTCGGGATGAACAGATTTAGGTTGTGGGCAGTGTAACGGTTTTATAAACCGTTATTTTGTACTTAAATAATCTTTAACCAAATTGACGATAAATTTTCATCAGGTTGATGTTGATCGAAAACACAAATGGAATATGGTTGCGAAATTACAACCATTAAAATGCGTGAAAAAATTTCAGATAATCCTACAACAAAATTGTTTCTGACGTTAACATGTTATGTGTTTCCATTAGGGCGGGGCGATATTGAAAAAAATATCGATATAAAAAATAATGATAATATCGATATATCGATAGATATCGATATTTTTTCCCGGCACTAAGCCGATTTTAAATCTTCAGGTGTTATTACTTCTGGGCCAGCAAAACATTTTGAAATAAATATTTTGTTTTGATAGAGGGATTTTTTGGAACTTACTAAATGTGGTAATTTGGTGTAATGAAATATTAACATATAAAATAACCACCAGTGAAATTCGGTCAGTTTACGTAATTTTTTTTATAATGTATGAGATAATAACTTGTTGGGATACATTATAGAAAATGAATTAGTTAAAGGAGTAGTATGTACATGAAACATTTAGTAGGTTAAAGCTTTTGGCCTAAAGTGTAAATATTTTAAATCCCTAAAATAAGTGTAATATTTTTTAAATTAATTACAAAAAATCTCTGTATCAAAAAATAATATCTAAAAATCCTTTGCTTGCCCAGATGTGTCCACCTCTGAAAATTTAAAAATTATAATTCAACATCAATCGATAATTTAACATTTATTTTGTCATTGCTACTATTGTATCATTGCTACTATTGTATCATTGCTACATTGCTACTATGGGTAATATTAAAAAGTTATAGAAAATGTCGATATAAAAAATAAACAGATATATCTGTACTTATCGATATATCGATAAGTATACATCGATAATTGTCAATATGTATCTATAAGTATCGACACTTATCCATATGTCGACACTCATCGATTTATCGATATATTGATATAGCAATTTGTCGATATTTCGGTATATCGATATTTTATTATTTCGATATCGTTATTCGATATATCGATAAGTATTTTTTTCCCGGCACTAGTCTCCATGACTTAGCTGGTCATATTTTCTTTCTCGTTGCTCCATGTGAAAATTTTGTCTGTTCTACAACCCTATCTATCGGTTTAAGCATTGGTTTCTCCATCGTGTTCATTTGTATTTGTGTATAGTGTTTTGTATTCCCACCATTGCTGTTTTTATCATTTTTACATTTGTATATTTATACTTTTTAACTTTTTATTTTTTTAGAACAATTAACAATCAATCAGAGAAATAATATTTTACTTTTCCTCTCCCTAACCCCGCCCTCCACCCGCTCCCCTCTCCCTCAACTTATAACAAAATGTCACAAAATTAAAGAGGTCCCTTTCCCATAATTTGTTGCGTTATTTAAGTGAAGCCTTTAATGAGAAGGTAAAACTATTGCATTTTATCGGCGATCGGTTTTGATCTTGCGTTCTTGCGTCTTGATTAATAATTTTTTTTCGTATAGCTTTGAGTATATATAGTTTTATGATTTTATCGTCATAGTACTCAGATCGCTTGATATAACATTTTTTACAGTTAGATGAACCTTATATAATTCTGAGTCGTAGAAGCCCTCTGCTCGCCACGTCTCTACTCCCCTCCAATGAATTAATTTTTGTAATATCACGCAGTGACAAATGAAATCACGTTCATTGAATTAGAACGCGCATAAAATATTCAAAAGGGAATGAAACTTAAAGAGAAAATTATATGATTACTATAACATCAAACCCGTATATTAGGAACAACTAAATAATTCGAATGTATGTATTGAATCAACCAAAGATGCATAATTAAAATATTTAATAATTCATATAATTATAGTACAAATTGCAGAAGTAAAATCGTAGTCGTACCATAAATGATTGACATAATTACAACAATATATAACATAATATTTGAATTAGTGACACTTTCAATAACAATTAGTTTTAATTATAAGTAAATGTTGTAAAATTACATTCGTGCAACCAATAACCTCAACCATACCTCATATGAAGTCTAACAAATATTAGATAACTAACATTTAATAACTTTACCAACTTTGAGTATAGTATTTATTTTAATTGGTTTTTGAGACTAGCTAAACTAGTAAAATTGAAAAATAGAATAGAAGTTATGACCAGACGTCTTTAATTCGTTTTGTTTGCAGTTTTAGACGACATATCGAAGGACTAAGTTGTAACAAAATAATTAAAAGAAATAAAAAATAAAATTATTTCATAGAATAAAATGTCAATCTATAAACTGATTATTATTGTTGTTGGCCTTGTTAATGCAAAACCCAGATTTATGTTTCCGTTAAAATATCGAAATAATTAACTGTTTGTTTTATTCATCCATATTGGTGGTATAGTAGAAAGTTACAATAACTTTCAATCAATCCCGCATTGAAACGCTGAAGGTTTTTGGTAAATTAATTTTACAAGTTTAATAGAATCAGAAATGCTTTCTTCATCAATCCAAAATTTAATGACAACATACATCTATGTAAACATCATCTAAATCTGTAGGTGCACGTAAGTCAATGAAAAGAAGATAAATACTTATAGTATGTTGGCTATGATTTTTGTGTTTTTATTTGTTAAAGAAAACATTAAACATATATCTGATATATCTTAAAAAATTTCTTCATTAAAAAATAATAACACCTACAGACATGAATATAAATGTGTTTCTCTATCGCTATGATTCAGTGATTGAATTGTTTGTAATATCTTAGTATGCGCGGCAAAATCGACGTTCGTTTTTATGCTGCTAAAAAAATTTGGCTAATTTATTTAAATTAAAAACTATACCAAATTTTTATTTTTTTTATAATAAATTAAATGAAATCAAATAATAGAAAATTTTAAATATATTTTGTGCTGTGTTACATAGCTTAAATTTTATGAAATTTAATTTATTAATTTATTTTAGAAATTTCATTCATAAAAATAATTTTTTTTTTATTTCCCGAATTGATTTACGTAATATATGTGGTTTTTATGCATGTTGGAGACGTAATACTATTCCTAAAATATTTGTCAAAATACAGGTTACAATAATAAAAGTGGTGATGTTATAGTTCAGTCATAGGTATTTTTTGGTTTGGTTTTGACAAAACAGGTTCGAATTGAGTTTCAGTCAATTTTAACCATAGAAATCCGTAAGGAATCTTACACTGCTTCATGTACTGGTAGCAACTGATGCTGTATAATTATCTAAACAATTACTGTATTTTGAAAAAAAAATAATAAATTTCAGCTAAGTAATTTTTAATAACATATTTTTTAACCGCGAACGCCTCTTCATTCAAGGAATCAATGTAGGCATTACGTTTACTTTTATTTTGAAATTTGAATTTATATTTAATTTATAATTTTTCTACGAAGCAATAATGTTCATAAATTTTTATTTTTGTTTTGTTTAAAATCAACAAACAAACAAGAGAAAAAAAACATACAATGTTTGCTAACGGTGGTCAGTGTGGGTTACAAAATTATAATGATAATAAAAATTTGTAGTTATGATTGTAGTTATCATTTTGAATCTTTTCTTTAGTAGCTATCATAAAACATCGTAGATCGATTTATTGAATTATATACAGTTAGAAGATTGAAAATGTTTCATTTTGAATGTTGTCAGAAGTAGTAGGATTGGTTTAAAGATGGAATATATTAGGTTGGTTTGAATATTTTAAGGGGTGGTTCGAGTATCAAAAAGTAGAACCATAGTTTAAAACTATTCAACTGACAAATTGAAAACTTGTTCTTATATTATTGTACAGTTAATGTTGTCCTACAATTTAAGTATGCCAAAAAAATACAATACAAAACTACAAAGATGGACAAAAATAGTAACCATAATTTGAAATGTCGATATAGTAAACACCATGTTTGCTTATTGATATATAGTTATTATGATGCCAAAATAATGTGGGTGGGGTTTGGTCTGCCTAAAGAAATCATGTCTTGTTCATGAACAACCTAATGGTTTTTATAGTTTCTGCACGAATAAACCAAGACAAACATCATGCCCGTTAACGCAAGCCCGCCATATAAAGACCATCAAAAACAAAAATTATGCCAAATTGTGCTGCATGCACATATCGCTATTCCGATTTCTATAAAAATCATTTGATGAACTTTTTAAATTTTGACTGTAAAAGTTAGCTGCGCCATTTTTAGAAAATTAAAATTGTGCTGAGTTGTGCTAGTGTTATGCTACAATTATATTTTTTACATATGCCGCTATCCCAAATAATAAAAAAATGTTTGGCTGAATTGTGATAGTGTTGTGCTGAATGTGCTATTGCTTGGCTGAATTGTGATAATGTTGCACTGAATTGTACTGAATTGTTCTGGTTTGCAAATTTTTTAATTCGCAATAGAAAAAATTAAAAATTTTCTGATGAAAAGTTAACGTCATAATTTAAAAAAAAAAAAACTTTACTGAATTGTGCAATGTACTGCTTCGCTAACTTCTATACGTCCAATAAAAAAAAGCTGTCTAATAAAAATGAATTTTGAAAAACGAAAAAACAAAAGTTATGCTGAATTGTACTTTTTCATTTGCTGCAGTGTGCTACTTTGCAAATCTATAATTTATATCCAATAGAAAAATTTAGTAGTTTAATTAAATTGTGTTAAAACATAATCTGCTATTTTGAAAAAAAAAACGAAAAAAAAAAAATTGTTCTGAATTAAGGTAGTGCGGTGTTTCCATGTGCTGCTTCATAAATCCCACTAGATCAATAGAAAAAAAATTGGCAGACTAAATAAAACTTTATTATAAATTTAAAACGAGCCATTTTAAAAAATGTGTAACGTCCAAAATCCGGTAATTGAATGTATTCGATAACATTTGTTTGTGAACAAAACAAAAAATTTGTTCTTTGTTTTTGAATTTTTCAAAAACAAACGACTACACATTTAACATATTAAATGTATTTTTCTACTTCAAGCTACGAAAATGTCATTTTAATATATAGTAAAACCTATGTGAAAGGGAAAATTTTTCTAAGTTTAAATGTATAAATGTTTTCAGTCACTAGGACTGAAAGTAAATAAGTTTCGGTGGTCGCCTACAGGTGAGGGTTATTTAAAGGATTGAATAAATAATTGAATATTTGAGATTGAATTTGATTTACTGTTTCTGATGCTGTGTTTATTTCTGTCAATATCGCAGTATTTTGAAGGGATTGAATATTTTGAATATTTTGATCGAATCGAATCGAATCGAAACTAATCATTATATCAATTGTGTGTAATTAATTAATTAAACTAATAATGAGTATGTTTTTTTTCTATATCGGAGCGATAAAATAAAATTTGTATCAGATATATCGTATAATTTTTTCCTCCGATAATTAACTGTGAGATATAAAATATATTCTCTGAGTTCTTTCCGCAAAAAAAAATTTATTAAATAAATAAATAAATTTTATTAAAACATTTACTTTTATTTGTTTTTAATTGAAAATTTCCTACAATTTTTTAAATTTATACTTTAAACGATGACTTCCAGTCGGTAAAAAAATATTGGTAATATCTGTAAAAGTTTTTAGAGAAAATGTATGAACTATTTTCATTATTCATATTGTCAAATTATATCTAAATTTGACTGTGTAAAAAATAAATAATTATGTATCGCATTTTTACCAGTGTAAAATAATGTTATTATTGTGTTCGCCTGTTATTATTCCATCTGTAGGCGAACACAATAATAACATTATTTTACACTGGTAAAAATGCGATATACAATTGTTTATTTTTTACACAGTCAAATTTAGATATGTCGTTTTGTAAGTTTTTAGTAGATGAATTTGTAAATATTATCATTTATACAAGCGTAGAAAAAATAGCGTTTTCTACGCGTGGTAAAAACGTTTTTGCGTTCCTGAACTTATTCCACTCGACGCTATCGCGTGTCGTGGACGAATCGTTCAGTCACGCAAAAAGAGACGTTTTCACCACTTGTATAAAAATCTACTATTTTCGTTTCACCTCTGTGTTTGTTTATTTTTTTATTGCTCTCTCGTTTTTAATTAAAGGAATGGAGATTACTATCTCGTTTGTGTTTGTAAATAAAAAATAACTGAATGTGAAATGAAATGTACAAAGGTTCCCTCAAAAGAAATTGTTTCGAAGCTACTTGAAGCGATTGGACTTTTATATAAAAATAAACAAGAATCCGGACTGAGAAATCTATTATTTGTGAACAAAAATGTATAACAAAAAATCAATATTGGATACAACAAAATAAAAATCAAATAATTTAATACAAAAAAAAACCTATACAAAATTATATAAAATCAAATTAAAAAAAATAGAGCTTATAATATTATGTATGTTGATCCACTGTAAATTGGTAGTACACCAATATCCATATCTTTGATTGTCACATTCCCCTTGTAACTTATCTCATATTGAAACCAACAGTTGGTCGTACATCCTCATGAACTTATCCAGATGTCATAATATCAACCAACGCCTACTCCATTCCTTTTTTCCCAAAATAAATTCTTAATCCAATTCCAAAACTAAATTTATCACAGCTAACATTTTGAACAGAACTATTTATACAACTTCCACACCATCTAATGTGTCATTCTTTTTGCTTCATAAATAATATCAGTAATTTTCAATTGCACACTATCGGCCAATTACAAATTTAGTAGTGCATACCATCGATAAACTATCATCAATCATATCTAAATTTGACTTATTTGTAAATTTATAAAACAAAACACATCTTACTCGATTGCATCAACTAAATTTTTATTCGCCTATATATTAAAGTGTTACTTTATTACTGTGATTTGCGGCTTTAAAGTATCACTTTTCAACTATTTATTTTGTCGTCATAGCTACGTCCAAAAAAGCAAAAATCATTTGTATTTGTTTAAATTCTATGAAAAATAAATTTTTTTATCAAAGCAACCCGCAAATTCAAAATTTCATTATCCAATTTAAATAGTTGTTATCATTTGTTGTCATAGAATTTGGAAAAAATAATAAATATTTTGTCAAAGGTTACTTGTTCCACATATTTTTATTTTAAAATTTATGAAAATAAAAATGAAGATAAATAATTTTAATTTAGAATAAACAACTTTTCTTAAAATATTTTGCTTGCGGCGAATAAAAAATAGTATATGATGCACGGACGTAAGCTATTTTGGACTTAATGTGGGTGCAAATCTCGGCTAGCGCCTCGATTTGCAAACTCCACATCCGTCCAAAATCTTTAGCTTTACGTCCTAGCATCATAATGTACTATTATTTTTTTTTTTTTCACAAATTGAATTTATTAAATCATACATCAATTTACATTTGTAGCAGTAACATGATCAGTAGTGTGCTATTTTGTATGTTACTTTGATTAAGATTTAAATAATAATCTCTCGATCAAGCAATTGATCGATGTTTTATAGTAAAATTTTTCATCTATTGTTTCTTTTTACTATCTCTTTCATCGTACAAAAATTAAAATTCTCCATTTCAATTCTCAATATAATGCAAGTCAACCATTTCCATATATTATCCCACCAATCAACTTCTCTACAACTACATAAATTTGAACAACCGTATTACATTTACATGTAATACTATGACTTAGCTTTACAAAAAAAAATGTTTATCATTTAATTAGACAGAAATTTGTATTATTAATTGATATTGTGTGGTAACGCAACAAAGCAATTAAATGATAAAATGTTAAAATATTATTGAGTGACTTGTAGCACACATAAATGCTTTTATGTTTGTTTTAATTTTAAGGCCGAAACCGATACAAATTAGCAAATAATTATCGGATTTCTTCAAATATGAATATTCTAAATTTTATAGTAAAATTCGAAGTAGTCCGTCGTTACAAATAAAAACACAAAAGTTGTGCTGTAGTCTACTGCTTCGCAAATTATGTTATAATACATCTAAAATAACGAAACATTTAGTGGTAACATAGGAATTCTAGCCCACTCCTCCGAAGAGACTGGCGCCTCAAATTTCTTGTTATGTTTAGTATTATAATAATAAAATAAAATACTTCTTCGCTTATTTAATTTCAAGTTTTTGATTTTCAAATTCGAATTTTTCTTAGTTTTTTCAAACAACTTCCATTAACAAAAAATTTTAAACTCAATTAAATTTTAATTTTTTTTTTTTAAATATAACTCTAACCTTACTTTAAAATATATCAAATTTACAAAGAGGCGTTAATTCGTGTTCTTGAGATATTTAACTTTAAAGATTTTTAGTCCGATTAAAATTCTAATTGTTCATTATTTTCTCGAACCTCAGTGGTTAAAATTTTTTGATGATATAAATTGTTCGAAAAAATAATGAACAATTAGAATATTAATCGGACTAAAAATCTTTAAAATTAAATATCTCAAGAACACGAATTAACACCTCTTTGTAAATTTGATATATTTTAAAGTAAGGTTAGAGCTATATTTAAAAAAAAAAAGTTAAAATTTAATTGATTTTAAAATTTTTTGTTAATGGAAGTTGTTTGAAAAAATGAAGAAAAATTCGAATTTCAGTCGTACTAGAAATCTTTAAAATTAAATATCTCAAGAACAAAAATTAACGCCTCTGAGTTAATTTGATATATTTTAGAGTAAGGATAGAACTATTTTCAGAAAAAAAATTAAATAAATTCCAATTGATCTTCGACCCTAGCGCCATCTTTAAAAAATTTTTTTAAATATTTTTATTTAAAAATTAATTATAAAAACAATTAATTAATTTTTTTTCAAAGGACTAACTAATCATCTATCAAACAAAAAAAAGTTTGATGAAATCGGTATAGCCGTTCTTTAGCAATTTAATTTCAAAGTTACATAAGATTGGCAGAATTTTCATTTTTCATGCATGTTGGGGTGCCCCTTATGCTCAAACTATGCACTTCAAAAAAATTTTAAAATAAGTTGTATTTTTTATTTTGTCCATACTACTTATATGCCAAGTTTCAGGAAAATCAAAAATGGTCAAGTTCAAATTTCGACTTTTTCACCTGCGTAGATCACGTTTTTCATCAATAGAAACTTCCAAATGCTATTCTGATGTGTGAATGTAATTTAGATAAAGTTTTTTTCCCAAAAAAATTTGTTTTTATTTCGTTTTCAATTAAAGTGAGTTAATCAGAATTTTTTTTAGCGTCAATGATATTATATTTTCGATATAAAGGTAACATAAGCATATATTGTGCCGGTGAGTAAGATTATACCTAAAATATGAGCAAAATCGCTTCATGAGAAATAGGTAAAAAATTCAGTGTCATATTCCTTGATCAACTGACGCACTGTCTTGCTCAACAATAAACTCCAGATGTATAGAATTATATTGAAAGCAGTGCTACCGTGCTATCATCAAGAAATATTACATAACTAAAATTTAGGACTATCGTGGACTGAATAGAGTTAGTTGGCCAGCACCCCTAAGACATCACATATAAACTTACTAATATGTAATTGCCTTATTCGTTAACTACTCAACATACAGTAGACTGGCAAGAATCTCATTTGGAAATTGTAGTTTTTATCTTGGTCTTACACTTTTTGTCTTACTAATATAATTTTATTCCTATTTAAAAATTATTTTTGATTATGTAATACATCTGACCTCGATTAAAGTCTAAGAGTCTAAGGTTAAATTTTCATTCAGAAATAAAGTATATATGACAATGGAATTTCTAATATCATATTTCAAAATACAGATGATCATCACTTTATGCATTTGAATATTTATAGTAAAATACACAATAAGCTTTGCATTTATATGCAATCAAAGTGATATAAGCTTTTATGGTATTACAAATACTCTTCATCCCACAACGGTACATCTGTGTGGGCAATAATAACAAAAAACTTTTTAAAGTTTACCACCTACAACAAGAAACTCAACATAAACATTATACGGAAATAAATGTTATACGGTATACTTTGTTTAGTTTAATAAAATTAACTGGTTCGAGCATAATAATTGAAATTGAGATCCCCTTAACCGCTTGTGTTTAATTGTCAATACGCCATTCGTTCCAAAGAAGTTCCATTTGTTGTTATTCAAAACATTTGATACGTCCATTTATAAACAGATTACTTGAATTTATTCCAGCTATATCACATTATAGAAAAGGCCATTGTGATTGAGTGGAATTTTTTCTTTACAATGTTTTGAATGTGACCACCACATAGTATTCTATTATATCAAACATAAAACTTAAATCAAACAAACTTTTTATTGCAAATACTCTGGAAGTGAAAATAGAGCGTACAAAACAATCGATTGTTTTTATTTTATAGCATTGATCGGTTCAAGAAAATAAAACAAAAAAAAAATAATAACAAATGAAATAAAGAAAAAAAAAATTATAGTATAAATTACAGAAAAATAAAAATTAAATAATTTCATTAAAGGCTGATTTTCAAATGCGACGAAATTGCTGTAAAAATGTCGGCTGCGCGGCGCCACGAACAAGTTTTAATTTTATTTATATTATGTTTCTTTTTTATTATGTTTTCCATATATTTTTCTCGCTTTAGATTCGTTGGCCTTATACATTTTTTTTTTCGTTTTAAATAGCGTTTCATGTTAATCGACGTGATCTTTTTTTTTTTTTGCTGTACATATTTTTGTGTTGCTTTGAGTTCTCTTTATGATTTTATATATTTCGATTTTTTTTTTCAAATATTATCAATACGAAGATAATGGAATTATTGGAAATAGTTTCGATTTTGTTTATACATATTTCTTACATGAAAAGAAAATTCTTATGTATGAAACTATGGATTGCTGTACGCGATTCTATAACAAAAATGGAAATTTTTAGAGCTTTTACTTTTTTAGCTATTTCTGTGTATATATATTTGTAACAATTTCCAGCCTTAACATGCCAAAAATATATGTTTATATCGTTTATTGTCTGCATAGATTCGGTTTAAGTATCCATAGTAGCTTCCGAGCATGAAATTTGTCAGAGCTCAAATAGGGCCCTGATCGAGGTTTGCCTTAGATCGATTGGTTCCTGATTATGAGCGTTACGCTTTTGTCCTACCAGTTCGTCGTATACAATTAAATAGGGCAGATTGCTCAACTAGGGGTCGAATACCAAAAACCAAATCAGGACTTAACGTATTTAAATAAGGTTAACCCTAAAAGAGCATTCAAAATCAGACCTGGAACAGTCCCACATCTGATTGCCCTATAATAGTTTCTAATTTTTTTAAAATCTAAAATTTTAAAATATATCGGAAAATGGTCGCTATTGCTACAATCTTAGATTGCTGTTCATTTGAATATATCAATTGCTTTATATTGGCGTTGCAATACCATAGATGTTAAAAAATATTTACTCCGTCTCAATTTCATGCACATTGATTGGTCCTGTATTAGTCCGTATGGCTTTTTTAATTCTGTACAATATCGTCGTACTGTGGTTGCTGTAGTTGTTTTTATAGATATCAGAATCAGGGATTTCTTTGTCCGTACAGCGTACAAATGGACTTTGTTCGATTCAATAGTCTCGAGTGCCTACAATCCACAAATGTTTAAAAAAGCATAATATGTGTCATGCACATGATGTGCACTATACCGTGCACATGTCGTAAAACGCGTTAGCACTTATATATATTTTTTTTTGAATAAAATGTGTTGTGTTATAGGGTTTACAATTAGTGTCACAACAACACATAAATACCTTTTAAGACCTAGGTCTACACCTAGGTCCCACAACAACTGGCGTTCTAAGGTCATGATGAACGCTTTTTTTAAACCTCTGCGGGTTGAAGTCACCTGAGACTAAGGATTCTAGCAAACTATTCCATTTGTATGCAGTTCGGACAAAGAAGTCTTTCTGCGATCTATCAGTATGACAGCGTGGGATCTCGACTGTTTGACTGGTTGCGGTAGCCGATTGTCGAGTGGAACGGGGGTAAGAATAAGTTTGGGGCATGATGCTGCTGATTTCATCTGAGCACTGTTGATGACGATGTTTGTAAAAAACAACGAGGTCAGCAACAGTGCGACGATGTTTTAGGGAATCAAGTTTTGATGTGCACGAATGTGCACAAATATGCACAAATGTTAGCCGAATGTTTTACAAATAATAAAAAAC
The DNA here is from genome assembly GCA_963693315.1 of Diogma glabrata. Classification (NCBI taxonomy): domain Eukaryota; kingdom Metazoa; phylum Arthropoda; class Insecta; order Diptera; family Cylindrotomidae; genus Diogma; species Diogma glabrata. Next base: position 71,830,277 of record OY856186.1, on the reverse strand, counting down.
GAAGCGAAACGAAATTTATTTAATGTAAAGAAGAATAAACAAAGAATAAAACAATGGAGAGTGTTATAAGTTGTTGAACATTTTCTAAATTTTATGAGATAATATGACTGTCGTAATAATAGAGTGATGAATTTTATTTTATTTTCATCTAAAATGGTGTGCGATAGAAATTTTTTTGTGAAGGTAATGAATACATAATCAAAAAACAAACGGCCACTTTGAATAATTAATATTAATGATTCAAAAAAATTATTAAGTTTTTTCAATATTTTTTTTGTCAGTTTTCATGTTGTTCCTGATATTTAAATTTATTTTTATATAGTATTAAGAAAATTGTGAAAAATTATTATTATTTTTTATATGTAAGCCAAATATTTAAATTTTTTGAATTTTGATTTTTTTCCTTTAAATTGTATCGATAGAAAAATGGAGAAAAATGGACCCTCATTCACAAATGCAATCACACACATACATTTTTATTTTATAACTTAAAAATATAACTGCAATCTTTATTTGTCGTAATAACGTTACCAAAAATATAAGTCTAGGAAATATTCATAACGTATTAGAAGATCATAAAAGTCATGCAACAAATATTTTTGTATTAATGCCTGAAAGTTCTGAAAATTGGACAACGCATGGGATCTTAATGAAACTTTAGTATATTCAGATTCACTTGAAAATGGAAAATCAGGATTCATTTCAAAGTAGGACAAAATGGCGGGTAGTCTCCCAAAAACCTGTTATTTTAATCATCAATAACTTCTAATGCTAGTTTTCAATCTTATTAAGACTTGGTATATAAGGTTTTAGTATTGTTTCCAATATTCCTGGGTACTAACTTCCAATTTGTCAGTTCCGTGTTCGTTCCTACTTTAGCCTACAGTTACAAATGGATTTTCGTGAAACGTTAGTAAAAAGTTGTAATCATTATGAAAAAGATTTTAGTAGGTTTTGGGGTATATTGGCCATAGAGTTGGGGGATCCACCATACAACAGATGATGTTTTCACATTTATGTTTGTTGGGAGCATACAAAATTCGTTCGCTAATTATTTTTGATGGCACTTTGACAAAAATGCAAATATGTTTATGGCAAGGAGGATTTGATTTTGCGATGTTGCGATATTCAACAAAGTGCTTAATAACATCGTGTCTAATGATCGAATTGGATGAACGATAATTCCTAAATATTTAGCGCGGTTCTCAACAGTTTCGCGTTCAAACTGCTGGTTTTTCACTTCCGTTAAACATTTTTTTGCTTTTTTCTGCATTTTTCTTATTGACTTTATCTGCACTACAGCCTACAATAATGAAGTGATTATGATGAAAATTATGAAAAAGGTTTCAGTTAGTGTAAGAAAATAATAATCAGATCATGATTTTGGAGCACATCCACTAAAATGGGAGAGGACCATACAAATGCTGTCTTTTTCACTTTCTTTTTAAAGTTTGTTTCGAGTGACAAAGAACCATTTTTGAACCATATTGGGATAAGTAGCGGGAGCAAAATTTTATTTGAAACTTCAGAAACATCAGTTCCTGATAATAAATTTTCATTAAACTTGGTAAATATGCTTATAATATGATTTGTAAAAGTTCTGCAGCCCAACTAGGGTTGGTCACTTCCGGTAAAATTTTTTTTTTTAATTTATGTATTTTTTCAACAGAATTTATGTCTGTTGTGAATATTACAGTTTTCTTTAATGAACTAACTTTGATAATGGGCAAACTGGTGTTTGTTTTTATAATTAGAACTATATACGCGAAATCTATAACAACAATATTTAGCTATTTATTAAAGTATTTGATATATATATGTATATATATATATATATATATATATATATATATATATATATATATATATATATATATATATATATATATATATATATATATAAGCTCACTATATATCCTGAAAGTTTTATTGCCATAGCTGTGATGAAGTTAGCCTATGCACCAGCGCGTTGCCAATATTTGTTTACCTTTAACTTTGAATAACATTTATTAGTACAAACTCTACACTGAAAAAAAATTGAAGTTCATGACAACCTCATCCCGAAGTTGGTAGTCGATTATTCATGCAAAGAAAAACTATTTGCAAACAATTTCACTGTGATTGGGACAACTACACGATAACATTTTCCTAGCAACAGAATGAGGTTTATTTAAAATATAAAGTGTTATATCCAATATAACAGTAGTTGAATAAAAATAATAACTATTTCCCTGAAACAAATTTTCTTTGGCCTTATATCATGAATTTTTCATTTTAAAGTTTAAGTATTTGAGATTAATTGAACTATATTTTATTTTCACATAAATATTTCGTGTGATTGTCTCAACTTCATCGATTTATAATTGTAGAGTTGTTGAAGCAATTTCGTAGTTTGATTCGCCATATGTGACCGCACGGTGAGGTTGAGACAATTGCATTTCGATTGGAAATAGGACATGTTTTTTTCAGTGTAGCAATTATGACTTTTTGTGTCTTGTTTGTAATAATATTGTTAAGGTCCAAGTTTTAGATCTATGAGAATTATGCTTATATGTTGAAGAACTATTTTGACTGAGTCAGGTAAGTTGTTCGGCATTTGTATTGAAATTAAGACCTAGTAGGTCCCTTGTAGGAGCTAGGTCTTAAAAGGTATCTATGTGTTGTTGTGACACATTTTGTAATTCCTATTACAAAACAATATTATTAAAAAAATTTGATACTTTGTACTTTTCACGTCACTCAAACGAATAATTTAAAATTATACCTTGTTGTGATGATATGATTCAAAATTCAAATCGTTCTGTTTGCTGTAAACAACTCGTATATTTTTGTTCAACTTTCCCGTGGTTTTACTCAGACTGAATTTTAGTCATACAGAATGACATGGTATCTACTTCATTGAAACCCGACCTGGACTATTTCACAGTGTTCTCCAAAATTTTCTCTGGTTATAATGACTTTGTTTACCACCTGACGCTATGTACGCTAGGGACCTTGGTGAGATTTTAAATGCTTAGGCATTGGTTTTAACTACTCTGGTTCTTAGCATCTCATCGCATTCAACCATAATTTTACCACTGTTATGGAATATCAGAAAATTTCCAACGGCAAACATTGTTAATTATTGCAATTTTCTAGTTTTCTACTACCTCCTTTAATTATTACTTTATATAGTCTTATCTTAGTCTTAAATTACTGTTACTTCTCATGTTTACAGACACACATACTTCGTTGCAAATAGCTCTGTTCCTAGTTTAAAAAATTTTAAGGAGTTTTCATGACTGAACTATCGGTTGACTGTAGAAGTATAAAATAACTACATTTTCCTCAGTAAAAATTAAAATTAGTTGCTTGTTTCCATCCCTAACCTACAAGGAGGTTGATGGTTTGCATACAGAATAACTGAATGTTCTACTATCTTAGAACTGTGTCAGAAAGAAGTTCAACCTGAACGATTCGCATCAACTCAGCTCATGAGCTGAATATTTTGAAAGCATTAATTTTATTAAGGTTCGGCTTATTCCATTATTTTCAAGTAACGACGATCTTAGACCGTTCTTTAAGGTATCGTATTCAGGGCAATCCAGAAGAACATGTAATGCAGTTTCATCCACGTCACACGTTGCGCATATACCGTTGTCCGTAACATCAACTCGAGTATACTCTCTAAATTTGCCATGTTCAGTTATAAACTGGACCATAGGACTAGTCAGAATTACCTCGTTCGTGCCTAAAGTGAAAATTGCATCGCTGATGAAGAGATACGTTTGTGTTCCCTTGGCTTCCGTTCGTTGAAAGTCTCCTGGTACCGTCCGTTGTTTTCTTTCAACTCTAATGTTTGTGTTTACAGCACGGTTGTATAATTCGACCTTCTCCTATAGAAGACGGTCAACAGGGATTGTGCCTGCAATGACCTGAGCAGCATATTTCTTTGAGCACTTAATACCGTGGGTTATGCTTATAAGGTTGGTCCTCCCATACCAACCAGCTGAGCTGTACGTTAAAATAAGATGCAGTGTAGTTTTATCTAAACCGCACCATTCGAGTTATATGACTTGAGACACCCAACTTTTCGTCCAAGTCAACATCAAGGTATCTGGTTTTACTTATGATTATAATGCCATTTACTTTAATGGTTGGTGGTCTTGTTCTGTTGTACATGTTCTTTAGCTGTAGCATAACTGTTTTTTATGATTTGAAGTCGCCAAGCATCCTATCTCCGACTTTTGAAACTATAATTACCCTCAAACTTTCACTCTTTAGGAAATATATGTGCAAAATATCCTGTCTGGTATTTATATATAAAGCGCCATGGATCCTTGTTGCCTACTTCCCTACTCTGCCTTTTAGTTGAACCTTTTGCACGTATATATTTTGAAGCTGCCTCAGATTTGGATGAAGTTCTTTCTGGTATTTTCTTCTAACCTGTTTTACCTCACTTTTGAAATTAGTTAGATCATTGGTCCACCAACCTAGATCCATTTGTTTAATGCAATTTGATTTACGCGGTGTGGCCTCTTCACAAGTATTTTTTTATAACCTCTGTATAAGAAAAGCAACTACCGTTTCACAGTCCACAGAACAGCAAATCTCTTCAGCTTGCTTCTTGACTTGCTTAATATTTAGTTCTAGATTTAGATTAAGGAGTTGGTAGCAACGACTTTGTACCTATTGCAGGTATTAATATTATTAGCCCAAGAGAAGCAGGCTGAGAACAGCTCTTAGAATTAGTTTTCTCAAACGAAATCACACGATGATCACTGCAGGTCCACCCTTCATTATATTACGCGACACTAAAGTAACGTTTGCTGACAAATCGCCGTTGTGTGCATATGTGCTTAGATTTCCAGATTAGTTCGCCACAAAAAAACTCTCTCGTGAAATGAAATCTTTAAGTTTGTGGTCTCTGCTGTCAGTGATATAACCACATCTTTGATTGAGCGTTAAAGTCACCGACAATTATTTTACTGGACTTTTTATATGGCTTTGTCTTATATTCAGTTTAAATAGTACGCGATATGCTTTCGAAATTGACAATAGACGCTAGCTAGATAAAACGCTTCACCAGGGTATATAACCTCTACACAGACGCAGTGAGAATCTGTTATAGTTTTTATACTGGTGTTGGAAAACTTATGTAGGTAGGTATGCATATGTCCAAAGCACTGACACTTGAAACAGCGAAGGGTCATGACATACTCCTGAACTATCCATGATGCCCACTCCACGTAAACCTTTTTTTGTAATTAGAATTTGCTTTTAACATTCAGTGTTTAGCTCCGCCACCCTACAGCTAATGTCTACGCCAGTTTTCGCACCAATCTGAAATATAGGTTTGATCACTGTTGTTTTGGTATCAAGTTCATTTTGCCTTATGATTGCAGATGCTAGTTCTATTTCAGTAAGGTCAGCTCTGATCCCTTTTATTATAATTCGTGGCATCGGTTTCTTGTGTTGACTTATCAGGAAACCGGCATTTTTCAACGACTCGATCAACAGAATCCCATTGTCTCTCGAAATCAACAGAATTCCATTGTCTCTCGTGCTTTTCATCACTTTCACTCTTAAACCTCCGTCACACTCCGTCCTCCGTTCTATTTTGTTTTCTCTTTTCTTGCGTTTTGGCTTTTATCACCACTCCTTTCTCCTTTTCATTTTTCCTCTCCTCACCAACTAGGGTCTACTCTTCCTCTAGGACGACTGTTTCATTAGCCGGCTCAGTTTCACTTCCTTTTGATTTAGTCATGTTTTCACTCATTTCGTTTCATTGTTGCTGCTGTGAGACAACAGCAGCATCTGACTGTTGGCTATCCTGTGTCTGAACAGCTTCAGCATATGCTATTTTTCGCCGCTTCAGTACCTGCTTGCGTATCTGTGTTTTTGGTATTTTATGTTGATCATTGATATCCTTTCTGTATTATGTCAGCAAAACCTTGCTGAACTGAGTCAAAAACACAGTTTTCAATTTCTATATTATGGAGTACCTCATCGTCTTCTCGCCCTTTTGTTTGATCTAACTCTCTTTAGTTCTAGTTCTTCTTCAAATTCAGGTTCCTCGTTGCGTAAGTTCAACCAAACCACAGTAATCGATCTTCCCTAATTCTATACTGCTGTTTCCTGCCATAGCTCATATTCTTTGATGTTGCCAAATTGGGAGATTTTCTTGTGTCCTTATGACAACTTTCAAAAATCTTTAGTGTCGTTATGTTTATTCCTTTTGTTATGGTTCTAGCAGCGCGATAAATTTCTAATTAGTTTATAATAAGCATTTCTCAAGAGAAAAACGATAAACATGTGGGTGATAGGATCTCGTCTTCCAATATCTTTAAAAGTAAATGCGTACCTATTGTAACGTTTCTTAGCCGAGTTACAATTATTTAGTTCGATCACTAAATCAGGAAATTTAAAACACAATGGATTTTCTAAACGTTATAATTTTATTCGTTCAAGATTTTACAATAAAAATATTTCTCCTATTACTATTCCCCTTTTAGTAGTTCTTCTGCTACTAACAATATTTCACCACTTATAATTCTTTTATACTTGTTCACAATATCACTTTTAACTTTCTACTTATAACACTGTTAATTTTACTTCGCCTTTATCACTGCTAAATTTTTATACTTTTTGTATCGCTAACAGCTTTATACTAGTTGTATCCTCGAACAACACCTTTTATATATACTACATGAAATAGCCTCGAAACTGCTGTAATGTTCTAGATAGAACACACCCTTTTTTTTTTCCTTTATCAACAATAAGACGATCTTCAAATATTGACACCTAGGTGTGAAATCTATTCTTTTCAATTGTTTTATTTACCAATTTTTATTTCGTTAACCAATCCTTATTCGATAAAACAAATACTTCCTATTAAATGTTTACTTTGGTTGCATTGTTACCTTTTGTATCTTTTGATTTTTATATTTGTAGAACTAACGAGAATTTTCTTGAAAGTTCTATTGTTGTTGTGTTCTATCATCTTCCATAATCGTCACATTCTCCCCCACTTATTTCTGTTCGTCCCGAATAGAATCTAAATCTCCCCCTCTGTAGGGTACTAATCTTTCTAGATGAACGACTTTTGGTTTCGCTCGTTGACCTTTCTTTATTCGATAAACGACATCGTTTAATTTTGTTATGATGGTATAAGGTCCTTCCCAAGATGTTTGTAGTTTTGGAGATAGTCCTTTTCTCCGCTGTGGATTGTGTAGCCACACTAGTTGTCCTTCCTCAAATCCTTTGTTGTTTGCGCGAATGTCATACCGAGCCTTCATTCGATCACTGGATATCTGTGCTTTCTGTCTGACAAACGTGTGTACCTCCTCAAGTTCTTTTTGAAGTTTATTAACATAATCTTGTACACATAATGTTGACGATGGAATAATCCCAAACTTCAGATCACCAGGTAGCCGTAAATCATTTCCAAAAATGGTTGTAGCTGGCGTCGTTTTGGTTGTATCATGCACTGCTGATCTATAAGCCATCAAGAATAACGGAATATGACGGTCCCAATCACGTTGATTCTTGTTTACTACTTTTGCTAGATATTTCTCAAGAGTAGCATTAAATCTTTCCACCATGCCGTCTGATTGGGGATGTGAAGCAGTTGTTCTAGTTTTATTAATTCCAAGTATCTGACAGATTTCTTGAAATATGGTAGATTCAAAATTTCTTCCTTGATCTGTGTGAATCTCCATCGGTACTCCGTAGCGACTTATCCAATTGCTAACTACTGCTTCAGCGATCGTTGTTGCTTCTTGGTTTGGTATTGCACACACTTCTGGCCATTTGCTAAAATAATCCATCATGACTAGCACATATTTGTTGTTGTTATCAGACGTCGGAAATGGTCCAGCTACATCCATCGCAATTCTCTCGAATGGTGCTCCTACATTATACTGCCTCATATTACCACGACTTCTTCTTGCAGGTCCCTTTGCAGCCGCACATTGATCGCATGCTTGACACCATTCCACTACCGATTGACGTGCTCCTGACCAATAAAATCTACGCCGTACTTTAGCAAGGGTTTTGTTAATACCCAGGTGACCGCCACTGGTTCCTTCATGATATTCCTTTAATACTTGAGGTATTCTTATTTTGGGAACTACTATCATTGATTCTTTAACTGATCCGTCAGGACTTTCCCAAATTCTTTTCAAGCATCCATCTTCAATACAGAGACTGTCCCATTGTGCCCAATATGCCTTCAACGTTTGACTTTTATCGGCAATCTCACTCCATGCAGGTTTTTCTCCCTTTTCCTTGAACTTTATTATTGGTGCTAAGCTAGGATCTTCCAGTTGCTCCTTTCTTACTACTTCAGGTGTCCAGTCTTCACTAGGAAGTACTTGCAGAAGCCTGACATCATTAATGTTTTCCTTACTCTCCACCCGATTACAGTGCTTGCATTCCACCTGGCATGGCCTTCTTGATAATGCATCTGCATCTCCATGTGCACTTCCCCAGACGATTGTTTCGGTATTAGGTGACAGCTTTTCGCGATGTTCCAATCTCATGCTTGATTCTGCACCATTCATCTGAAGAACCAACTCTACGTTACCATACTTGAGTACTCCATTTCCAGCGTCTATTACAAATCCATTCGGCCTCATGAAGTCCATTCCCAAAATTACTTCATCAACGATGTCTGCCACTAGAACTTCATGCTGAAAGTGCGTATTTCCAATTTTTATATCGGCAATTTTGCTTCCCCTGATAGTTGCACTTTCCCCTGTTGCTGTTTGTATTCGATATTTTTCTGCTGGTTGTAATTCCCCTTTTAGTAAATCTGTACGGACTATTGTGCGAGTTGCTCCAGTATCTAGCGTAATGATACAGTTGTTGTCATCAATTTTAGCTCCAATCGTTAAACTGTCACCATTCCTTGCGATTCTTGAAATAGGGATGGAGATTATGGGGCATTCGGTTGTGGGAGCCAGCTTACGCCCCTTAAAGCTGACTCGTTTTAGTTTAACCCTTCCGCTGCTATTTGACCATCCTCTCCCGCTTGAGCCTTTTCTTCAGATGATCTCCGTCTGATTGGTGATGTTGATCTGCCCCGTTTTCGTCTAGCCTCTCTGCATTCTCGAAATATGTGACCAAGTTTGTCACATACCCAACATCTTATTCTACTGTTAAATTCTCCAGATCTTCTTTGGGGCCTAAAACTATCCTCTTCTTCCATTTCTACACGGCGTACTTTGATTGTTGGTTTGACAATTGCTTGTGCCGTCTCACTAGTCAATGCACAAGCTATTGTTTCAGCAAATGTAGCTTTAGGTGTCATCACAGCTGACTTTCGCGTCTCTGGATCTCTTATGCCGTCGATGAACGCATCTATCTTCATTCTTTCCATATAGTCTGGTGATGTATTTCCATGTGCCATATGTACCAGACGTTCGATCGCAGACGAAAACTCTTGCAAACTTTCTCCAATTCGCTGATAGCGACCCTTCAACTCAAGTCTGTATATCTCCCGCTTGTGGTCACTACCATATTTGCGATCTAAAGCCTTCATGATCTCATTGTAGCTCCTTCGATCTTGTTCTGGAACTGCTTGTATTGTTTCTGCTGCTTCACCCTTCAGTGCCACTATTAAAGCTGCCACACGATGTGGTTCGTTCCAACTGTTCTGATCAGCTGCTGTTTCAAATTGGAATTTGAAAATTCCAAACGATGATGTACCATCGTATGTGGGCGGTTTTAACTTCATGCTTTGTGTTTGTTGAACCGTGTGAATTGTTTTACCTTTAATTTCAACATCTTGAAGCCTTCTTTCTACTTCTACTTTAAAGTCATCTACTTTCGATTGTACTTTCTGTTCCAGAACTTCAACTTCTTTTTGCACTTTCTCGACTTTTTCATCCACAATTTTCTCTACTTCGATGCGTAGATTCGCTGCCATATGTAGAAGTTTCTCGTCGATGTGTGTTTTAACCAAGCTAATTTCTTCTCGACTTGAAGCGATGTTGGCATCTAACTTTTTCATTTCATTACTCATGCTGTTACTTTGCAAATCTAACTTTTTGTTCATAACCTCCATGTTTGCCTTTACATCTGCTCTCATGTTGAAACTCATTTGCTCCATCATAGCCATTAACTGTGCAAAGTCGTTGTTTGCTGGTACGACTTGCCTCGTTGTTTCAACAGCACCATCTTTAGCTTCACTATTTCCTGCATCTGGATTTTCATCTGCTTCTTCTTGCCCAAAACGATATTTTTCTGGATCCAATCCAGCTGCTTCCATAGCTTTTATTAATCGCTCTTTCAACTCATTCTTAGTTCCCGTTGTTGAAAGATTCCTTTTCTCCAATTCGCTCTTCAGATCTTGAACTTTTAATCCATTCAAATCCATCTTATTTCCCAATTTCACTTCTGACACCAGTTGTAACGTTTCTTAGCCGAGTTACAATTATTTAGTTCGATCACTAAATCAGGAAATTTAAAACACAATGGATTTTCTAAACGTTATAATTTTATTCGTTCAAGATTTTACAATAAAAATATTTCTCCTATTACTATTCCCCTTTTAGTAGTTCTTCTGCTACTAACAATATTTCACCACTTATAATTCTTTTATACTTGTTCACAATATCACTTTTAACTTTCTACTTATAACACTGTTAATTTTACTTCGCCTTTATCACTGCTAAATTTTTATACTTTTTGTATCGCTAACAACTTTATACTAGTTGTATCCTCGAACAACACCTTTTATATATACTACATGAAATAGCCTCGAAACTGCTGTAATGTTCTAGATAGAACACACCCTTTTTTTTTTCCTTTATCAACAATAAGACGATCTTCAAATATTGACACCTAGGTGTGAAATCTATTCTTTTCAATTGTTTTATTTACCAATTTTTATTTCGTTAACCAATCCTTATTCGATAAAACAAATACTTCCTATTAAATGTTTACTTTGGTTGCATTGTTACCTTTTGTATCTTTTGATTTTTATATTTGTAGAACTAACGAGAATTTTCTTGAAAGTTCTATTGTTGTTGTGTTCTATCATCTTCCATAATCGTCACACTATATTCACTTTCAGTAATAGTCACAAGGTAGTTGGTTGCTCACGTATTTTCCACTACATAACCTGGCTTTAACTGTATTTAAATGTATCCTCTTCCATTAAAGTGGATGGAGCATTCCACTTGAGACTCTATATCATTTTTATTCGAGTCCAACAGAGTTAGTTATGCAAAGGCTCGGTAATCTCAAGGACTCGGAGTTCTCAGTGTGACATTTAACCCCTTGGTAAATTTTGAGGTGGGAAGGATAGGCTCCTACCTCCTTGTATAGTAGCATAGTGTTTAACTTTGGAGCTAATTTGCATCTCAAACGACAGTGCTCCCAGCAGCTGGAATTATGTTCTCCGAAGTCTAACGTAACTAACTGTTTTTCCCTTTCTATTCTCATTAATAAATTGCGTATCGACATTTGTTTGCCTACATGAACCTACCATGCTGGTCATCGGCACTACCCGCTCATCAATATTTATCTGGTGACTTTACAGTTTTTAGCGTACCTTTCAGAAAGAAAAAGCTCGTATACATGGTGCGATTAGTATTGTTGAGCTTAATTAAGCATCATTTTTGACAGCGACAGTCTTTTTCTTCCTTCTGATATTATATTAGCTGCATTTCATGAAACCGTGTGATCCGCATCCGCATAAATTTTACATGCAAATTGAGATCCAACTTTGGTTTTGGATCAAAAATCATGATCTAAATATTACTTCCAGTTTGAAAATGTAGGTGAAAAAATATTTTGTATTTCGTAATTGGTATAATAAAAAAAAACAGAAAATTTAAGAACCGAACGCATCCAAAACTAATAGAAATAAAAATTACAAATAAAAACTAATAAATTTAATTTAAAAAGTTTATTCACACAAAATTATTTGGGATGTTCACCAAAATTGTTTGAAAAATTGAATTTAAGGAAATGAAAAACAAAATTAATGACATACAAAAAAAAAGTGAATATCATTTTGAGTAGTCCCAAAATTAATATTTCATTGTAATTTTGAGTAGTGCTTTTAGGCAATTATTATACCAACCGAACTCACCCATTATTATATTTTTGTGTCGTTTCATGAAACATGACCTAATCTGGATCAGATCTTGCGTCAAGAAATGCAGCTATTATCTCTTCATTTTATCTTTATGATTATTGATTATGAATTACACTTTAAATTTAGTGCGATTCGATTTTGTACCACATTTTTACCCAAATTTCAATATACATAAATAAAAATAATTTCCAATTAATATAATTACTGTTTATACAAAATTAAATTTTGTTTTTTTAGTTCTTAATGTTCATGACACAATTTACACTTTTCGGAATACAGATAAAATCTATCAAGGACATTATATTTATAGTATAATTTTGACAGAAAATTATTCACCACAACGTGAAGTTTGTCTAATTTGTTTTAAGAATGGTGAAAATGACATCAGAAAAAATTATTTAGGTCACTCATATACACGAGTGACGTGCTCGTGTCTTTTATGTACTAATATAACATATATTATTTCATTTTGAAATATAACACTTTTGTACTTTGTATTTCAAATTTCTTCATTCATTATCTAAACCATAGTTTAGAAAATATATTCAAGTAGTTCTTTAAATCTTGTAGATTCCCATATATGAATATTTAAAAAAAACAATAAATAGGTAACTTAACAACTTATCATGCAATTCTCTTTCTCACGGTTGATATTTAACTGAATTTTGTTTTGATTTAAGTTTTTGAAATTGTGGAATAACATAAATAGCAAAACCAATGATGTCATACTTATTATTGTCTTTAAAACTATTTATAAATTAATTTGTTTTGCTTGTAAAATTTAATAATAATTTTATTATTTTTTATTTATTTTCAGTTTGCATTGGAACAAATGGAAGAATGTCGGTGCCCTCGAATCGAGAGCATCATTATAGGAATTTACGAGATAGATACACAAATTGTACATATGTTGATGGAAATCTTGAGCTGACATGGTTACAAGATCCAAATTTTGATTTAACATTTTTACAAAATATCAGAGAGGTAACTGGATATGTTCTAATTAGTCATGTTGATGTAACGAACATAATCCTACCTCGGTTGCAAATTATTAGAGGAAGAACTTTATTTAAAGTAAGCGTGTATGAGGATCCTTTTGGTCTTTTTGTAACATATTCTCATATGGATACATTACAATTGCCAGCATTACGTGATATTTTAGCTGGTTCGGTTGCAATTTTTAACAATTATAATCTGTGTCATATGAGAACGATTAACTGGGATGAAATTATATCTGGACCAAATGCTACAATGAAATATACGTATGATTTTGCGTCACCGGAACGAAATTGTCCGTCGTGTCATCCAAATTGTGAATATGGATGTTGGGGTGAAGGAGAACATAATTGTCAAAAATTTAGTAAAATTAATTGTTCGCCACAATGTGCGCAAGGACGATGTTTTGGTACGCAACCGCGGCAGTGTTGCCACCTATTCTGCGCTGGCGGGTGTACCGGTCCTACACAAAAGGACTGCATAGCATGTAAGAATTTTTATGACGATGGTGTATGCAAACAAGAATGCCCACCAATGCAAAAATACAATCCAACAAATTATCTATGGGAACCAAATCCAGATGGTAAATTTGCCTATGGCGCAACTTGTGTGAGAAACTGTCCGGAACATTTATTAAAAGATAGTGGTGCTTGTGTTCGAACATGTCCCTCAGATAAAATGGCGAAAAATGGAGAATGTGTTACATGTAATGGACCATGCCCTAAAACATGTCCAGGTCATGGTATAATTCATTCCGGCAATATTGATACCTTTAAAGGATGTACAATTATTGAAGGATCAATTGAAATATTAGATCAATCATTTGATGGATTTCAACAAGTTTATGCAAATTTCTCATTCGGTCAAAGATTTATGAAAATGAATCCACAAAGGTTACAAGTGTTTGAGACATTACGAGAAGTGACCGGCTATATAAATATTCAAGGATATCATGAGGATTTCACAAATCTTTCTTGTTTTAAAAACTTAGAAGTGATTGGTGGGCGACAATTAATGGAAAATTTATTTGCTTCATTTTATATTGTGAAGGTAAACAGAATAATAATTTACATTTTTAATTTCATTTGTCAGCATTAACGTATAATTTTTTTTTATTACATTTTTAGACGTCACTACGATCACTGGAACTGAAATCATTGAAATATATAAATGCAGGAGCGGTTGCAATTTTAGAAAATAAAAACTTATGTTTTGTAGAAAGCATTAATTGGGCTAAAGTTAAAAAAGCGGCTGATCGGATTATTATTAACGCGAATCGAAATCAAACAGAATGCAGTAAGTTCATACTAAACCCTTAGTTTTTTAGCACAGAAATTCAATGTTCATGTTTTTTTTTTAGAAAAAGATGGATTGATTTGTTCGGAAGAATGTACAAAAGCAGGTTGTTGGGGTTCGGGTACGGATCAATGTTTAGAATGTGCTAACTTTTTATATAAAGGACAATGTTTGGCTTCGTGTGATAGTCTGCCAAAGTAAGTTTTATAAAAAAATTACAAATAATAACATATTTTTTTGTATGTCACTGATGCACTGCCAACAAGTATCCCTCACCTGTGTGAGATTACTAATTTTTAACAATTCAATAAAATTTTTGGTTTTACATTATAGTTTTAAAGAAAAATACTCTGTTCAGGCTTGGGTTTGAACCCGTGTCCTAATTGGTCAAAAATAGTTGTTTTCATTAAAACTAACTCAATAAAATCCAATAGAATTTTGATTAAATTAATAAACAGCGATTTATGAACAGCTTTTCGTGGGCTCAATGATCATTTTAAAACGAAAATATTCGCAAGATTAATAAATAGCTTATTAAGGCAACGAAATTGTTCGTTGAGCCACTAAAGTATTTACTATTTAATTTTTTTTTAACGTTTTACTTTAGTTGGTAATTTTTTATGACCTATTTTTTTTTTTTTTTTTTTTTTTTTTTTAATTTTATTTTCCAAAATAATTAAATTATACAATATGTTACTGCTTCAGTTTATATATTTAAAATTACATGCAGGAAAATACTTTAATTAGTTTCAGGATAATAGGCTAATAGACAAGATTTCGTTGAATACTTAAAACTAAAAAAAAAAGTAGAGAAAAATTAATAGGAAAGCGATAGTAGTATTATTTAAAGTAAAAGTAATTTAAAGAAGTAAATAAATATCAATTAGTACTGACATGATATAACACAAATTTTGATGATGATTGTGATGAACGAGAGTATGAAACTGAACAAACAAAAAAAAGAAAGATGACTGGAAATAATAACATTAGCTGTTTGATAGGAATGATTGAGTACGATGGTATAAAATTAATTTAAGTAATTCGAATCATGAGTGTTATCGTATTGGATTTTATACTCTTCAATTAAAGATTGTTTCACATATTTCTTAAAGTCCTAATATTTGACGTTTTTGATCAAATCTGGTATTTTGTTGGAAAATTGGAGACCTTCATAAAAAATAGTATTTTGGGTTAAATTCATTTTATAGTTAGGTAGATAATAATTCTTTGCCCCCTAGTGGTTTTCTCTGATACAGTGACATTGTTAATCAAATTAACATTATTTTTTATCAGACCATGGTGCATTTTGTAGATTGTGACAGCATATTCGTATTTAATATAAGATGAAAGTGGTAAAATATCTTCGGAGTAAAGCATTTTGGACGGTGTTAGTATGGGATAATTAAAAATAGATTTTAGGCATTTATTCTGTAATATTGGTAAATATTTCTGATGCGTTTTACTAATACTACCCCATATTGGTAATAGGTATGCTAAATGAGACTGAATGTGTGCAAAGTAAAGTTGTACTTTTAATTTCGTTGGGATATATTTACCTATTCTTCTGAAAACAGCTATAAATGGACAAATTTTATTCTTTACTTTATTGATTTGTTTTTTCCAATTTAACTTTGAATCAAGAATTAGACCAAGATAATTGATATAATCGACTTTCTGTATGGTAAATTTGTTCGTGCTGATTTCGTTAAAAGTGTCAAGAGTTGATGAGTTTTTGGTGTTGAATAACATAAAATGAGATTTTTTAGTGTTTAAAATGAGTTTATTCAATATGTATCTGTAATTGGTTTGCGTCCTATCAGTCTCAGCGAATCTAAATTGTCACTCGATTATGCAAACAAACATATTTTTGTTGGTCAATTATAAAAAGTTCGTATCATCCTCAAGTTTTTAAAAGTATGAATTCAGAATTCTAGCTGATCAGTTCGGATATATGAAAAAATAGCTATCTGCCAATATGTTTTCAAGTAAGCAATAAAACAATTTAAATGACTTGTTGAATTAGTAGAGTTGTGTTATCTCTATAGAAAACATTATACAGAACAAAAATAGATTCACAAATGTTCACAGTGCTCATGGATTGTATTTGTTTCCGACACGAAACACACAAAAACTGTCCTAAAGAAGTTTTTCTGAGAGAAAATGAAAAATGCTTTCAAATTACAAAATTCAAGTGAATTACAATAATTACTTTGATCTGAATCACTCACAAAATTTTATTTTTTATACTAAATAATGTAAAAGTTTTGTTTATTTAACATTATGCCCGTCGCATATTGCCGCTATCTCATAAGAAAGAAAATTCGAAAAAACTCGTTATGATAATATTCAATTTACATTCTGTCATTTTTATTGCAACTTATTTATTTTAATATGGAAAGAATTTCAAAATGTCAATTTAATTCTGTTTATTTATTCGAGTACAGCTTGTGGGAACACTATATTTTTTGTTTTTCCGTCTAGTGCATACACGAATAAATCAGGTTTTCCTAACGCGTCGTTTGCCACATACAGTGTGAGAAGCACGGATTCTCCAAATCTAGTCCACATGCTTGCAGTAACTGTCTTTGTGTTTTGTGACTTCAAATGCCATATCTGTTGGGGTCATTGGAATACGTGGTAACACTACATCTTCCGGTTCGAATTTTCTATTCAAAATTGTCGCTTCAATGACATTGTTCATCATCTTTTTCACCGAAAACTTCAAACAAATTTGTACAGTTTCAAAGTATTTCACATATTTTGAATTACAATATGTGTCACAACAACACACAAAAACCTTTTAAGACCTAGGTTCCACAACATCATGCTTTTTACGTAGATGGACGAAAATTCCTTTTTTTCGGATTTTTATATTCTTTTTAAGGAATGGAAAACTAAATAAATCCTTTCACAAAATAATGTACGACATAGGCAACATTTCATGATGGGATGGAGGAAATAAAAATAAAATACTTTTTTTTCAAATTTGTTGGAAAGCAAAGCTAAAATTGGGTTACTAATTATCCTAGTGCTAGAAGCATATACCAATATCATATAACGCATTGTTGTCCTCAATCCAGCGTATATGACACACATTGTAATTCCTTTAGTACCAAAAACACATTTTATTTACAAAAAAATAGCGTGTCATCGTCAAAGAATGTTCCATAACTAAGACTAAAGATCCTATCGTTAATTGGAAAAAGTTCATTCGCTAGCACCCCTAAAATATCACTTATCCACTTATATCAGTGACATCTACTGCCATTGCCAGTGGTATACAATATCTCACGTTAACTGATTTGCCAATAGCAGGTACTAAAGTACGTGGTGTTGTCACACCCATAGATCCAAAATTTTAAATTTTACATATGTTCCTGCGGGCGGGAAGATATATTAAATTCATTGGTATTAATGCATTGTTACCGTTTGCAAATCATTATTGCAAACGTGTTGCCGACTAAGAGCCACCATTTTTAATTAGTCTGTTCATCATGATTGCTATCCATGTTTGATTATACATAAGCTATGCTTCTTTGTATAGTATATTTGTGTGAATTCGTAATTTTCGTAATTTTGAGCTTTAAATCAAATGTAATTGTTAGTCAGATTATACTTTCATTTTTCAATTGCTTAAAGCAAGGCAAGTTTATAAAACGATATTTAAATGAAAATCCAATTAAAATAATTATCAACATTTAGGCCAAACCCCTTAAGATAATTATAAGGGCCCTGGGGTTTCCTTTTATATACATAATATATAGCCTATGTTCATCTGGAATAATATACCTTTCAAATAGTGAAAGAATTTTTCAAATAGATGCAGTGGTTTTGGAGTTGTGGCGAGCATTTAAATTAAATTTTTTTTAATTTTAGCAGGCGATGTTTTTATCGCTAAAATTTATAAAAAACAAATTATCTTTTCTCCAAATATTTTCGGCTTTCAAGCCATGGCAACTCCTGCTAGTGCGACCAATTTTTTTTTAAACATTTCTTTTTGTTTTTAAATCGATACCATGGGCCGAAGCTTCACAACTCTTTTCTTCGTAAGACCTTCATTCTCCGTTACTCCGGCCGAAGTTTCTCCTTAAATTTTGGGGCCTAAACAAACTTTTCGAATTTTTAATTTCTATCCCTAACGTAACCCATTTCTAACCCATATGTTACCATAACATGAACATCTCCTAACGTTAACCATCTATCTGTTGACAAAACAGATATGGCCCTTATGGATATAAAAATCAGATTCCATCTAATTAAGCAGAACCTCCAAATATCTGATCTTAAAGGAATATCTCCAACGTTACCCATATGTTCTTACAACATGAACATCTTCTGACGTTAACCATTTATCTGTTGACGAACAGGTATGGTTCTTATGGATATTTAAAACGACATTTTGTCGTTAATCAGATATTTCTTCTCAAAGCGATCTTTTTCTTTGGTACACGTCTCCAAGGTAAACATTGGTCTCAGTCAACTTTGTGCTGTCAGGCTTTACCTTACTTGTGTTACCATATGCACTCCTTTGCCTACGCTAAATTTCTGCTTATTCTTGCTTTTAACAGCTACTTTTCGAAAAATGAACAAATATTCACGTTTATACATGCTAGTATTGTCTCAGTCAACTTTCATCTGTCAGACATTCAGCATCACCCACGTTACTTTTCTGCTTCTCGTATTTTAAACGAACCTTTTAACCTATGGTACACATCTTCACAAATATTGGTCTCAGGCAACTCAGCTCTGTCAGACCTATTTCTCCACTCGTGCTACCATAACTCCATAATTGTTCATTTCTTTTCTTTTTTTTTTTTTTGCAGAACTCTAATTCGTAAGACCCATAATTTTTTCTCCTCCAAATGGCATCGTTTTCTAAACAACATCTTCAAATTTATTCTGTTTCGCTACAACTACATAAGTAAAACTCTTTTCTTCTTTCCTCCTCAATTCTACTTAATTTCTTTATTTATATCGTTCCATCTTCGATGTCACTAGGGGGGGGAGGGGGAGTGTTGTGGCGAGCATTTAAATTAAATTTTTTTAATTTTAGCAGGCGATGTTTTTATGGCTAAAGTTTATAAAAAACAAATTAGTTTTTTTTTAGAGTTCTTGTTTTTCTGTTTTACTAAAAAGTTTTCTCTTATTTAAAATTCCCTTTTAATTTTGATTATTGTTTTGAAAAATTTTTTCTGCAAAAGTTGGGTTTAAACATTTTATCCATTGATTTTTTTTAGTTAATTGTTAGTAAACAATTATATGTGAAATATGTTTGAAACTAAAAAAGTTAATTTATGTCTACAATAATTAGAAAAATAATGTTGATTTAAACATTTTGGTTTAGCATTTATTCTTTGAATTGTGAAGCTAAACTTATGCTTAATTAACTTTAATTGTGGAGCACTTTAATTTATGTACATATACGAACTTTAAATAAAATTAAATATTATTATTTTAAATGTGATTATGATTTGAAATATGATTTGGTAATTTTGGTAGATAATCATCTGCTTATTTTGGGATTACAAATATGTTTTTTATATCTGATTGAATAGCGTGAATGACTAGTTATGTTAGAGGATTATCAACTACAGTCAAAATTTTATCCTCATTAAAATCTTTGATTTTGGATAGTATATAGCGTTAAGAAGAGCTGTAATTTATAGGGTCAATGAAAAGCTTTAGAGTTTATCAAATACGAAGAAACAAACATTTATTTTTATATATATATATATTGATGAATGTTTTCGTAATGTTAATAAATTGTTTATTGAGCCAACGAAAAGTTATTAATATAATCAATAATTTTATATACTTCTTTTTTTCTAAAATTTATTTTGCTGTATTCAAAAATTTTTAAAATTACAAATATTTAACTATTATTTTTTTTGTTACAGTATCTATCAAAATGATTCAAAAACATGTGCAACTTGTCATAGTGAATGTAAAGATTCATGCACGGGGCCAGGAAATGACAACTGCGTAAACTGCGTTAATGTAAAAGATGGCAAATTTTGTGTACCACAATGTCCAGAAACAAAATATAACTATCAAGGTATTTGTACACCTTGTCACGAAACTTGTATAGGATGTGTAGGACCACAAAATACAATTGGACCGAATGGTTGTATAAGTTGTTTTAAAGCGATTATAAATGGGGATGCCAGTGTTGAAAAATGTTTACTTAAAGATGAGCCTTGTCCAGGTAACAAATTTTGTAATGCTAATTTGACTCATGTTTTTATCTATATTATTTTTACTTATATCTCTAGACGGCTACTATTATGAATGGGTGGTTCCACAAGAGCAAGGTCCCCTACAATCACTTGCTGGAAAAGCGATTTGTAGAAAATGTCATCCACGATGTAAGCTGTGCACTGGATATGGTTTTCATGAACAAGTATGTCAAGATTGTACTGGATACAAACGTGGTGAACAATGTGAAGATGAATGTCCAACTGATCATTTTGCTGATGAAGAATCAAAAAATTGTATAGCATGTGACTCTGAATGTCGGGGGTGCAAT
Source organism: Diogma glabrata (assembly GCA_963693315.1). Taxonomy (NCBI): domain Eukaryota; kingdom Metazoa; phylum Arthropoda; class Insecta; order Diptera; family Cylindrotomidae; genus Diogma; species Diogma glabrata. The sequence goes on along the minus strand of OY856186.1, from coordinate 71,809,371 downwards.
GGTGATGGTCCAGGGGGTTGTATTCAATGTAGAAATTATAAAGTTTATGGAATTGGAGAACCGAATGATAATTCAACCGCATTCAACTGTACCGCAGATTGTCCGAAAGCTTATCCATATAAAATATTTCCACAAGATCAAGTTGGACCATATTGTTCTTCGAGTAAACCAATTTCGAAAGATAATGATGGAGCTCTTGCCAGTATGTTATTAAGCTCTCCTTCGACGTATATAATGATAATCGTTTTCGGGGTAGCGTGCTTAACAGTTTTTGTTGTTGCAATAATATTCCTTATTCAAAAAACAAAAGCGAATAAAGATGCAGCTAAAATGACCAAAGTTTTAACTGGAGAGGATTCCGTTCCATTAAAACCAACCAATGTTGGACCAAACTTAACAAAATTACGCATCATCAAAGAAGCAGAATTAAGACGAGGTGGTGTTTTAGGAATGGGAGCATTTGGTCGGGTACACAAAGGTGTTTGGATTCCAGAAAAAGAAAATTATAAAATTCCAGTTGCTATAAAAGTTTTGATTGATATGTCTGGTGCGGAATCAACAAAAGAGTTTTTAGAAGAAGCATATATTATGGCATCTGTAGAACATCCCAATTTATTAAAACTTCTTGCTGTATGTATGACAAACGAGATGATGTTAATAACACAATTAATGCCACTTGGTTGTTTATTGGATTATGTTAAGAAAAATAAACCGAAAATAGGATCAAAAGCGTTTTTAGATTGGTCATGTCAAATTGCAAAAGGAATGCATTATTTAGAAGAGAATCGTTTAGTTCATAGAGATCTTGCCGCACGTAATGTTTTAGTACAAACTCCGTCACACATTAAAATAACAGATTTTGGTTTAGCGAAATTATTAGATTTTGATTCTGATGAATATAAAGCATCAGGTGGTAAAATGCCGATTAAATGGTTGGCATTGGAATGCATCCGGCATAGAATTTTCACAAGTAAAAGTGATGTTTGGGCTTTTGGTGTAACGATATGGGAGTTGCTGACATATGGCTGCAGGCCGTTTGCGGATGTTGAAGCAAAAGATTTAGTAATTGCACTAGAAAAGGGACATCGTCTTCCTCAGCCTGCTATTTGCACATTAGATATTTATATGTTATTGTTATCGTGTTGGTTGCTTGACGCAAGTGCACGTCCGACATTCAAACAACTTTTTGATAAGTTTTCAGAAATGGCAACCGATCCCGGTCGGTATTTGGTGATTGAAGGAGATAAATTCTTAAGATTACCAGCATACACTAGTAAAGATGAAAAGGATTTGATTAGAACATTAGCACCAGCGCAAGATGAACCCAGCACTGTAATTGAAACTGAAGAGTATCTTCAACCAAATGTACGGCCACCCGTGATAAACTCAACAGGTTCATCGACGGAACAGTCTGATTTATCACCATCGCGTTACTGTACGCATCCGATGAAAAATTCGGGTGATGATGAAACAGACTCTCATTTACGTGGTGAAGTAGGAGTAGGAAATTTAAGGCTTGAACTTCCTCTTGACGAGGACGATTATTTAATGCCATGTCAACCACAAAATAATCCAGCACCTGGTTATATGGACTTAATAGCCGGACCAGCTATAAGTGTCGACAATCCAGAATATCTGATAGGCGCGACACCAAATAGTTTACACCATATAGTACCTACACAAACAATTGGTATACCAATATCACCCAACGATATCGAACAAAGTTCCGATCAAGAATACTACAACGATTTACAACGTGAATTACAGCCACTACGACGCAATGAGACAACAGTTTAATACGGAAATGAAATTGTATATTATAAGATTGCGAATGTAAATATGTATTTGATATAATTTAATTTATTTTTATTTTTAAATAAAATAACTGTGCCTGAAAAATATACGAATAAACTGAACTATACAAATCAATATCGCGATCAAAACAAAAGTGCCTTTAAAATAATTTTTAATTCTGGTTTTAAACTATTTAAATATAATTTTTATTTTTAATATTCTAAATTAGAGTACTTAAAAGTTGTTTGTTATATATATTTTTTTAATTATTAATTTATATGTCATAACGTGTAATTAAAATATTTTTTAAAATTTAGCACAATATGTACATAAATTTTATAAAAAAAAACTAAAAAAAAAACAATTCATATGTACAATATATAAAAAAAAAAATTATGACATATGTTAAAAAATAATAATTAAATTTAAAAAAAAAAATTAAGTAATAATTTAAATATCTGTGATACAAACAAATGGTTCTATTATGTGAAAATAATATAATTAAATAATAAAACAAATAAAAATATTGTTAAATTTTTGTTTCTTAATCAAATTAACAAAATTATAAATTGTATATTAAATCTATTTTTAAATTTAGATATAATTTAGGCGAAATATGTTTAAGGCTTTTATCCTTTAAATTAATATTAGCACAAGATTTTAATGTTAATAACTATATAGATACTTTGTATAACGTACTGTAATTAAAAAAAACGAATTCACAAAAATTTAACTGAGAATAAAAAAAATATCATAGTGATAGCATCTTAGATTAAGTTACGTGTTAGACTTAAAGGAGAATAACTTCTATGAAAATATTCGCTTGTATGATTTTTTGTTAATATTTTTTATAGAAGTATTTACTTAACTAATCAAGTGTGGTTTTGTTAAAGGATAATTAAGTATCTTGTGTGTTCAAATTTCACTTTTATTCGATTAGGATTGTTAGTACTTAATTTTTTTATCGTGATTTTTCAATCTACTTAACATTAAACAGACGCTATCGAATACTAACTTCTTCATTTTAAATTTTAGTTTCTTTTTCACTTTTCAAAATGTCAGCCATAGTGTTTCCCCCTCCTTAAAAAATTGTTTAACAAAACCCACTAAAGTAATTATTTAAATTAAAAGGTGCTTATATGTAATAGAAGTATAAAAAAACAATACCATCTTGCCTGGAGCGAACAAGCGACATGAAATAAAATTAGAAATTTACATATTATATAAAATTGCAATACAAATTTTTTTGATAAAAATTACATTTACAATTTTCAAATTTTTACAAACAAAAATTTTTTTTATAAAAACAAAATTATGTGAATTTATTTTTAAAACAAATATAATAAAATGTTTGAAAAATATTGCCAATTGTGCCATTAATAAATTATTTAGAATGGGCACAACAAAATGATAAATTGTTGTATATTTTTTAATAATATTTAAGATGATTTAGTTAAAGAAAATTATTATTTTTTTTTTGTGAAAATAGTTAAACAATAAATTTATTTAAAAATTAAAAAAAGAAATTGTTTTAATAAAAACTATTTAATCGGTTGGCTAAAGGTTGAATGTAAGTAATCATTCATTGTGATCAAATTGAATCTACTATTTTCAAACCATTAACACTTCTTGGATCAACTAAATCTAAACTGGATACTACTACATATCAATCTCTCATTTATACTTGGATCGACACTGTTGCTCCTACTCAAAGCATATATAAGGTGATCAGATTTTAATATTGGTAAAGCGAAACACCATTGGGGGAAGGTTGTTTGAAAATTTAGTCTGTACGGAGCAACAAAAATTGAAAATTGTAGTGTAATATATTTGTTTAAATTTAAACATAAGTGAAATTCAAAAATATAATAACTAAAGCAAGTTATGTATAGTAGATTAAATTCGTGTTCTGGACGACAGACACAAACTCACTCTTCAACTTAGAAGTTGGAATATAAGTAGTATAGGTGAAATAAAAAAACTATGTCCTTAGAACATTTTAAAAATATTTAGTTTGCGAACAGATTGTCCGAAACCTAAGTTACTTTGAAATTAAAGTGAAAGAGAACGGCTCACCCGATATCAACGGTTTTATATGCGTTGGAAAGATACTTGACTCGAAAAAACTATCAGAAAAAAAGTCAGACAAGTGCGAATAAAATTCGCTCGCCAAGGGTTCCGTGAATGTAAAAGATCACAATATCAAAATTAATTGACAAAAAGTTGTGTTGTAATGTCTTTATATTGCCAGACCATAACGCAGAACAAAATAAATGTTTAATCGTAAATGTCAATAGTAAATTACAATCACATATATACATTGATCAAAAATCACACCAAAAATGTTGCTTCAGGTTAAATCTTATCCATAGCTGTTTATGGTAACTCAAGAAAGATTCAATTACACTAGCTTGTTAATGGTTTAAATTTCATTATTTTTCTGGTCAATCAAGTGTCGAAATTTAGGGGAGTGGAGAGACTACATACTAAAAGTCCGAGCGGCAGGATGTCCGCTAGAAATAGGTAGATTTCGAGATCCGACAGTTTTGTGTACTAGTAGAATCTGATGTATCAGATTAGTTTAAACAAAACAAACTAGTTAATTTTAATTAATTACAAACAGATATCGAACAAATTTTAAAAAGAAAATTAGCTACATATAAGCAAAACTACATCTATCCAATTTTGCAACAAACAAATATGAAATTTACCACAGAACACGTGTGTGACAGTTTATGACATACTCGATAGACAATAACTCAAAATCTGTGCACCGCAAAATTCTAAAAAAAATTGCAATGATTTTTAAATTAGGTGCTCTTTCAAATGACACCCCACTCGCTTTTCATGCAAAATTTACCAAACTGCCTAACTCTGTGCATTTTTACAAATTTTTCTGTTAATCAGTGTCGAAACTTAGGGGGCGGGGGGACGGTCTGAAAGATGCGCTTTTTGACAATAACTCAAAAACTGTGCACCGCAAAATTCTAAAAAAAATTGTATTGTTTTCTAAATTAGGTGCTCTTTCAAATGACACCCACTTGACCACATTTTAAATAGTGTTTTATCCCTCCTCATTTCCACCCCCTTAATAAAAATAATTATGAGTATGTGATACTTTCCTATATTTTCCATAAAAAACTTACTAATTTTTCTATCATTCCCACTACATTTACAAGATTTTCGATCAGTTAGGTTCGGAGTTAATCGAGGTAAGAAAACAAGAAGAAAACGTCATTATTCAAAATTATACAAAAAATGGTGAGGTATAAAATTCCAAAATAAATTTTTAAGGAATAATGAAATGAAGCCCTTTCATATGATACCCTACTTGAATCTATAAAAAAATGTATTTTCTCAAAGGTCTCACATCGTAACCCTGTAAACTAAACGAAAACAATTTTAGTTGATTAGTTTTAGACCGATTAGTTCTATACGCACCTCAAATTTCAGGTCTGAGGTTCATAGCATTTATAGTTTACGAGATAATCGATATAATGTGAAAAACTCGTTTTACTCTCACCAATAGTGTTCCGTATAAAAAACGGAACTCTAAATACAAAAGGCGTGTTTTATTTGCCAAATTACTCTAACAATTACATGTCAAAACTCACAAATTGTTCGGCATTTGTGATTTGATATTTGTTGATTGTTTTGATGCTAATAAATATGTAAGTCCAAATTATTTTTTTACAATATATGTAATTAACTATAAGTATATCCTATTTTATTTAATTATTTAAATGCATATAAATTTTCTGTTTTACAGAATTTGTCGTTTTATTGTCATCAAAGACTCTTCCATTTTTAAATTTAGCGTTTTAGAAATAAAAACGAATTTCAGGAAAATAAAAAAAAATATTTACTTTGAATTAAACTTTCACAAATAATTTTTTTATCTAACTTTTTCACTAATACGCAATATAACCACCACCGTTTTAAAAATAAACTGATCATTTTGTTGACATTTACAATTTATATTTTCTGTACAAATTTTACCAACCACTAGAAAACAATTTGTGTACAAATCCAATTCTTTGGTTCGTTTTATTTGAAATCTATTTTTTGGCAGTTCAATACGAATTCCGGTTGGGCAAATAAAACACAGCTAAAGTAAAATTGATGTTAAATTTTAGTTTTAAAACTTCCATGTAAAACCAAATGTTAAATAATCCTCCTAGAACACCCGGGTGTTTTTTCGGGTATACCTACAAAAGTTCTATGTTTATTTCAGAATTTATGTAATAGATTTTGCTCAAAAAATCATTAATCAAAGACAAATTTTTATAGTTGTAACTACGAGCCATAAATAAAAAGTTTATCGTGGACACAATTTATAAGAAATTGTGTCTGTGAAAATAAAAATATTAAAAATTGATGAGATGCATTCGATCGATAATGCAGTTATATGGTTGATTTTAAATGCCGGTTAATAAATTGCGTTAAACTAAATTGTTTGTTTTATTTAAATATTGAATAAAAGATACCGATTAATAAATGGGAACGATTAGAAAATAGTTACTAATTAGTAACATCAGATAAATAATATAAACAATTGAAGTAGAACAAAGCAAGAGCAAGACAATTGAAGTAGAACAAAAAATTCTCCTAATTTTGATATTTTATTTCCCAGATATTAACTATCTATTGTAGTGCCACCTAAATTCAAATAGATGATTCGTAATATATATTTTAGTGTTACATGAGCAAAATTGAACGTAATTATTACTGTTTTTTGTTGTATTGTTATTGTTTATTGATATTATAATGTATATGGTTTATAAAAAATTCATGGTTTTGTAAACCATTTGTTTTTGGAAAGAACTTCAATTTTAAAACTTTTCTTAATTGGAGACTATTTCCGCACTTGGAGACAATTAAAAGAAAGTTTACATACCCACACTTGCGGGTAGGCACACTGATAAAGTTTTAAGGGCAGAGGTCTAAGGAATTAAAACACTTTTTCTTCTTTTTGCTGTCTGTGGTCCATGTGGTCCATTTTAGTAACTTTTCAAATATTTTAAAAATTTTGTTTTCACCTGTTTATTATTTCTTACATCCTATCATGAAATATTGGCCTATGTCATATTTTATTATATGATAGGATTTATTGTTTAGTTACCCATTTTTAAAACAAATTATATTTTGATCAAATGACTATCACATTTGATAAAAAAATTTTTAAAATACACATTCAAAATATTTGTGGATTGAATGCCAACCGGGACGCCGTGCAACATCATCTCGAGCACGACCAACCGCATATTCTTTTTCTTACAGAAACACAAGTTTCTGAAAACTATCCCTATGACGTAACACTAAATCCCAAATATAGGCTTGAATCAGCTTTTAAACTCCATCAAGGTGTATGTGCATACATTCATGAGAGTGTTGCATATAAACGCTTTCCAAATTATGAAGTACATGGTAATGGCTACAGCACAGTAGTATTAAAGTTTTGTCTACCTGAAATTTCTTTTTTCACAATAGCTCTATACCGGTCCCCAAACAAACATAATCCCAATTTTTTTAATCTCTTGACTGATGTTGTCGACGAAATTAGAGCACAATTTCAAAGTTGTGAGGTTATCGTTACCGGTGACTTCAACGTCCACAACAAATCGTGGTTAGAATTTTCCAAAATGACCGACGACGACAACAATGGAAGGCAGGCAGAAATATTTGCTGCATCGCACGACCTGACGCAGATTGTAAAAAGCCCAACTTTCACTCCTCGTAATGGCGGTGATAAAAGTTTTCTCTTAGACCTTTATCTCACATATATGCCAGATATTACGAGTGTCGATGTCGATAAGGGTAGTATTGGAAATTCTGACCATTATCTAATCACATCAATTATCAAAACTGATTTGCTACAAACTGGAGTTCCCAAATCCCGTAAAATATTTCACTTTTCAAAAATGGACACCAATGGTCTCCGAAGTTTTTTTTCAAGGTTTCCCTTTTGATCGTCATTGTTTTTATACTGACGATGTAAATGTTTCTGCTCAAAACTTTACTGAAACCATTCAATTCGGTATTAACAAATTCGTTCCCTTTTCAATAATGAAACCCCAACAAAAATATTTGTTTTCGAAAGCAGCCAAATTAGCTCTTAGAAACAAACGTAGATTATTTATTATTTGGATTCATAAAAAGAACTCTGTTAATCGATCCCAATATTTAAAGGATAATAAAATATCAAACCAGATAATTGAAAACGAAAAAGCAGAGATTGACAGAGCGAAAACGGCAAAACTTTCAAGTATGTCAATTTCTGACAAAAGTTTTTACAGTGCCATTAATTCTTTAAATTGTGGTACTAAATCTTCTATCCCTCCTATCATTGATGGTGACTCAATCATTACTGACCCTGCAAGGAAAGCTACTTTGTTCGCGGAACGCTTTGCTTCAAATTCAACAGTTTTAGAAACTCCTAAAGAAATACCCCAAATCCAGTCTTCAAGAGTTAATATGAAACAATTACATTTCAAACCCAAAATTGTCAAAAAACTTTTAAGGGGGTTAAACAACAACAAAGCTTCTGGTCTGGACAACATTCCTCCTGTTATTCTAAAAACATTTTCAAAAGAACTGGCACCAACCCTCACCAAAATATTTTATAAATCCTATCAATCTGGTATTTATCCATCCTGCTGGAAGTTGGCCAATGTCCAGCCTGTCCCCAAAAAAGGAACGAAATGTGATATTTCAAATGATAGACCAATAGCCTTACTCCCAGTCATGTCTAAAATATACGAGAACTATATTAATTCACACATATCCAAATTTTTGGAAGACAACCATTTGATATCTGACAGCCAATATGATTTTAGAAACAAAAGATCAACAACCGATCTATTGAACTATGTGGCACATCTTTGGAATAGCATACTTGAGAAAGGTGGTAAAACGTACGGATCGCATTAGACATCTCAAAAGCATTTGATCGAATTTGGCATGCCAACTTAATCAACAAGCTCGTTGCGTACGGTTTGCATCCCGCAGTCGTGAAGTTGATTCAAAATTTTCTGTCTAACCGATACATCTCGGTGTCTATAGATGGCTTTTCTTCTCTAAAATATTTTACTTCGCATCAATTACTCCACATTTATAAGTCCTATATTCGCCCCTGTATGGAGTATTGTTGTCAAGTTTGGGGCGCTGCATCTGTTACTATCCTGGCTCTTTTCGACTCTGTTCAAAAGCGAGCTATACGAATTGTTGGTGATCGAGATTTAACATTAGATCTTGATTCCCTACAACATCGTCGCACTGTTGCTGATCTCGTTGTTTTTCATAAATATCGTCACCAGCAGTGCTCGGATGAAATCAGGTCCATAATGCCTCAGACATATGATTTTCCCCGTTTTACTCGTCAATCGGTTTGTGCGGGCGGTCGAACTGTCGAGATTACTCACTGTCATAGTAATAGAATGCAAAGGGATTTCTTTATGCGTACATCGTACACATGGAATGCTTTGCCCGAACCAATAGTCTCGAGTGCCTTCAATCCACAAAGATTTAAAAAAAGCGTCGACCTATACCTCAAGACGCATGTTGTTGTGGGACCTACGTCTTAAAAGGTATCTATGTGTTGTTGTGACACATTTTGTAATTCCTACTACACAACACTTCTTATTAAAAAAAAAAATGTAGGAGCATTGGCGAACTAACTAGATTTGAATAATTACGATTAATATATGCCGATTTTTTTAGGTCGTTTTTCGCGTCCCGCGGCTTTCATTGTAGTCGTGGTCTATCGTTGCGGTCGTACACTTCCTAGGGTACTAACTTAATTAACAACATGCGAAACATGCGAGATAGCTAATTAAGCTAAATTACCCGCAAAATCTGCCCAAATCAATATACCCCTAATATTGTCTAACCATATGTGTAGTGTATCCAAATTACTCGACTTTGCAAGTACCCGGGCAGTCGAGTATTAATTTTCAAAATACCCTGGCCCGGGTAACCAGGGTATTTCGAAAATTAATAAAACTTAAATATATTACTAATAATAAAACTTAAATATATTATTAATAACTTAAATTATTAATATAGGGCTGCACCCCCACTATACCTTAACTTTTCCAGATATATTTTATATATATCTGGATTTAAAATAAATCAAGATACATTTAAAATATATCTGGAAAAGTTAAATAAATTTAAAATAAATCTGGAAAAGTTAAGGTATAGTGGGGGTGTAGCCGTGTAGGTTTAATATATTTAAGTTTCATTTGTTAATAAGCTATTACGAAGCCAATTCAAATAAATTGAAGTTTGTTCAGTCCAAAAATTAGTTTCGGGAAATTTGTTTTATAAATAACTGAATTTCAGCCAGTATACAAGCATCTTCTGCATGATCATTTTTATCATTCCGTTCAATATCCTAAACAACAAATTATGTATTTCCTTACAATATCAGACACACAGGTACAAAATTTTGGTTGAAAAGAATAAAATTTGCTTATTTACCAAATGCTGTTCACTGTTCAGTGTTCACTCGACCTGAATTGCATGAATTTACTTTTGACTGATAATTTTTTTAATAAAATTTGTTGTGTAATACTAATAGCACTTACAATATGAGCCACAACAACACATAGAATCCTCTTAACACCTAGGTCCATTAAGTCTTAAAAAGTCCTAGGTTCTACGTCACAATCAAAATTGATTTAAACTTAATTCAAACTTCCGATTCCAGATCTTTTGATTGCTTGTTGAAAATCAAAATTTTACAGTCGATCAAATTACCCGGGTAGTTAATCGAGATACCCGGGTAGTCGAGTATGTTGAAAAAGTCAAAAATACTCGGGTACTCGATAATCGACATTGTATACCCACATATGTGGCAATTTATTGAACGTGTGTCAGATATTAGTTTCACATTGGTTGGTAACAATCAATAATGGCCTTACACTCGTGACTGTAAGTGAGGATGCTCACTAAATAGAAATATTCTCATCCTGATAGAGTATGAGCATAATCAAATAACGGGTTTAAGAATGCCTGCATATTTGTGGATATTTTCGTTTTGTATGAATAATGACGATCGCTTTGTTTTTGTCGGTTTATGACCAGATTTGTGTAGGAGTCGCATTATTTCGACCAATTTTTATTAAATGGATATCCAGAGCTTTCGTACAGCAACTTTTTCAATTTATTTTATGGAAAAATTATAGAAAAAAAAATTATAAAATACGCAAGGGATGAGCTTAATCGAGCAACAGGTCTAGGACGGGCAGCATGTTTTCGTTTTGTATATGTAAAATTTGAGATTGTCGGGTTATGGCCAGTGTGCCGGATGGAAACTCTTTCCTATCAATCTTCTTTCCATTGGTCACATTTCCACATTCTTTTAATTGGATTACTTTTCAAAATTATAAGAACCGTTTTCAAAATTTAGATCAAATCTATTTGTTTAATAAAAATTGGTTAATATTCTACGATCTATAAAATTTGATGGAAGTAAAAATATGCATTGTACATATTACATTACAAATTTATTACACAAAACTAAGGTAAAGGAACTAATTGACGAAACATGAATTATGTTAAACTAATTAATGTGTCGATATTAAGATTCATTAACCTTGGTGTGTAAGTAAATTGAATTTTATTTGATTGTAATTTGGAAACCAATCAAATTACAAATTTTATTATATATATTTTTCATTAATTGGCAAACATTTTCCAACACTTTTTTTTTGTGATCGAATGAAAAATTTATTGGTTTAATCAGGAGTTGAGTCAGGAATTCTGAAGTTTACAGATGCTTCACTTGGATCGCTCAATCGATAGTAAAGTTTGTATTTTTTGTGTCGGTACAATAGTTTTCGAGTGAGGAATTTTGAAGTGAACACCTGTTCCACTTAAATCCCATTTTTTTTCGTTTAAGTTTTGTTTAGTTTGTAGTGTGGTTGTGTTGTACTTTGGTGTTGTGTGTAAACAGAGGTATTAAGTTTAATATTTAATCATCAGGATCAGTATTAGAAGTAAAAACTACAAAAAGTGAGAATAAAAACAAACAATGACAAAAATGTCTTATTGAACACCAATTACAGTTATTATGTAATATTAATTAGCAAATAAATTTGGAACTATAAACAATTGCTATAAATAACTAAAACATTTGTTGTATTAGACACTGAAAGTGATCACAAATCTTATAAGTTAACTTGAAAATTTTATATAATTGCGATTAATTATGAATAAACAAATACGATATAAAAAGTCCAAGTGGCACGTATATCCGCTAGAAATTGGTAGATTTCGAGATCAGACAGTTTTGTGTGCCAGTAGAATCTGATGTATCAGATTAGTTTAAACAACACAAACTAATTTCAAACAGATATCGAACAAATTTTAAAAAGAAAATTAGCTACATATAAGCAAAACTATATCTATCCAATTTTGCAACAAACAAATATCAAATCTACCACAGATCATGTGTGTGATAATTTATGACACAAACCTACGCTATATCATATGTCGTCCAATTACTGCAAAATATCAAAATAGTTTATTTCTAAGAAAAAAATTAATTTCTTCTATTCAAACATTTTTATTTTTTTTTCATTGACTGTTATAAGGTTTTTGCAAATTGTAGTTATGGAGTGTTGCAAACTTTTTTGTTGAAGGCAACAAGTCAAAAACCTTTGACTGCAGAGGTTTATATTTATAAGAAACGGATTAAAATGTTTTCACAGATTCTAAATTTATGAAGTTTTTAAAAATATTAGTATCCAAACGGCCGTTATAAGGGATTAAAAAAACGAATTTTTTTCCTAGTATAAAGCCTCTAGTTATTTAACCATGTGTCAGATTTTTATAATTTACTAACTTGTCCAAGATATTAATAAAACACACATGTTTACGGAAGGTTTTTTGATCTGGCTCCACAAATGCGACCATGTGGGTGCCGGTTGATTCAAACGCATTTTGTGTTTTACAAGCTTTTTTGTTGGAGCCGCTCACTCAGAAACCTCCAACTGCAGAGGTTTTTTTTTGAAAGAAACTGATTTAAAAGGCTTCAAAAATTCTAAATTTATGAAATTTTTAAAAATATTAGTATCCAAACGGCCGTTATAACGGATTAAAAAAACGATTTTTTTTTTCTAGTATAAAGCCTCTAGTTGTCCAAGATATTAATAAAACACACATGTTTACGGAAGGTTTTTTGATCTGGCTCCACAAATGCGACCGTGAGAGTGCCGGTTGATTCAAACGCATTTTGTGTTTTACAAGCTTTTTTGTTGGAGCCGCTCACTCAGAAACCCCTCCAACTGCAGAGGTCTTTTTTGAAAGAAACTGATTAAAAAGGCTTCAAAGATTCTAAATTTATGAAGTTTTTAAAAATATTAGAATCTAAACGGCCGTTATAACGGATCTAAAAATCAGAGTTTTTTTCTAGTATAAAGCCTCTAATTTCTTAACCATGTGTCGGATTGGGCTGATTTACAAACTTGTCCAAGATATTAATAAAACTCACATTTTTAGAAAAGGTTTTTTGATCTGGCCTTACAAATGCGACCGTGAGAGTGCCGGTTGTTTCAAAAAAAATTTTTTTTTTGCAAACTTTTTTGTTGGAGTCGCTCACTCAGGAACCTCTAATTGCAGAGGTCTATTTTTAAAATAAATTGATAAAAAAGATTTCAAAGATTTTAAATTTGTTAATCTTTTAAAAATACTAGTATCCAAACGGCCGTTATAACGGTTTTAAAAAATCAATTTTTTTTAGAAAAAAGGCCCTAGTTCCTTAACCACGTGTCGGATTTTGCTGACTCATGAACTCGTCTGAGATATTAATAGAACACACATGTACATTTTTTTGATCTACCTCAACAAATGCGACCGTGAGAGTGCCGGTCGTTTTCGTTATATCTCATATCGTTTATATATATATAATATATATATATATATATATATATATATATATATATATATATATATATATATATATATATATATATATATATATTATATATATATATATATATATATATATATATATATATATATATATATATATATATATATATATATATATATATATAAATTTTTTTTTGTTTTTTCGTCTCCGCTTATCATATATAGTCGTTTGGCACAAAAATTTTTCCTAAATTCCGAGATGAAGCCCATTGCAATAGGTAGATTTTTATATGAAATATACCTAAAAATTTTTCGGAAGTATACCCAAAACAAAACTGATGACAACCTTAGATTATAGCAAATAGAAAGATATGTATGAAGAAAACTAACAGATGCAGAGAAAAATCTATTTATTACGAAAAAGCTACTAAATTTCCTGAGCAACCCAGGCTGGTTTACGCAATTTTCATAAATCCATTAGCCTAATTTGTAGCCTAAACCAATTCCTGTAGTTTCTAACAAAATGGAGCGGATCATTTTTCGTAAAAATATAATCCGGAAAAAAATAAGGCATCTGGGCCAGATAGTATTACTTCAATTATTTTTAAAATATTGGCTTAGAAATTACCATCAATCCTCACTAAAATGTTATATTTGTCATATAAGAAGGGATTTTTTTGGAAAATGGCTAGTGTACAGCCAGTTCCAAAAAAGGTGCTGAAACGGATCCAACCAATTACAAACCCATATCAATCTTCTCAGTTGTTGCTAAAATATTTTAGAATAGTACTTTGTGTATCGAGGCGCACAAAGTTGATTTTTTCCGCACGTGTCGTATTTTGTAAAACTAGGCGTAGCCGAGTTGGACAAATTTCGACAAGTGCCGAAAAATTCAATTTGTGCAACGAGTTGCACACAACGTTTTTTTTGCAATTCCAAATATTTGTCAACAATATCAAAAAGTAAGATTTTTCCGCACTGTTTCATAGAAAATTGTTTCAATGCTAAGTTGATAATAGAAATGTTTACTTATATTTTAATATGAATGTTGATTGTAAAAAATTTGGTTGCAGATAAATTTTGTTTAATTGTGTTTTCGGAATTGCAAAAAACGTTGTGTGCAACTCGTTGCACAAATTGATTTTTTCCGCACTTATCGTATATTTGTCCAACTCGTCTTCGCCTCGTTGGACGAAATTACGAGGCGTGCGGAAAAAATCAACTTTGTGCAACTAGATACACAAAGTACTATTGCAATTCCGAATCACAATTTGAACAAAATTATTCTGCAACCAAATTTTTTACAATCTACATTCATATTAAAATATAAGTAAACATTTCTAATATCAACTTAGCATTGAGAAAATTTTCCATACGTTCGATATTTTTCACTTCTACAAAACAAAGCAAAAAGTTAAAACAATGCGGAAAAAAAATCAAAATGAATCAAAAAAAGTCAAAACAGTGCGGAAAAATAAAACAGTGCGGAAAATCTCACTTTTTGACATTGTTGACAATATCGAAATACGTCGCATTGTGATTCGGAATTGCAAAAATACATTAATTTAATATTATGAGTTTCTTAAGTCGTCAAAAATAATATGAAATACAATGCAGCTTCCGTAAAGAATCTATCGTCCCTGTATGGAATATTGTTCTTACATATGAAATGCAGCATACATATAAATAGTTTGAAGTGTCTTGATTCTATACAGGATAGAACAGTTAAATTGATTGGTGAATCAAATCTTACTAATGAGCTTGATTCCTTGTATGTCGATGATTTGACGGTATTTTACAAATACATTATGGATCAACGGGCGTCTGCCTCGATCAAATCGATTGAGCCTGAGCCTGAAAACTTTGCGCGTTACAGCAGAGTATCAATAACAGCTCATATTTTACGGTTCGAGTGACAAGAGGTAGAACTGTCGCTTTTGAAAGTTAATTTTTAACAGAGTCTGGCATCTCTGGAATGCCTTACTAGCGTAAGTCTGCAATGATTATTTTTATCCTCAAAACTTTAAACGTTCAAAAAATTCACAAAGAAAATTGATCAATACTCACAAACCTTTGTTCCCTAGTTAGCATCGTATCGTGTGATATCTATAATTTATTATCACTATATAGTATATACACTATACAATATCTAAGTTTAACTTAAAAAAAAATTCTGAAAAACTATCGGGTAGGGGGGTCCGGACCCAAAAACACCCCCCTTGTGTGCGCCCCTGATATTTAGAGCTTCCTGCCAGCATATTTCTTCATTTTATTTTTTGGACAAAAATTTCGCAAAATATGCCTACCTTTTTTCAAATCTAGAAAAATGAGGTTTGAGCTTATCGAGCAACGAGTCTAGGACGGTCAGCATGTTTTCGTTTTGTATGTAAAATTTGTGATTGTCAGTTTATGGCCAGATATACGTAGCAAGCATCGTATTTTGACTAATTTAGATTAAATGGATATCTAGAGCTTCCTGCCAGCATATTTTTTCATTTTATTTTTTGGACAAATATTTCGTGAAATATGCAAGGGTTAGCCTACCCTTTTTCAAATCCAGAAAAATGAGGTTTGAGCTTAATCGAGCCACGGGTCTAGGACGTGCAGCATGTTTTCGTTTTGTATGTAAAATTTGTCATTGTCGATTTATGGCCAGTTATACACAGCAGGCATCGTATTTTGACTAATTTAGATTACATATCTAAAGTACTGCCTGCCAGCAAATTTTTTCATTTTTTTCTCGACAAAACTTTCGCAAAATATGTAAGGGTTTAGCCTTTCACTTTTCTAAATTCAGAGAAATGAGTAGTCAAAAATCAAGGCGAGTGACAAATAAACAGAAAGGTGGGGCCAAAACATGCACCGTGCAGAGGTTTTAGATAAATCCAGCAGCGGGTCTAGGACGGGCAGCATCTTTTCGTTTGTATGTAAAATTTGTGATTTTCGGTTTATGGCCAATTTTGTGTAGTTCTTATAATATCTCTGTTTTTAATCTTTATCAAATATGCAAAACAATTTATCAATTTATCTTACATTTATTTTATTAATTGAATAACATTATATAAATTAAATATATTGAATCGTAAAACTTAATCGCAAACATCCACATGACAATTATTTTCATTCAAAAAATCTTTATTGCTGTCTTTTTCTAATAAATCTACATTAACATCACTTGAACTATCTCTGTACACTGATTGTTGTAACAATGTTATACTATTTTCTAATTTTGTTCGTTTCTCTGGTTTCTTCAATAGCTCTTCAATTGAATATGGATTTCGTTTTTTACAACTTTGACTTTTTGATACTCTTTTCTCCGGCGTGTCGTTATCAATCGAATCATCACTGTTAAACTCTGATGAAGTGGTTTGCATTGCTGACGCAGAGCTCACTCTTATTTTTCTATTATCATGCAGGGTTGGCAGGACGGAATTTGTTGTATTCGTAAGGTTGGTAGAATATCCAAACAAACTATGTTGCATTGATGAAATTGGTTCTAAACTATTTGGACGAGGATAATATAAATTTGTATTCCAAAGCCAGTGTTTGGCTAAATGAGATGGTGAAAATCCTGATGTTAATGATTGAGAAAATGTTGATGTCGAAACTTGATGTGAAATTGGTATTTGAGTTGAATGGTTAATCGAAGTAACTTCAATATTATTTGGAGAGATACTATGTATCGGTGAAATAGAACTAGTTTCGTGTTTACGATTTACGGTAAGGTCAATAGAAAGAGGATTAGACAATTGTAACGAATGTTGTGATAGATATGAGGAATCGCTTCTTAATATATTACTAGGTGTTACTTGTGATTGATGAGTTACTAAATTTTTTGTTTCGTTTGATGACATAATATTGGTATTAGAGTTGATCGAGGATGATCCCATCACAGAGTTAGTATATCGATAAGGTGAAAAAGCTATTGTATTAATTGAATGATGGTGTTCGTTTTGTGTGAACATATTATGCGACCCTGTTTTTGATCCCATGTAAGAAGATGAATGGATGTCTCGCGTTGGTTCTGAAAAAAAAACAACAAATTTTATATTATTTGCGATCGCAATTATAAAATAATAAAACAAAATGAAAATATTTCATAATTAAAGTTTTTACGAAGCGGATTGTGTTTAATTGTAAGAAGTGTATTGTGGTGGTAAAACTATCAAAATAGTTTAAAAACAAATCTGTGCTGGTATATTGGTTGAGGCTCTATTTGATTACAAATATATACTTTGTTTTACATTTATTTTAATGAAGTCTATCAACACCTCAGAGCTCATGTTCTAACGATTATCAATGTTCATGAATCTATTGAAGACAAACCACAAGTTATTAAAGACTTATTATGAGGGTATCCTAAAGCTCCAAAAAGTCATCCACGATATTCGGCCACAAAATGTAAAAATCGTGAAATATGAGTTGATGCCCAAGTGGGAAAAATCGTAGAACTTAAACAGGTTGCATCGTACTTGGCCTGTTGCCTCACACAGCTTGTATTATAACAGTAACAATAACGGTTTTCGTGTATCTACGCGGGTTATATAATTTAGATCAATCTATCAGATTTTTCCCTCACTAGAGGGAATCCACAATAAAATTGGAAATAAAATGATAAAAAAACGTTTATCAGTTTTTCGTTGATTTAAACTAATTATATGATAGTATCAGCAACGACCATCATAGGTTCGCGTTCGTTTGCTTTAATATTCCAGGATTTCTTTGTGTAAACTCACAATATTGAGATTAGATTGTAGAATAGTAAACGGAAACCAAGCTCATAAGTTAAGATTAAGGTTAAGGAAAGTCTCACATTGCTTTTAACGACTTTGGATGCGATAACAACGTTGAAAAAACTGAATAGTTTTCATGACGATGGTTTCTCATAACCAAATCTACAAGGCAGACAATAATTGTCAACTAACGCCACACTGTACCGTTCATGTATCATAAATATATCTTTGAAGAAAAGTCAGCAAAGCAATCGGCACATACTTATCAACTTGAAGGTTTATGGTTTTGTAGAGCAGACTGTTTGCCGTTTACCTGTCTACAATTTACATGTTTAGGTCAAGTCAAGCTATATGAGGATAGAAGATTCTTATAATGCAAATAGTTTAACGCTATCGTTTTTTGAAAAATGTCTGCGGCTCTTGATTGGCCGATGGTAAACGCAAAATTGAAATATCTGGCTCTTTTTCAAAAATTGACATAGTAAGAGGAGGTAAGGGCAAAAGACAATGATTCAGGGATTATTAAAATTCAAAATGAAGGTAAAGAAAGACAGGCTGACTAAAATTGTACTATTATTGTCAAGAGTATATTGTTGGCAAGATTGGGCCGCCATCCTAGCTCTTCTGAACTCAAAATCGTTCCATAAGAATTTTGGGGAATCCTAATTTTCTAAATTACATAAACCTGTTTCTTAACAAGCGGTGTTTGTGCGTTCAAACGTTCCACGATACCTTAGGTAGTAATTAAAGGTCTTGAGCTACGGTGAAATTTTACAATATTGTCTAATGAAATAGCTGCCGTTGTCAAACTGTTGGTATTCGGTATGTTTCACTCTACAACAAATTTGATATTGATAAAAAAAAATTGAATATTTTTCTCGGAAAAACTGGAGTTGATCCTTGCCGAAAACGAAATTTCGTCAAAGATTGAAAAGAGTTGTGAAAAATTATTTCAGCGTTCAATTTGCCACCCTAATTCAACGCTGATCTACTATTATGTAAATTGTAAATTGTATTGTAAATTGTATTATAAATTGTAAATTGTATTGATAAGAAAAAACCCTTCATATGAGCACACTGCGTTTAATTTTTATATTTGGACGACACATTTAGCACAAAACCAAGTAATAATTATTTAGTATTATAAATTTTCAACATACCATTTCCTTGTAAATTATGTCCCATATCATCTGTCCATAAACCTCCATTACGTAAAATTCTATTTACAGAGCTAACTGATGGTATTGTATTTGGATCACAAATCCTTTGTGCTAATAATTGATCTCTAATTTCCCATGCAAACATACCAGGATTTTCTTGTTTAAATCGTAAAATTTTCTTTACAACTGTTGGTGTCGCAACTTGCTGTAAAACATAAAATAAAAATTGAAACGTTATAATTTGATTTAATCTATATACTACATTGTATAATAGTATAATATAATTTAGGTGATATAAACTTGATATTAAAAGTTCTTTCGACAAAACTGTTTGCTCGTACTATTATCAAAACATGTACAACAATTAACCTCAGCAAACTAAAAGCTATAATTAGTGTAATAATTGTAACGCACAACATAGATTTTTATATTTTATATAGTTTGTTGATATTTAAATATAATAAATATTTTAGAATTAAGGCATATTATAATGTGTAATTATACAAATCACACAGACGAATCAATAAGCTAAGCCTGAATAAAAAACTGTAAAATTTTACTTGCTGTCGACTGAAAATTAATTGCGCTATTTTTTGTTAGGTTTATGAATTACATACAACTACAATATTTACAACTTTTTGTACAAATTAAATGTCAATTTTAATTACATTTATCAATATTTCGTTTTTAAATGCATAAAAAAATTTAAGGGAAAATTAAATATTAATTGTGACAAATTGGCATGTCACGAAAAGTTTACATGCTTCAACCGGTAATAAAAACATGACCCATCATTATGCTTAAATATGTTTATAGGAAACGAAAACTAATAAAAATGTTTATATATTTATAATAAAATTATTATGTTTATTAATATTCGTCAACATTTTGACAACATTTCTTTTTATCACTGTTTTGAATCAAAAATTGATTTATTTATGAACTATTTCTGGGTGATAAAAATGTGTAATCTACCAGTATATACATATATGGGATTATGATGTCAAAATGCATTTGGGAAAAGAAATTCTATGAGTTATTTATAGTATTGTGTTGTTATTTACAAACTGAAGATTAGACTTGACGTTAGGCTTATAAAAAGCTATCATCTACTCAATTCAAGCACTAACGAATAAATTGTCATTTCGAAAAGGTAAAAAAAGGAGTCTGCATCATAGCATCGAAAAATCAAATCATCGAACCATGTTATAGAACCAAAAATCAGTAAATCGATAGTTCATACCTCCGATTTTCAAATTATCGAATGGTTTTGAAATTTAAAAATCATTAGACCGAAATATCACATCACCGAAAGGTCATTTCGTCGAAAAGTCATTGCATCGAAAGTTCATATCACCGAAAATTTAATTCATAAAATCGAAAAATCAAATGATCGAAATTCATAAAATCGAATAAAACTTCATATTATTGAAATATCATAACAACGAAAACTTTCGATATAATGAATAAACCATTATATTGAAAAATCATATAATCGAAAAATAGGGTATCCTCACAGATAAAAATATTGTAAACTGAAATAGCAGAGAGCCGGCAGTATATATTAGGAATTATTTTGATTTGTATTATATGTCTATTCCATTGTGAGTGTTTTAGGGTTTTGGAGTGTTTTGAGAGTGTGGAGTGGAGCTTAGTGATGGCAAACCGGTTTTCGGTTAACCGGTTAACCGGGTAATCCGGACAAAATTTAACTATTCGAATAACCGGGTAATCAACTCGGTTAACCGGATAATCAATTATGTTATAGTTTCATAAATAATAAAATTTGAAAAAGCAATTATTTTTCTGTAAGATCAGGTTATGTAATTTAATTTGGTAGTAAAACCAATAA
Source organism: Diogma glabrata (assembly GCA_963693315.1). Taxonomy (NCBI): domain Eukaryota; kingdom Metazoa; phylum Arthropoda; class Insecta; order Diptera; family Cylindrotomidae; genus Diogma; species Diogma glabrata. The sequence continues at coordinate 71,787,955 of OY856186.1, read as the reverse complement.
TCACGTCTAAATATACACTCAAATCAATATTTTGAATATCCGAAAAAAATCACAATAATTGCATTAGCAATTCCATTAATTAATTAAATGTTTTCTAACAGTAGTTAAACTGTAAACAAGGAATAATTGAATTCACCTGAATCGGACAACAATCTCGGTCTAAATATAAATTTCAGCATGCACCATGATGGCCTGGATCACGAATTGCATAAAAAAACTAATTCAATTAGAGATGTTTCTACTCGCTCATAGAATTGTAATCTACAAAACTTAAATTTAAATCATTTGGATTAAAGTATAAAAAGGAAAATTAATTGGCACGATTGCAAAGATTGGTTATAATTAGACCAACGTCAGCAGTAAATATAGGCCAGTGTTCTCAGTCATATCTAATTTCGCAATTAAGATACATTCTAAAATAAGTTCGAAATCATTAAATGGGTTGATTTTCTTAAAATAACATATTATTTCCTGCATGGTAAGAAAAAAAGTATAATAAATAATTGTAAATGAGATTTCTTTGGCGTTTTCGTTAATTCATTCGGAATAGAATGGAATGAATAGATTGTTATAATTTCAAACAAATTCTGTCAAAATTTTCAAAATTAGTACATTCAGAATATTCCAAATGAATTAACGAAAACGCCATTTGTTATAGTATTTCGCAATTGAGTTTTTTTATATGTCTGATTTTTTATATGCCTGATTCAATTTCGACTGTTATATCAGCCTCAGGAACTTACAAAGAAAGGTTTTTCTAGCCTGCTGAGGATGATGTAGGAATTAGGGATTTCAATCCAGTCCAGTAGCGTTCTATGAATCCCGGAAATGAGAGCATTTTGAATATTAAAACAAAATATAAAATTTAAAATATTAAAAATTAATATTATTTATCATGAGAAAGCTCGATGATGCAAGTCCAAATGGAATCCAATGGAATACAACAAGACGGCTCAATGATCTAGACTACGCAGATGACATCTGTCTACTTACACACACACATACGGACATGCAGCAGAAAATACAGAAGCTATCAACCCTTGCACATGAAGTCGGTCTCAACATTAATATCAGAAAAACAAAGGCTATGAGATTGAACACCAAAACGATAACACCAATTACCATCAACAATACACAAGTGGACGAAGTTGACAAATTTGTGTACCTTGGTTGTACTGTAGCAAAAACAGGCGGGACTGAAGAAGATATCAGTCAGCGTATTAACAAAGCCAGAAATACGTTCAATATGCTTCACAAGATCTGGAATGCATCCGTCCTGTCAAGAAAGACAAAGCTACGAATGTTCAATGCATGTGTCAAGTCAGTACTGCTGTATGGGTGTGAAACGTGGAAACAAACAAGAAAGATCACAAATAAACTACAGGTGTTTGTGAACAAATGCCTGAGAAGACTGATCAAATGCTTCTGGCCAAACACCATCAGTAACCAGGAGCTTCTACGGCAGACAGAGCAGCTAGACATTGAGACCGAGATAAAACAAAGAAAATGGAGATGGATAGGACATACACTGAGAAAATCAGTCGAAGATATAACAAGGATGTCCCTAGAGTGGAATCCACAAGGTAAAAGGAGAGTTGGAAGACCACCCATGACATGGAAGAAAACGGTGCTAGCTGAAGCAAAACAAATTGGCAAGACATGGGGTGAACTGAAAGCGATTGCCCCCAACAGAGTTAGATGGTCCAGTCTAGTAGACGCCCTATGCTCCTAAATGGAGATAAAGGAAAAAAAAAAAAAAAAAAAAAAAATTATTTTATTAATGTGTATGGAAAATCACAAATAATTAAAAAAAGATTTCAATGCCAATATTTCATTATTTCATGATAGAATGCAGAGAATAAAAAATAACTACGGATGAAAATTTGCAAACATTCTTTAAAAAATATGCAGCAATATAACTAAAATTGAGCTGTCAATAAGCATAGTGCTAGTGACATATTCATTGATCATGTGACGTACGCAGAGGCGTAGCTAGGGGGGGGGGGGGCGGTCCGCCCCGGGTGTCACCCGTTTTGGGGTGACACCCGAACGTAAAAAACCTAAACAAACCATCACGTAGTTTTCAACGATAAATCACTTCGAAACCGTTTTGGGGTGACACCCGAACGTAAACAACTTAAACAAACCATCACACTGTTTTCAATGATAAATCACTTCGAAACCGTTTTGGGGTGACACCCGATCGTAAAAAACATAAAAAAACCATCACAATGTTTTCAACGATAAATCACTTCGAAACCGTTTTGGGGTGACACCCAAACGTAAACAACTTAAACAAACCATCACAATGTTTTCAATGATAAATCACTTCGAAACCGTTTTGGGCTGACACCCGAACGTAAAAAACATAAACAAACCATCACAATGTTTTCAACGATAAATCACTTCGAAACCGTTTTGTGGTGACACCCGAACGTAAACAACTTAAACAAACCATCACAATGTTTTCAATGATAAATCACTTCGAAACCGTTTTGGGGTGACACCCGAACGTAAAAAACATAAACAAACCATCACAATGTTTTCAACGATAAATCACTTCGAAACCGTTTTGGGGTGACACCCGAACGTAAAAAACTTAAACAAACCATCACATGTTTTCAACGATAAATCACTTCGAACCCGTTTTGAGGTGACACCCGAACGTAAAAAACTTAAACAAACCATCACATGTTTTCAACGATAAATCACTTAGAAACCATTTTAACCAGGTTATCCATATAATTTTAATTTATAAATTGTGATAACTTATAAATGTGTCCTATAAATGTGTTATTGGTTCAAAAAGAATCTATTCTACTTTTTAAAATTTTTGAGTTATTACGTGAAATAAAATTTTAACAATATTAATCGAATCAACATGTTGAGCATTGAATCCCATCACCACAATTACTCAATAGCTTTGAATATTCCTATAGATACCATATTGACCGTTTTTTACGATATATTATTTAGTATGCAAGCATGATTATTTAATGACCAGGTCTGAAAACACATATGCTGAATAATGTATAGGAAAAGTGGTTTACGTCGATAATGTGGCACCCTTTGTCGATAGGGTGGCACCCCCTTGAGTTACAATGTCTCTATTCCAAAATTATTTCTAAAATATCCGCTTAAGTTTACTACCTAATATATGTTTTACATTTCAAACAAATTAATTGCAAACACCTAAGGAAACTAACAAACAATCAAATTACCGTGTTTGTAAATGATCTCAAAATAATTTTTTTTCCTTTATCTTGAAACTCAAAGAATAAATTGAAATACATCGTTTTTCAATGGACACAAAAATAATTACTGTAGAATAAAATGGCAGTTATGCAATTACTGCAGTTTTGCAAATTTTTGTAGGTTGATACATACTCATACTGTTTGTTTTCAGTTTTATATATTTATTCTCTTCCATTTAATTATATCAGCTTTTTTTGTATGTTTTTTCGATAATAATAGTATGTATTATTGTATTGTTTTCTAACCTATAGCCTAATGAACTTAACCTATTGCCTAATGAACATTTTATTCAATTGGTATGATTCCAATTGGTCAAATTGTTTTGATTTCATTAAAATTATTTTCAAATTATAATCACAATTGCTTTGATAAGTTTTCTTCAAAAATCAAATTTTGAGTAATTCTCTTATTTCGTTTAGTTGAACTTGGTTGATTGTATGAGAAGGGCGTTTTTTATCATCAGGGTTTTTTTATTAAGAAATTTGATTTATCAATTAAAACAATAAAGATTTATTGTTTTAATTGAAGAAATGTTTTTATTTTTTATAATACACAATTCTTTTTTATAATAAAATCTTTGTCAGAGAATAAAGTATTGTAATCGATTCGTGAATAATGAATTTTATTCTCTCGCAAATTAAAATTCTCGCTCGTGCCTCGCTCAAATTTTAAACTTTTGCTTGAGAATAAACTACTTCATTATTCACTCATTGATTAAACTACTATTATATATTTGAATTAAATGAAAGTTTATCATTTAAAATTACATTTTGTTGGGTTTTAAATCCCTTGGAAATTTCAAACTCATCAAGTGATTCTTTTAAAGATCCTTGGCTACATAAATGTAAAGCCTTCAATTTTTTTTAAAAGTGGTGTAGCAATTGTTATTAACTATGTAAATGGTTTGCAAAAATAAACTTTAAATTTTGTTTATTTTTCTTCTTAGGCAGGCATTCTTTAAATCAGTCTTTAAAACATTTTCCGGTTTTCCCGATGTAAAATTTTTCACAAAAATCACATTCAATTTTGTAAATTATTGAGCATGATTCTAATTGGATATTTAATTTTGGTTTAAATTCTTTATATAAAATATCTTTTAGGATTTCATACTTATATTTTTTTAAATAGTTCCTTATAATATTAGGCTATGATTTGTATATTCCATTTTATCAAATATTATTTAATATAAGTTGTTACAAGGAAATTTAAATAAATTAATTTTCTTGGCGGTGTATTTAGTCGTTAACACAGTGTACTTATTATGAACTATGTACCTATTATGTATCCTACAAATATATTTAGAATTAATGCTTTGCTGATACCTATACTATGATTAAAAATATTTTTTTAGATTTCGTTTAGCAAATATCCCAAAAAATAAATATGCCACGAGGAGTTCATACTTTTTAAAGAAAAAGTTGGTTCCAACAGAGAAAGACCAAATCTATAAATATGTTACAAAACCCGATGATATCCAAGGTTCATCAAAAGAAACTGATTATCACGTTGATGCAACGAATGTTTCAGAGAATATTGGCTCATTTTCGGAAAGTAACAGCAACAATACAGAATTAATAATGATAACCTATGATGACGAATTAGAAAGGAATAATGAAAATGACAGTGATAATGCCGCTAATGCTTCTACTATCGAAGACAGTATTTGCATGGGTGAATCACTTCAGGACTTAAGAGATGTATCACATTGGAATATACTCGTCTCTGGTAATGTTCGCATTGAAATCATAAAAAAAGAAAGTGAACATTTTCATAATAGAGAAGGGTCGTTTGTTACTGTATCTAGACACGGGTTAGACATAAAAGGTGATGTTCGCCATCTTTCTAAAGAATGGTTTCATAAAATGATGAATAATGGTGAAAAAAATTTACGGCCATGGATTGTTTATTCTCCTGTAAATAATAACTTGCGAACTGTATTGCTTCTGTTGTCGTGTATTTGCTGTCACCAATAATAATAATACAAAATCAACATTTACTACTGGATATCAGAAGCGGTGGAAACTAAATCCCAAAGTGGCCGAGCATGAAACTTCAAATGAACATCTGGAGAATTTTGAAAAGTGGAAAACTTTGGAAATGAGGTTAAAAATTCATAAAACGATACGAGACGCAGTCTTGCAATCAATATATAATAAAAAACAGAAGTGGAAACATCTTTTATCAAGATTATTGGATATAACTTTGTTTTTATCTAAACAAAACCCAGCATTTCATGGACATGATAAAGGACAAAGTTCTTCAAATAAAGGCAATTTCTTAGAACTAACCAAACTATTGTCAAAGTATGATGTATTGTTAAAAGAACACATTTTGAATTTGGAGCATGGTAAATCACCAAAAGTATCATATTTGTTACCAGATATACAAAGTGAGTTCATAAATGTTTTAGCGATCCACGTAAAGTTTAAGCTTGTCAACGAAATTAAATCGGTTAAATATTTTGGAATTATGTTTGATAGCACACCTGACATTCACATATTGATCAAATGTCAGAAGTGATTCGTTATGTGAAAATTGATGGTAGTAAAGTGGAAATCAAGGAAGTATTCCTTGGATTTTTTCCTTTACGTGGAAAAAAGCCGCTGATTTAAGCGATGAAATTCTTACACTGAAAAAAAAATTGAAGTAATGATAACCTCATCTCGAAGATGGCAGTTTATTATTCATGCAAAGAAAAGATATTTACAAACAATTTCACCGTGATTGGGACAACTACTCAGTACTCAGTAGCATTTTCCTGATAACAGAATGAGGTGTAATTAAAATATAAAGTGCTATCCAATATAACAGTAGTTGAATAAAGTTAATAACTATTTCCATGAAAACATATTTCTTTGGCCTTATATCATGAATTTTTCATTTTAAAATTTGAGTATTTGAGATTAATTGAACTATATTTTATTTTCACATAAATATTTCATGTGATTGTCTCAACTGCATCGGCTTATCATTGTACGGTTGTTGAATCAATCTCGTATTTCGATTCGCCATATCTTTCCGCACGGTGAGGTTGAGACAACTGCATTTCGATTGGAAATAGGACATGTTTTTTTTAGTGTAAAATCTTGAAAATGATGGTTAGATGTTATGAATTGTCGCTCCCAAAGGTTATGATAATGCAGCTGTTATGAGTAGTATTAATGGAGAAGTGCAAGCTATTATTAAAGCAAAAAACAACAAAGCAATTTTTGTGGGCTGCAAAGATCATTCAATTAATTTATACGGCCAACACTCGTCAGTGGAAGCCATTTTTACATGTTTTTCTGCTTCGACTAGCGGCTGGGAAGTACTTGCTAAACACAACAAAGCAACTGTTAAAATACTCTTAACAGCGCATTGGAGTGCTCATTATGCTGCAGTAAAAGTATTGGCCAAAAACTTTGATGGGATTGTGGCTGAAATTGAGAACTTAAGTGATCAACAAGAAAATGTAGACACTAGAGGCGCTGCACAGAACCTTATCAATGCAGCATGTGATTTTTCGTTTCTTTGCTATCTTTTGTTTTGAAATGATATTCTAAGAGAAATAATATCTGTGCTCAGATTGGATTGCAAAGCACGGGCTTGAATATTGTTCAATTAGCTACAAAAATAGAGTCAATTCATAACGAAGTCTCATTGTAGAAGAGGCAATAGATCTTGCTGCGAAAAAATCGGAGGACTCTGACATTCCAATGGAAAGCCGAATTCGTCATATAAACGCAAAAAACGAACGGGTGGTGAGTTTGCACCTGATGTTGGACTGACACTGAGAGCTCAACTTAAAAAGGACATGTTGGAATGTCTTGACCGATTCAGTGTTGAACTCCGAACTAGACTGAATTCAGTTCAAGATTTAGCTTCATTGTTCGAGGTTGTGCAGACAAACACTTAGCTTTTGGCGAACAGTGAAAAGTTAAAATTATCGGTATCAAAATTTACTGGTTTTTATGATGCGGTATTGGCAACAGAACTCCTCATAGAGATACAAAGGGTGAGGAGGCATTTAAAAGCGGCCAATGTTACAGTTTCTAACTGGGTGTACCTAGACTTTTTGAAATTCATCGTAGAATGGGATTTTTTAGAATTTCTTCCGAATCTTACGGTCGCACTAAAGTTATTTATGACTATTTGCGTATTAGTGGCTTCGTGTGAGTGGAGTTTCAGCAAATTAAAATTAGTTAAAAATTACTTGCGGGCTTATAATAATAATGCTCATTTGTATTAATTAAAAAAAATTATAAATTACGTTTATCGGCTTTTTATTATTATTGACAGTTTTTATTTTTGGGGTGACACCACAATATCCGCCCCGGGTGCCACCCATGCTAGCTACGCCACTGCGTACGATTTTTCTAAAGCATTAAAACCCGCATATACAATTATAGGAAAGCTTATTACTTCGAACAAACAATAGCGTTCCATCATCAAGAATATACCATAACTAAAATTTAGAGCGCTACTGTTTACTGAATAAAGTTCATCCGTCAGCACCACATTTAGGGGTGGTCTTAGGGGTGGTTTTAACTCGTTAATCATTAATCTCAGAATTTTGGGATCATAAAAATATGTCTGGAACCCGGGATTTATGATCTCGGGATTGCAATCCCTAGTCACAATCGAAATCAGATCGAGCATATAAATTAAATATAGCTAAATATTCTGGTATGTTTTAAATGAAGTGTTATGATTAGTGTAGAAACACTTATTTAAAGAAATTTATTTGTAAATTACAAATCAATTTTTGATTGAATTTTTTAACCGGTTAACCGGTTAAAACCGTTTTTTTGGAAAATGTACTATTCGATAACCGGATAGTAAAAATGTCGAATAATTGCCATCCCTAGTGGAGCTGGAACTTTCATATATTCGGAGCATTTTTTCATTCGTTCACACCAATGACACATAAAAGTTTTTAGATTTAAAAAAAAATCGACAAATAACTGTACATTTTCAAAAGAATTGCCTAACTATATAATATAAATATATACTGCTTATACCTGACATTTCAATTTACATTATTTTTAACTGTGAGGAGAGTATACCGCCTGTTTTTCGATAATATGTTTTCATTATATCGAATATTTTCCATAGACACAAATATTATATGTGTGGTAATACTACATTCAGTTTTGACGTTTTGTCGAACTATTATTCAATGGAAAAACCATCAAAAAAGCACACAACTTAACTTCACTATAAATTATTCTAAATTAAAATAAAACATATTATAAAATGAATTCAATGTTTTTAATAGTATAATAAATCATTATATTACATTTGACAACGAAGATGAGATCAATGTTTTAATTGGAGAATAAGATTTTTAAGGTGTTTAAAGTGAAGTCTTTAAAAAAAAATTTGAGGTTATAAAAACAATTACACGTGAAAATGGCGGATGGCACGAATTTTAGATTTGATAAATTAAGTTGAATATTATGAATTTTATATCCAACGTTTTACGGAGTTACCGATACATGGTATGGGTTACT